>BLSH010519799.1:38999-83295 GCA_018402905.1 Glandirana rugosa | reverse complement strand
AAGACCTCCGAATTAATCCAACGCACCTTTTGGTGGCCCCAAGTAAAGCAGGACTGTAAGCGATATGTGGAATCTTGTATCACGTGTGCCCAAAACAAGGGTTGTAAGAACAAGGCTTGGGGACTATTGAGACCTCTACCAGTCCCAGAAAGACCTTGGAAAATGATTTCTATGGACTTCATTGTCGAATTACCCCCGTCGGAAGGATTTTCCTCCATTTTTGTAGTAGTAGACAGACTGTCTAAAATGTCACACTTCATACCTATGAAGGGCACACCCTCGGCTCCTGAAACAGCCAAAGCCTTTATTAAAGAAGTCATCAGGCTCCATGGAATACCTGTCAACATTGTGTCAGATAGAGGAGTACAATTTACTTCCAGATTCTGGAAAGCGTTATGCGAAACACTGAAGATCGAACTCTCATTCTCCTCACCCACAATCCAACGGGCAAACCGAGAGAACTAATCAGACTTTAGAACAATATCTGAGATGCTTTTCTTCATTTTCCCAAGATGATTGGGTGTCCTTACTACCAATGGCTGAGTTCGCTTATAATAATTCCGTACACTCCTCTATCAAACAGTCTCCGTTCTTCGCCAATTATGGTTTTCATCCATCCTTTCTGCCCAGCTCCATCCCTGAAAGTACAGTTCCTGCTGTGCAAAACACTGTGGACTTCTTCAACACCAATAAAAAATTGTTACAGGAAATGATGTCCAAAGCCCAGGAAGACTACAAGAGGGCGTTCGATAAGAAAAGACGGGGTGAGTTGAACTTGGAACCAGGGGAGCAAGTGTGGTTGGCTACCACAAATTTGAAACTAGCTTGCCCATCCAAAAAACTGGGACCCCGGTTTATTGGACCATTTCCGGTGAAAAGAAGGATTAATGATGTAGCCTATGAGCTAGAATTACCAGATTCTATGCGAATTCATCCAGTGTTCCATGTAACTCTGTTAAAACCGGCAACCTCTGATCCCTTTCCAGGACGAAGCACCGAACCACCCGAACCTGTGATTATTGATGGAGAAGAAGAATTTGAAGTTGAAACAAGTGAAGGTGCGCAAATGGGTGAGAACATACAATATGAAAATAGAGAACTGGTGGTGTATGGGAATGTTAAATTATAAAATAAACATAAAATACTACTGAAAAACAATAATATCAATACAAAGCATATACATACAAAAACGTCAGGTAAGGGGAAGGTATATAACCAGTCCAAGAGAAGGCACTAAGGGCAGCCCACAAAAAGGACCCAGATCATGTAGTCCAATGGCTGAAACGACAAAACACAAGGAAAAGGCGCCTCTAAGTGCAATATGCTAAAAGGATTTAATAGAGAACGGAATAAAAACACTCACAAATATGGAGCAGTAATGAACATGTCCGCTGATCAACTGATGTGTAGATCGCTATCACTATAAGGAGATCTGGAATGTGAAGAGCTGGAGTCCACTCCTCCGTCATCCGCGCCGTACCTAGATGGAAAGCCGGCTGGTAGGAAAGCGGGAGCGAGGCTTGGAACTCAGCTGCGGAAGTCCTGGCGTGATGGCGTCATCAAACTGCGACGCGTTTCGTTAGGCTGGCAGGTCAAATGATGTGTGTCCTGCGCCACTTCCTCAGGCAACAAGAAAGATCAGTCTATAGGATGTGTTCGTGGCTATCATTTAAATAGACTGTAAGAGCCCCCTAGGGGCAGGAGGACAAAAATTGAAGATGGAATATTCATAGAAAAAGGTACGAACTCGTCCCTGTTGTTCAATCAGTTCAGATATCTGGATGTCAGTCCATATGGAGATCTGATGCATGTTTAAAGAGGATGCCTGTAGTAGCATGTAGTGAGGGTAGTATGTAGTGATGGCAGCTTGTAGTGGGGATAGCATGTGGTGAGGGCAGTATGTAGTGAGGGCAGTATGTAGTGATGGCAGTATGTAGTGATGGCAGAATGCAGTGGGGGCAGAATGTAGTAAGGACAGTATGTAGTGAGGGCAGTATGTAGTGATGGCAGTATGTAGTGAGGGCAGTATGTAGTGAGGGCAGTATGTAGTGATGACAGCATGTAGTGGGGACAGCATGTAGTGAGGGCAGGATGTAGTGATGGCAGTATGTAGTGAGGGCAATATGTAGTGAGGACAGTATGTAGTGGGGGCAGTATGTAGTGAGGGCAGTATGTAGTGATGGCAGTATGTAGTGAGGGCAGTATGTAGTGATGGCAGCATGTAGTGGGGGCAGCATGTAGTGAGGGCAGTATGTAGTGATGGCAGCATGTAGTGATGGCAGTATGTAGTGAGGGCAGAATGTAGTGATGCCAGTATGTAGTGATGGCAGTATGTAGTGAGGGCAGTATGTAGTGAGGGCAGCATGTAGTGGGGGCAGTATGTCGTGTTGGCAGTATGTAGTGAGGGCAGCATGTAGTGTGGCAGCATTAGTGTCAGGAATGAAGAAGAACCCGTATTGCCGTACAAAGGAGCACGGTGCGCAGGCGCGTGCACGAAGGAAAGGACGGCACGAACGTTCGTGCGCACACGCGACCGGGAAGCGCGCACCCCCGTTCGTGATTATTCTTGGCGCCAAGAGGACTATTTAAACGGAACAATGACATGAGATCAATGCCGTTTGGTCTACAGCGTTCCTGTGTATCCTGTTACCTGTTCATCTGCTTTACCTGCTCCTTGATTACCGGCTTGATTCTGACACTGCCACTTGCTGCCTGCCCTGACCTTTGGCTTGCCCTGACGATTCTTCTGCCTGCTCCCTGGTACCTCTCCGCCCGCCTGTTGATGACCCGGCTCCTGTCTGACGATCCTTCTGCTTAACCCCTCAGTTCCTGTTCGGCCTGGCTGCTGCTTGTTCCAGTCTATTTCCAGCCTTCTCGTCCAGCATCATCCGCTTGGTTCAGCCCTGCAGAGCGAATTGCCAGCTGTTTTCCGGAGTGTCTCCTCTGCTCCAGCTCGCTGCAACACCTGCCCTGCCAGCGACCATCGCACCTGTGTTCCAGTCAAGCACTCGTGCCATCCTGCACTCTTGAGCTTCCTGTCTACCATATCAGGGGTTCCTGAGTCAGGGTTGTAAGAGAGGCTGTCCTCGGCTATTGCAGACTTCACCACCAGGTACGTGACAATTAATGAGGGCAGCATGTTGTAATGGCAGTATGTAGTGATGGCAGCATGTAGTGGGGGCAGTATGTAGTGATGGCAGTATGTAGTGAGGCAGTATGTAGTGATGGCAGTATGTAGTGGGGGCAGCATATAGTGAGTGCAGTATATAGTGATGGCAGTATGTAGTGATGGCAGCATGTAGTGGGGGCAGTATGTAGTGAGGGCAGTATGTAGTGAGGGCAGTATGTAGTGATGACAGCATGTAGTGGGGGCAGCATGTAGTGGGGGCAGCATGTAGTGAGGGCGGTATGTAGTGTTAGCTGTATGTAGCAATGGCAGTATGTAGTGGGGGCAGCATGTAGTGAGTGCAGTATATAGTGATGGCAGTATGTAGTGAGGGCAGTATGTAGTGATGACAGCATGTAGTGAGGGCAGTATGTAGTGATAGCAGTATGGAGTGGGTGCAGTATGTAGTGATGTCAGTATGTAGTGAGGGTAGTATGTAGTGATGGCAGTATGTAGTGATGGCAATATACAGTGAGGGCAGTATGTAGTGAGGGCAGTATGTAGTGAGGGCAGCATGTAGTGGGGGCAGCATTAGTGAGGGCAGCATGTAGTAATGGCAGTATGTAGCGATGGCAGCATGTAGTGGAGGCAGTATGTAGTGATGGCAGTATGTAGTGATGGCAGTATGTAGTGAGGGCAGTGTGTAGTGATGGCAGTATGTAGTGAGGGCAGCATGTAGTGGGGGCAGCATAAGTGAGGGCAGCATGTAGTAATGGCAGTATGTAGGGATGGCAGCATGTAGTGGGGGCAGTATGTAGTGATGGCAGTATGTAGTGATGGCAGTATGTAGTGAGGGCAGTGTGTAGTGATAGCAGTATGTAGTGAGGGCAGTATGTAGTGATTGCAATATGTAGTGAGGACAGTATGTAGTGAGGGCAGCATGTAGTGGGGCAGTATGTAGTGAGGGCAGTATGTAGTGATGGCAGCATGTAGTGGGGGCAGCATGTAGTGAGGGCAGTATGTAGTGATGGCAGCTTGTAGTGGGGACAGCATGTGGTGAGGGCAGTATGTAGTGAGGGCAGTATGTAGTGATGGCAGTATGTAGTGATGGCAGAATGCAGTGGGGGCAGCATGTAGTAAGGACAGTATGTAGTGAGGGCAGTATGTAGTGATGGCAGTATGTAGTGAGGGCAGTATGTAGTGAGGGCAGTATGTAGTGATGACAGCATGTAGTGGGGACAGCATGTAGGGCTGGATGTAGTGATGGTAGTATGTAGTGAGGGCAATATGTAGTGAGGACAGTATGTAGTGGGGGCAGTATGTAGTGAGGGCAGTATGTAGTGATGGCAGTATGTAGTGATGACAGCATGTAGTGGGGACAGCATGTAGGGCAGGATGTAGTGATGGCAGCATGTAGTGATTGCAGCATGTAGTGAGGGCAGTATGTAGTGATGGCAGCATGTAGTGATGGCAGTATGTAGTGATGGCAGTATGTAGTGAGGGCAGAATGTAGTGATGCCAGTATGTAGTGATGGCAGTATGTAGTGAGGGCAGTATGTAGTGAGGGCAGCATGTAGTGGGGGCAGTATGTAGTGTTGGCAGTTTGTAGTGAGGGCAGTATATAGTAAGGGCAGTATGTAGTGATGGCAGCATGTAGTGGGGGCAGTATGTAGTGAGGGCAGTAAGTAGTGATGGCAGTATGTAGTGAGGGCAATATGTAGTGAGGGCAGCATGTAGTGGGGGCAGTATGTAGGTGAGAGGGGGAGTGGGAGAGAGGGAGGGGTGGGAGAGAGGGGGGGTGAGAGAGGGGTTTGGGAAAGGGGGGTGAGAGAGGGGGTGGGTGAATGTGACCCCCTATCCCTGCCTACAGTCCCTCCTTTGCCCCCCTGTCCCAGCCCCAGTTTGTGGGTAGGTGTGTGTGATGACATTGGAGAAGCTGTGCAGACTCTGGGAGGTGCCAAGGATGCTGCACTCACTGCTGCTCAGGTCAGGGTGGCAGTGAGGTCTTCTCCCTCTCAGGCTGTTGGTTCTAGACAGCCCTGTGCTGTTTACTGGGGCCGCCGCTCGCTGTTTATATGGCGCTGACTTTGCCTCTGCTGCTCTGCACCTGCCGCCACTAGACCAGCGGGACTGTCACTCTTTTTCAGGCTCATGGGCATGACAAGGGGCAGTGGCGAAGCTCAGCTCAAGGGGCAGATGCTTTGGGCCCCAGGAGCACCCCTTTCAATGCTGGGCAGGGAGGGAGTCGCGGCCGTGACATCACTGGTTGCTAGACGCCAGGCGGCTCTAGCAGCTAGTGGCCAGGATTACAGTCAGGTGGAGGCGTAGACGGAGCCAGCACTACGGCGGCTCTGTCCGCCCCTGTCCCCTGAATTCCTTACTGTTCTCAGTGTCAGTTTCCTTCCTGGACACTGTATTGTCCTGGAATGAAGCTGCGGGGCAATCCGGGACATGTGGGCACCCTGGGCTGCACCCCTAGGTGGCAGTAGGCTAGTTGTAGCACCGGTCCTGGGTAGGAGCTGATACAAAAACTTGAGGGGAAAAGGGCAAAAGGGACTCCCCTCAAAAAGTGGTCACTAGGGTTTCTTCCCTGACGTTATATGGATTACCCATAATATCCAATACCCACCTTCCGGATCCCTCCCCCCGCCCCCCTGTATTCTGCTCGCACTGTAGGATCTGGATACTAGTCAAATTTGGAGGATCCCTGTGCTTGAACCTTCAAGCCCCCCCACACACCCAAGCACTATTTCCCATACACTTACTAACGTGAGATGGACAATCTATTATCAGTTTGAGGACCGTGGATGGTCTCGTGGATAATCACAGTCCCACTCAAGTTTAGGAGAAAACCATTTAAATCAAGCTACAAATTAGCTAGGCTAGTTACCACCTAGCACAATTAAATTTACTTGTAGCCCTGTTTAGGACAAGGCTGCTACATTATAATAATTTTTCAGGACAATTATGTATTGTTTGTTTGTTTTTATAAAAAAATATGAATACAGATTCAATGATCTTTGACATAAAGTGAAATGTGTGTGATAAATGGTCTTGGTTGAAGAAGCATTACATCTGTAAGGTTTTTTTTAATTTTTTGCTTGTTTTTTTACTTTTTTTCCACTTTTCTTCTTTCTTTGTTTCATATTCGTATCTTTAATTCATTTAAGTGATGTTACCAGTCCATTAACTGATCATTTTTTTCTATAACTTTAAAAGTAAATGTATAAGGAACTTTTGTTTGAATATCAGAGATGAGCTGTGAATTGTAAAGCATTGGCCTTCCTGCCTGACTCAGCTTTAAGAGTCAAAACAGGTGAAACCAGGGTATCCCTGGACATCCAGGTCTTATGTCATATGGTAATCTTACATCCCTCAGTCTGCCTATTGCTTTTACCTGAGCCCTGTGAGCAGGTGTGGTGAACCCAGGGACTGCAACCTGGAAATGGCATGCAGCATTGATCATCCCTACCTTCAGGGGTTCTGGCAAATACTGGCTGTTGCTCAGACTCTGCACCCTGTGGAGATCCCACTTTACCCGTCTACATTATAAACATTATAGCCCTTATAAGTATTTATTCTTAATGGCCAAACCACTGCTCCTGTCTGGAATTCCCCCAATAACCGTACGCTGACATTTTCTCTTTCCTTTTTGTATTCATGCACGACTGTCCGCAGGCCTTCCCTACCACCACCTGAAAAAGCAACAACCACGCCATATCTCGAGACAAAGATGCAACAACTGGACTTTCCTTAACTCTCCTTCACCATGCTGAACAGTGCTATCTCATGGTCCGATCCAATCTTTGCAATCGTCACACAGCATTCCCAAGTTACGGGACTAAAATAGGCCAGGATCTTGTCATCAATGTTGGAGTTCTGCTCTTCCAAGGCAGAGGGCAAGGAAACATCGCAGCACAGGCACTCATTGGTCTAGATGTGAAGTCTCAGAAGCAACACGATTTCTTTGCAATCTCAAGTCTATCTTGATGTGTTCTGCCATGCTCAAGAAAGAAGAGGAGGCCACGTGGTGGTGGGGAGGGTTGGGCCTTCTGGGCTGTCATGGATGGGTACAAAATCACTTTGAGAGGGCATAAGTTTAAGAATGAACTTCAGGGGGAAATGATGTGGAAATGTGAGGCATTCCATGATTTTTTTACTTTCAAGGACATCATAGTATTTATGAACTTTTATATTCTCCACAGTTCTCTGAATAGACAATATATCATCTGTCTTCTCACCATAAAACCCTCATTTAAGTGTTCCTGACAAAGGTTTATGTTAAGTGTGGCCACTTGGCTGGTGCAAAGAAATAGACCCTGAAGTCACTGTCATTTCAAACACCTCATAGGGAGGTCACTGTTGTAATAGATTTTTCTGCTGTATGAACAGGTGCTCAGCTGGACATTGGGTTAGCTTAAATGACCTCTAGTTGACCAGGGTCTTGACATTTTGATCAAACTAAGAGCGAAGATTAAAATCTCTCTAAGGGTGTTTTTTTCTTCTTTATTTTCTTAAAGGGGGTTGGGCAGAGAGGGGCTATATAAGCAAGAGAGACCTCTGAGTTTGTCTGTCTTTGGGCCCAGACTTCAGGCGACCAGGATGTCTACATAAAGTATCACCACTCTTTGTTCCATTTACAATACCTCTTTTATGTGTTCCTTTTACTTTACCTGTCTTTCATTCTGTATTTAGATTGCAATATCATTCTTTTTGTATTACTTACTTACTTTGTATTTTATTTGTAACATCATTCTTTTTGTTGTACTACTTTTTTTTTACTTTGTAGTTCATTATATTTGATTTGATTCACTAGCTTCTCTTCTGTAATAAATAAATTGGATTTTATTTTTCTTTAATTTAGCACAGTGGTTATTAGTTATTAATATTCTTATTAATGACAACAAGGCTTATTAAATGCAACAAGGCCTTATTTTGACATAAGTAAAAGGTGCTGATTACTTATTATATTTATAATCCCAGGATCAAAGGAATAAGTGAGGTAAGTAAAAATCGCCAAAACAAACTATACAGCTTCCAACAAGAGTCAAATGAGACTAAAGCTGGCCATACATTATACATTTTTCTTGCACAATTTCTGTACTATTTTCTTTAGATTTACTTTGACTATGTAGTGCGAGGGCCTGTCTGACTGGATACACATTGAAAGTGTTATTTAGCTTTGACCTCATATTATATGTTTTTTGGTAAATCTAAAGGAAAATTGTACAATATAATTGTATAATGTATGGCCAGCCTTAGTCCTATGGTGCCTTGTGTTGTAACAACGTAAGGCACTGCCCCTCACAGTCACTTCACAATGGACACCAGCTCACATTGGCCATTTTAGCATGTGGGATGGTGTGAACAGCCCTAGCAAAGGCATGGATGGGTTGAGAACCATGGCAAATGGGTTCCTGGCATGTCATCAATATTTTATCTCTTTACCGCTTTATTTAACAATATATAAATTATGAATTGACTCCACAAATTATTTAAAAATGGGTCCCATCTGGAATGCAGCCAGCCATCACACTGAATCCCAAATGCCTGGTATAATTGTAGTGTAAGTGAGTTTGTGTGCCATGCTTCTTTTTGTCATGCATATCCAAATCCATCCATTTTGCCAAATTTATCAAGTCAGCCCGATTAACCATATCTGACTTCACTTGCATTTTATCTTTGCTACCATTTGCTTGCACTTTATCTTTATTATCCTCTTATCCTTCAGAAAAGCAAGGCAGGTTAACAACTCTGATAATTGGTTGACTAGTCATAGCACTAAAAACAAAATAATCAGATCTATGAATGGGTTTTAGTAAAATGTACTTTTTGGCACATTACTACCACACATGTGAAACATGCAAACTGCACTGCAACATTTTTGGCTGCATTATGACGTGTTGGCAGTCCAGTCTAAATACTCTAAAGTGCAAATGGACTCTTCGAGTGTAAGAGCTTTCCACTAAAATATATATATATATAAATTGTGAAAAATCTGGTTACATCACTTTGCTTGTTACAATAATTTCCATGTATTATAAAAAATATGTACAAAAATATGCATGTAATAAGCATCTAAAATTGAATACAATTAGTATAAATGCTGAGATACTGAAGTATGGTTGATTGGTTTGATTTTATCATGGAAGAACTGATGTTATAAATTATGTATTTTATTTTTGCATTTTGTTCTTCTCTGTAACACCTGTTTTTTTATGTCTGTGAAGAAGTGACAGCAAGGAAACAGCAGTGTAAGTCTCAAAAAAAGGATCTCTCTGATCCAATTGATAAATAAGTTAAAAGTATATATTGTATTCTATAATTTGTCCCAGTTATAATGGCATTAAAAATGGAAAATTTCCTATTTCAGAATATTCAAATACTTACCATAATTTTCCTTTTTTTGATGGAATCCATGGCAGCACAACCCTCGCTCCTACCCCATAGGACCCCACCCCCATAAATTTTGAGGCTGAGCCAGAGGCCGTGTTCCATAACTAGCCTACTCATAACACTGGGAGGGGACTCATGCTGCCATGGAGCTAATCAGGAAAAGAAAATTACAGAAAGGAGGGAAAGGGAGGGAGAAGAGAGTGCCTGTTTTTGACAGGTACCCGCTACCACTTACTGCTGAGTTATCCATGGCAAACTCTGCCGTAAGGTTAGCCCTCGCTGCAGCTGGCCCATTGAGAAAGCACAGCACGATTCGTGCATGCGCAGTAGGAAACCGGATGTGAAGCTGCAAGGCTTCACTGCCAGTTTCCCTTACCCAAGATGGCGGTGCTAGCACCCAAGAGCCGATTCAAGAATCGGCTTTGGTGAGGACACCATGGCATCCCTGGACAGGTAAGTACCCTAATAGTAAAAGTCTAAAAGTCAGCAGCTACAGCATGTGTAGCTGCTAAATCTTAATTTTTTGGTGAGGGGCCAAAGCTCCACATTAAGACCAAAATTAACAGAAGATAGAGCTGTAGGCTCTACACCATAGTGGGCCACAAATGTGTTAATGGATGACCAAAAGGTCACTCTGCAGATAACTGCAGGAGCCACATGACGAGAAGCCACTCAGGACGTCGATGCTCCACTAGTCAAGGGTGTGGTCACCACCTCCAGGGAGCAAAGCACTTTGTCCTGTATGCCTATTCGATAGCCTGAACAAAAGTAACAGCTCTGGAGGAAGCCTGCTTCCCTCTGTTTTTATATGGAGAAGAGCACGAACAGGCAGTCAAAAAGCCTGAACAAGGTTGTTGCCCACATCCAACATCTAGTGGTATGTCCTGTCATTCTCTTTGAAAGTTGGAAGGGCAATTTCCTGATTTTTGTAAAATACCGAGGTCACTTTCGGATTTGAATCTAACATAGGAGTCAAGACCACCCGGTCTGGGTTAAAGGTCAGAAAAAGCTCTTTGTGTCCAAGAGCCCTGGTCTTGGAGACCCTCTTGGCAGATGTAACAGCAACCAGGAATGGAGAATGAATGGATACATCATTAATCCAGGTTGACTTGGCATGATCGAATCTGGTATCTGAAAGAAAATGTCATACAAGAGGTAGATCCCACTTGGGAAATCTTGATTTTCTCTGAGGTCTGACTGTCTGTAAGCCTGACTGCCCCTGTGAAATACTGAGAGCACAGAGATTTGAACTGTGAGTGAGCTGACACACAAAGGAAGGTCTAGGCCAGGCTGTAAGAAATCCAGTATGCGCAGAACAACCTGGAAGCCGCTGACTGACCATCCATGGAAACGTGGAGTGGAGATGCATTGCAGACACCATGAGAGGCTGTAGAACTAGAGCCAGGAAAAATACAACACATACACAGAGAAAAAGGCGAAAAAACATAAGGTGCCACTTCTACCCCTGCGACCCAGATCCAAAAGGCAGGACAGTTGCAACCACGCTGGGCACACCTACAGCCACCTGCTTATAGCAGGATACCTGGCAATCACAAATGTCCACCAATGGCTGAGCCCCATCTCCAGGAATCGATCCTCTGCAAATGTGTGCCGAACACCACCGCGCTGATATTTTGTGGACATGGCGGTAACTCCAGTCGTCCTGTTTGAAGCCTGAAGTCTCCTGGATGATGCAGGACACTCCTTAAATCCCCACAGCGGCTCCTGCAAGAGATCGGCCACTGACACATCCAAAGAGGTAGGAAAAAACTCCAAACATGATAGGTCAGTGGCTCTCAACTGACTGAAATGCATCACAGGTGATATAATTTACTGCTCAGTGATTGCAGTATTCTAGTCTGCATCTCCCCAAGGTAATACTTAAAATCTGGCCAGTTAGTGGGTCCTGGGGACAGGAGTTGAGAGCCACTGTGATCCTATAAGGAGGGCAAAAAAGGAATGCAGCCTCTGACTCAGCCTCAACATTGATGGGAGTGGTGCCTATAGGGTAGGAGCGAGGGTAGGGCTACCCAAATGTATGCTGACATGGAGTCTGTCAGGAAAGTATGTTTCTATTACAAAGCATGACAATGGTATTAATGAATGCAAAAAGGGTTTGAAGAGGAAGGAGTTAAAGGAGAAGTATGGACAAAGCATTTTTGGCCCTACTTCTCCTATGGATCACAGGAGTGCAGTTCATTCTGCACTCCTGCGCCTCATTTTCAGCCGATAGTGGGATAAAGTCCGCTGTCAGCTGACGTCACTCAACAAGTCCAGGGATTGAATCTATCTCGACTTTACAGTTGGGATCTACCCAGAAATCTGGACCAGCAGCTGGCTCAACCTCTTAGTGAGCCACTGGGAGATTGAGCCAACAGCTTCTGCCCCCTGCACAGCCCGGCGCTCCGGTGAGTGCTATAGGGGCAGAGCAGAGAGCCGGTATCTGACAAAACAGAGTGGAGAAACGCCACTGATCATTCAGTTCTTAGTGTAGAGGTGGTGGGGGACAGATGCAGCATCAATTCACCTAGGTGGGTATAATTTTTTTTTTTTTTTTTGGAAACCCAAACTTCTCTATTAATTGGGGCTGAGAACAGTTAACAAAGGGTAATAAAGGGTTTATTAACAGTTTATTTATTAACCAGAGTAGTTACAATGACCACTGTACCAGAATACCGTAGTTACATAATAACATTGCTATATCATAACTCTGATTCCTAGGCTATGGAAAATGAAAACAATGCCTAAGATCAAATATTGGCTTGGAGAGTGGGCTGGGTGGAAGAGATGGAAGAACTGGTGCATATCGGTAGAGATAACATGACCTCATTCGTAAGCACTCGGTCAGGTTGATAGAACCAAAGCAAAGGGAGTGGGCTGCTCCAGGTGTTTTGAGTGGCGATTCAGGTGCACAGGTGCAGGTCCAGTTTGTGATCCGGATTAGCAGTAGAAAACAAAGATGTCATCATTTTGTCTGCACTTTATACTTTTTGGAGGATTTACCAATAAATTTCTCAACTTTTTTCAAGTTCCGGCGTGCGGTCAAAATCTTTGTTTTCTACCTGGTCAGGTTGGATACACTTAAAGGAATCCATTTTTATGAACAGAATACTTCTATTTGCCTCTAGAGGTGTCTGGCCTCCTGGACCTTCTGTTAGGAAAGCAAAACTTGCCTGGAAATTTGCGTGTGCACATTTGTGCACATTTGTGCGCGCATGTGCTCATTCACACGCACCCGTGCGCGCCTGTGCATGTGCACGCGCCTGTGCCCGCCAATGGCGCCAAATGGTCTATTTAAGCAGACATCACCCTGCAGCGGATGCTGTCCATTCTACAGCGTTAGTGTAAGTTCCTGAGAGCAACCTGTATTCTGATCTCTGTTCCTATGACCCGGCTTGTCTGACCTTGATTAACCTCTGCCTGCACCGACCTCCAGATTGCCCTCGACGACTCTTCTGCCTGACCCTTGTGTACCTCGCTGCCTGCCTGTTAACAACCCTGCCTGTACCCGACGACTCTTCAGCCTGCACCTTCTGTACCGCTTGCCAGGAAGTTGCCGACCCCTGCCTGCTTCACTACTCTACGGATTGTACTGGCCATTGACGGACCCTTCACACTACCACCAGTGATCCTGTCCAGCCCTCCTGCCCCCCTGTGCTCTGGAACCTTCTGTCTGCTCTACCAGGGGTTCCTGAATCCGGGCCGTAAGAGTGGTTGCTTCCTGCACAAGACAGACTCCACCACCAGGTGCGTGACAGCAATGGACAGCAATGTCTGAGTCTGCGCAGGGAGCACCCTCTGCTATGGATGAACTGTGTGTCCACTTACCCGGCCTTACACAGGCGGTTAAGAACCTACAGGAAGGTTATACCCGGCTGGAAGAAAAGGTTCTGGAGCTCTCTGCACCTGCAGCTCCTGGAAGCAGCCAAGCAGATGGGCACCCTACCATCTGAGCCCAAGGTCCCCCTTCCGGACAAGTTTTCTGGGGACTGTCGCAAGTTCCGGGCCTTCCATAACCCCTGCGAGCTCTACTTTAGCCTCCAGCCCCGCACTTTTTCGTTGGAAGCTACAAAGGTGGGACTGGTCATCTCCCTGCTACAAGAAGAGCCCCAGGCCTGCACCCACCGATTATGAGAACAGAGAGCCCCAGATGTTTCTACCTTGGTTCAGTTCTTTCAGGCCATGGCCTGACTGTATGAAGACCCCGACCAGGCAGCCACTGCGGAGGCTGCACTACACACCCTCCAGCAGGGCCGCCCCTCCGTGGAGGACTACGTAGCGGAGTTTAGGCGATGGAGCGCAGACACTGCATGGAATGACGCTGTACTCTGCTACCAGTTCCGCCTGGGCCTATTGGAATCCCTCAAGGATGAGCTGGCCCATGTGGGGGTGCCTCCAACCCTGGGTGCCCTCATTAATCTGGCAATCCAGATCGAGCGTCGCGCCAAAAGAGCCCCGGGATCTCTGCGCCCCACCTGGATGCTACCCCGGGTTTCCAGCTATCCCAGACCGACTCCCTTCGCTTCTGCAACCTCCTCCTCTTCTCATCCGGATATTTCAGAACCAATGCAGATAGGGCTTCTGTGCCCCTCGATCCCCCCTGAAGAGAGACAGCGGAGGTTCTCACTAAAACTGTGCTTACACTGCGGAGAACCCGGACACATGGTGAGATTCTGCCCCGCTAAGTGCGTTAAGTGTTCACCAGCCGCCACTAGTGACTTACCCAAGTTACCCCACCAAGTGTCACACTTTGTGCTTTCTCTCTCTCTGCAGCTTCCAGGAGGGACTATCCAAGTTCAAGCCATACTTAATTCTGGAGCATGTAGCTGCTTTGTGGATGAGAACTTCGTAGCTTTCCGCCAAATCCCCCTTCTGCCAAAGACCCATAAGATCGTCATCTGCCTGGCAGACGGATCCCCCATTAAATCTGGCGTGGTTACCCATGAGACTGCCCCCCCACCTGCCTCCACAGCTGACGGCCACCAGGAGCTTCTTCTGCTTGATGCCATAGCATCTCCTCTGTTCCCCATCATCCTGGGCCTGCCCTGGCTCCGGGTACACAGCCCCAGCATAGACTGGACCGCTGGGACCATCAAGTTCTGATCTCCATACTGCCGTCAGCATTGCCTAAAACGGGCCGAAGAAATTGCGCCCATCCTGGGCTATTTGGATACAGACTCTGATTCTGAAACCCGTCTGTCTGTTACCGCAGTCTACCACAGTTATTTGGACATTTTTAGCAAAAAGGGGCTGAGAAACTCCCTCCTCACCGTCCGTATGACTGTCCTATAGAGCTCCTACCCGGAGCTGAAGTACCTTTTGGGAGGATCTACCCCCTGTGTTGGAACCTGAGTTGGCGGCCCTCAAGGCCTATCTAGATGACAAAAGGGGTTCATCCGACCCTCCACGTCCCCTGCAGGGGTATATTTTTAGTGGAGAAGAAGGATCCCCCCCTACGTCCCTGCACTGATTACCGGGAACTAAACCGGATCATGGTTAAGAACCGTTACCGCTTACCCCTGGTGCCAGAACTATTCCAAAGGCTGGGGTCTGCCACCATTTTTACCAAACTTGACCTGTGGGAGCATACAACCTAGTCCGTATCTGGGAAGGCGATGAATGGAAGACCGCCTTCCGTACTCGTTTTGAGCACTACAAGTACCTGGTCTTGCCCTTCGGTCTGTGTAATGCCCCCGCAACGTTCCAGCATTTCGTGAACGATGTGTTCCGGGATTACTTAGACCTTTCGTCATCATCTACTTGGATGATCTCCTGATTTTCTCCTCTTCCCTTGAGGAACACCGAGAACATATAACCAAGGTCCTGAGCCACCTCCGTCAGCATGGGCTATATGCCAAGGCCGAGAAATGTGCCTTTGAGCAATCAAGTATCCAGTTCCTCGGTTTAGTCATCTCAGTGACCGGAGTCACGATGGATCCACAGAAGGTCTCCACTATCCTAAACTGGCCGGCACCTACAGACAGGAAAGGGGTCCAACATTTCGTGGGCTTTGCAAACTTTTATAGAAAGTTTATAAAGGGATTCTCTTCCATCATCGCCCCAATTACGCAACTCACGAAACAAAACATCCGCTTCCAGTGGACCACCGAGGCCGAAACGGCCTTTTAGACTCTGAAGGGCTATTCACAGCAGCACCCCTCTTGAAGCACCCCGACCCAGCCTTACCTTACGTCCTAGAGGTGGACACTTCGGAAACCGCTGTAGGGGCAGTCCTCTCCCAAAGACAGGGTTCCAAGGCCCTGCTCCATCCCGTCATATTCTTTTCCCGTAAACTATCCGCACCGGAGAAGAACTATGATGTGGGGAGAACTCCTGGCAATTAAATTGGCATTGGAAGAATGGGGATACCTACTTGAAGGGGCCACACACTCCATCCTGATATATACAGATCACAAGAATCTGGAATATTTGAGGACTGTCAAAAGACTAAAACCACGTCAGGCTCGTTGGGCACTTTTCTTTTCAAGGTTCCTGTTTCACTTGACTTACAGGCCAGGGTCAAAAAACGTAAAACCAGATGCCCTTTCCCGGATGTTCAGTGATCCCGGCAACTGTACCCTTCTGGATACAATTCTCCCACCTCGGAACTTCCTGCTCTCTCCGGAGGACCTGTTGTCACAAATCAGATGGTCCCTTGCCGGCTCAACCGGCCCCTCAGATCCCAGGCTGTTGGTCAAAGACGGGCTATGGTGGTACGGTCACTGAATCTTTGTCCTGGTTGAACAACGCCCCGCTGTCTTGGGACTGTGCCACGATCATAAATTAGCAGGACACTTTGGAGCCCGCAAAACAGCTGAACTGCTCTCCCGCTCCTTTTGGTGGCCACTAGTGCAGGAAATATATCAGCGCGTGCACTACTTATGCCCAAATAAAACTGACAAAGCCAAAGCTTGGGGTCTCTTGAATCCAATCCACTGAACGCCCATGGACCCGGATAGCTATGGACTTTATTGTGGAATTACCGCCATCTAAAGGTTACTCCACCATCTTCGTGGCCGTGGACCGCATGACCAAGACGGCCTATTTTCTGCCCATGAAGGGCATACCCACTGACGCATCACCCTCAGACTAACGTCCAAACTGAGAGAACGAACCAGACCCTGGAGCAATATCTGCGTTGTTTCTCCTCATTCTCTCAGGATGACTGGGCCTCATTACTGCCACTGGCTGAATTCGCCTTTAACAACACCATCCACTCGGCCACCAAGCAGTCCCCGTTCTGGGCGAATTACGGCTTCCACCCAACCTTTCTACCTGGCTTGGCTTTGGAGAGCACAGTACCAGTGGTACATGAAACACTCAAATTCTTTAAAGAGAATACCCAGCTCCTGCAGGATACACCCTCCAGAACTATGGAATTCAGTAAGGAGGCCTTCGAGAAGAAAAGGCGGGGTGAGCTAGAATTACAACCAGGTGACATGGTCTGGTTGGCCACCAGGAACCTGAAACTGGCTTGTCCATCGAGGAAGCTGAGTCCTAGATTTGTCGGACCCTTCCCGGTGAAGAGGAGAGTTAATAGGTTGACATATGAACTAGTACTACCTGCATCTTTACGTGTTCACCCAGTCTTCCATGTATCTTTGCTCAAGCCAGTTCCTCCAGACCCCTTCCCGGGACGGAAGAAGGGTCCACCAGAACCAATTCTAGTAAAAGGAAAGGAGGAGTTTGAGGTCGAGGCCATTCTAAATTCCCAGAAAAGGGGTAACACCACTCAGTATCTGGTGAAATGGAAGGGGTATGGCCCCGAGGAAAGTTCCTGGGAACCAGAAGCAAACATCCATGCCGCCGAGTTAATTCAAGCCGCTAGGAGAGTGGTACCCGGCGAGGCATCCAGAGGCTGCCCCTTGGGGGGAGGGGGCAATGTTAGGAAAGCAAAACTTGCCTGGAAATACGCCTGTGTGCATTCGCGTGCGCCTGTGCGCGTTCGTGCGCGCCGGTGCGTGCCTGTGCGCACCAATGGCACCCAACGGCCTATTTAAGCAGACAGCACCCTGCAGCCGATGCTGTCCGTTCTACAGCGTTAGTGGGAGTTCCTGAGGGCAACCTGTATTCTGATCTCTGTTCCTGTGACCCGGCTTGTTTGACCTTGATTGACCTCTGCCTGCACTGACCTCCAGCTTGCCCACAACGACTCTTCTGCCTGACCCTGGTGTACCTCGCTGTCTGCCTGTTAACGACCCTGGCTGTACCCGACGACTCTTCAGCCTGCACCTTCTGTACTGCTTGCCAGTCAGTTGCCGACCCCTGCCTGCTTCACTCTACGGATTGCACGAGCCATTGATGGACCCTTCATACTACCACCAGTGATCCTGTCCAGCCCTCATGCCCCCCTGTGCTCTGGAACCTTCTGTCTGCTCTACCAGGGGTTCCTGAACCAGGGCCATAAAAGTGGTTGCTTCCTGCACAAGACAGACTCCACCATCAGGTGCGTGACACCTTCCCTCTGAACGTCCTGCTCTGAAGCCTGTTTCTTTTCTTGAACCCCTCCATTGGCTCTTCCACTCCCCCATTGTTTTTTTCTATTTATTTCCTTCTCTTTTTTCTACAGGACTTTCCTCTTGACATTGTGCTACTTCACCTGACTTTCTCCACTTATAAGGTTCCATTGACCCTCAGTGAGCACTCTCTCTTCCAACACAATCTACCTCAACTAACTACAACTACCTCTCCTTGGTTGAGGCTCAGGAAGTTAAAGTGGTATTAAACCCAAAACCAAAAATGTATTATTGTGTCTTATTGAAGCTTACCAATCATTAGATGTGGTGGCTGTATCAGTTTTATTTTCCTTGGCATTTTTCCCTCTGTTCTCACCGGGTGATCAGACCAGTAACACAACACATATTCTGACTCCTAACTGTTGTAATGGCGACTTATCCCTTGTTGAGACCTCTATGCCTGGCCTGTATAAGCAGATATGATCACCGCAGACAGTTCTTATCAGATAGTGACTCACCAATTACCGATTTCTTCCATGAGCGTTTATTCATTGGAATAGCAGGTACAGCATACAACAAATGTGACAGATGGTCGAAAGATGGTAACTGCAGGTCAAAACATAGTAATGTGTCCTAGGATGCGAGTAGATTGAGAGAGGCCTTCTAGCATGTGGCCATATTCTTTACCTCATGAGAGAGAGGACACAGGAAGAGGAACTAGAATAGCAGAGTGCACCCGGAACAGGAAGTTACAGAGTAGAGTGAACTAGGAAGAGGAAATAGCTCACAGAGGATGGGAGGTACACACTTAGAAAATACAATAGAAAGGTGTAATATCCAAAAGAACCACAAGATGGCATTATAATAACCAACTATAAAAACATTACTATAGCTGCATATTTATGTTACATGCAAATCATGTGACAGAACAACACACCTGTGTGAGACACAACTCTGGATGAATGAGGCACAGTAGACAGCAGCATTGTAAGTCTGTGGGGAGGGGGAGGGGGGGTGTTAATTAAATTAGCAGATTTAAATACACAAGGGAATTGATGCCAAACTCCAGTTCACACTTTACAACCAGTTACAGCAAATTGTTTGTTTTTCCTTTTGGGATAAAGGTTTTGCATCATTAAATAAAGGCTGATCATTTTAATCACTCCTGCCAGTGTCAAGTGGTTTGTCTTATACATATTTTTGAAAAACAACAGACTTACTGGCTGGATCACCAAATGAAAATTGAAAAAAGAAGGCCTAAAAAAGGAAACGAATACAGCCATCACATCTAAGAATTGGTAAGCTGCAATATAATACATTTTGCTTTTGGGCTTAATACTGATGTATGGCTTCAAAAGTAAATTGGAAATGTTAACTGCTTTCCCCTTTCCTATGCCCTACATTAGCTTATATGTAGGTCACTGAATTAAGTGTCCTACATGGTAATTAAAGAGGTTGTAAAAGCTTTTTGTCCTAATGTTATAAAAACGTTATACTTACTTCTGTGCAGTGGTAGTGCATAGAGCAGCCCCAAACCTCCTCTTCTGGGGTCCCCCACCGGTGTTCTCGGTTCCTCCTCTTCTGTTTGTGCCTTCATAGGAAGCCACTTGCCATGGGGGCACACCTAAGCTGGGCTGTGTGCGTCCATAGACATGCCTCACCCCCGCTTCCTCCTCACAGGGTTTGACAGCAGCAGAAAACAATGACTCCAGCTGCTGCCTCTATGTCCTGTGAGGATAGGAACAAAGCACAGCGCTGGTTCGAGAAAGGACTCAGGTAAGCATATAGGGAGGTGGGGGCATACAATTACTAATAATTAAGGACATGCATTAAGGTAAAACATATGTTGCCTTTAGAGCCACTTTAATATTATTTTTGTAGCCAGGTGCTTAGCTGGCCAGAGTGAGCAGCTATAAAGACATGTGCTGCAGCTGCTTTGTATGCCTATATAAGGCTCTTGTGCTTGCTTTCAGTGCCTTTTAGCATCTATCCAGTAGTGGGAGCCTGTAGGCATGAAGGATTTGAGAGACTTTGATGCAGACCACAAAGAACTGTGGGAAATGTAGTCTGAGAAGAGGATCTTGCATAATAATAAATGGGGTGGTAGAGTATAATTCCTAGGTATAGATTAATAACAGGAGGGAAAAGCAGAAGCAGTTTTTCCTGAACTGTAGAGGGGAGAATTTCCTCTTGCCGGAAGGGACTGCAGAGTGCACATCTCCGTTGCTGTGTTTACTCATCATCTGTAGCTTAAGGTCTGGAGTGCAGAAGACTAGAGTCATCCTGAGTAAAGAGCCAGAAGGATTGCTGACAGCCAAGCATCCAGATTAGAGCTCACTATGTGCCTGCGACTGGTGAGCAACTGCTTGCGATGTCTGATTTTACAGCTGCTAGCAAACTGAATAAGAAAGGGAGACTGCCTAGCTGCCTAGTAGTTTGTAAATCACTGCTTGCAAAGGATGGTAGAGATGTGCACCACCTTGAATACTAAGCCCCACCGATTAGCCAGCTGAAGGTTGCAAAACAGGAGCAATATATTTACCAACTGCACTACAGGGACCCTGAACTGAGCTACTAATAGTCAGAGGTACAGTACCTCTACCTCTACCATATATATTGTGACAAACAGCCCATGTCAGTTGTTGATGGAGTATATCTGTCACATAGAATCTTGAGATTCTTAAGGTAAATGGGTGTCAGGGAGAGGTCTGTAGGCAGCAAGGGGTTAAGTATTGGTCACACCTTGCTCCCCAGCTGGGGTATAATTTTGCCTGACCTGGGTGTAATCAGTGGTGATGCTGAGAGAGAAGGAGCAGGCTATGAGGGAATATGCCTGCAAAGACTGAAGCAGACCCAGTGAGGTCTATCTGTTAGCCAGGAGGCTTTTATTCATCTAATGGACTTTTGTTTTGGGACTGTTTTCTACCCCTGCGAGGGAAGCCTTTCTGTTATCCTTATTTGCTGAATTAATATACATGGGCAAGAAGCCCTTAACCTGACATACGGCTGGATTACATGTATGAGAACATCTCCACTTGAAGCTAATCACCCACCAGTGGTGGCTGGTGAAATTTTAGGATGGGGGGGCGCCAGACCCCGCCCTTTCTTTTTGACTCCTCCCACTTCACAGAAGTCTCACCCCTCACCACTTATAGTTTCCACCCCTTGTGTCAGGAGTATACAGCCCAGCATCACCAGGTAGGGTATACAAATCACCAGATAGTGGTATATACAGCATCACCGGATAGCAGTATACAGAGCCCCAGATAGCAGTAGACAGAATCACCATATATCAGTATACAGGGTCCCAGATATCAGTATACAGAATCACCATATATCAATATACAGGGTCCCAGATAGGGTATACAGAGCCCTAGATAGCAGTATTCAGAGTCCCAGATAGCAGTATACAGGGTCCCAGATAGCAGTATACAGAGCCCCAGATAGCAGTATTCAGAGTCCCAGATAGGAGTATACAGGGCCCCAGATAGCAGTATACAGGGTCCCAGATAGCAGTATACAGGGTCCCAGATAGGGTATACAGAGCCCCAGATAGCAGTATGCAGGGTTCCAGATAGCAGTATAAAGGGTCCCAGATAGGGTATACAGAGCCCCAGATAGCAGTATACAGGGTCCCAGATAGGGTATACAGAGCCCAAGATAGCAGTATACAGAGCCCCAGATAGCAGTATACAGAGCCCCAGATAGCAGTATACAGGGTCCCAGATAGCAGTATATAGGGTTCCAGATAGCAGTATACAGAGCCTCAGATAGCAGAATACAGGGTCCCAGATAGCAGTATACAGGGTCCCAGATAGCAGTATACAGAGCCCCAGATAGCAGTATACAGGGTCCCAGATAGGGTATACAGAGCCCCAGATAGCAGTATACAGAGCCCCAGATAGCAGTATACAGAGCCCCAGATAGCAGTATACAGAGCCCCAGATAGCAGTATATATAGCCCCAGATAGCAGTATACAGAGCCACAGATAGCAGTATACAGGGTCCCAGATAGGGTATACAGAGCCCCAGATAGCAGTATACTGAGCCACAGATAGCAGTATACAGAGCCCCAGATAGCAGTATACAGGGTCCCAGATAGCAGTATGCAGGGTCCCAGATAACAGTATACAGGGTCCCAGATAGCAGTATGAAGAGCCCCAGATAGCAGTATACAGGGTCCCAGATAGCAGTATTCAGAGTCCCAGATAGCAGTATACAGGGTCCCAGATAGCAGTATACAGAGCCCCAGATAGCAGTATTCAGAGTCCTAGATAGCAGTATACGGGTCCCAGATAGCAGTATACAGGGTCCCAGATAGGGTATACAGAGCCACAGATAGCAGTATGCAGGGTCCCAGATAGCAGTATACAGGGTCCCAGATAGCAGTATACAGGGTCCCAGATAGCAGTATACAGAGCCTCAGATAGCAGTATACAGAGCCCCAGATAGCAGTAGGCTAGGCTAGGTTCCACTCCGAACAGGCCTCGCCATGGTCGACCAAAGTGGTTGAGTGCACGTGCTCAGGGTCATATAAAGAGGTTGTCTTTGGGAAATAGACATATGAGTGCTGCCAGCATTGCTGCAGAAGTTGAAGGGGTGGGGGGGTCAGCCTGTCAATGCTCAGACCAAATGCCGGACACTGCATCAAATTGGTCTGCATGGCTGTCGTCCCAGAAGGAAGCCTCTTCTAAAGATGATGCACAAGAAAGCCAGCAAACAGTTTGCTGAAGACAAGCAGACTAAGGACATGGGCCGCAGGGCAGTATTTCTACATGATAAAGACCCCAGTATACAGCCCAGCATCACCAGGTAGGGTATACAAATCACCAGATAGTGGTATATACAGCATCACCGGATAGCAGTATACAGAGCCCCAGATAGCAGTATACAGAGTCACCATATATCAGTATACAGAATCACCATATATCAGTATACAGGGTCCCAGATATCAGTATACAGAATCACCATATGTCAATATACAGGGTCCCAGATAGGGTATACAGAGCACCAGATAGCAGTATTCAGAGTCCCAGATAGCAGTATACAGGGTCCCAGATAGCAGTATACAGAGCCCCAGATAGCAGTATTCAGAGTCCCAGATAGCAGTATACAGGGTCCCAGATAGTAGTATACAGGGTCCCAGATAGGGTATACAGAGCCCCAGATAGCAGTATGCAGGGTCCCAGATAGCAGTATACAGGGTCCCAGATAGGGTATACAGAGCCCAAGATAGCAGTATACAGAGCCCCAGATAGCAGTATACAGAGCCCCAGATAGCAGTATACAGGGTCCCAGATAGCAGTATATAGGGTTCCAGATAGCCGTATACAGGGTCCCAGATAGCAGTATACAGAGCCCCAGATAGCAGTATTCAGAGTCCCAGATAGCAGTATACAGGGTGCCAGATAGCAGTATACAGGGTCCCAGATAGGGTATACAGAGCCCCAGATAGCAGTATGCAGGGTCCCAGATAGCAGTATACAGGGTCCCAGATAGGATATACAGAGCCCAAGATAGCAGTATACAGAGCCCCAGATAGCAGTATACAGAGCCCCAGATAGCAGTATACAGGGTCCCAGATAGCAGTATACAGGGTCCCAGATAGGGTATATAGAGCCCCAGATAGCAGTATGCAGGGTCCCAGATAGCAGTATACAGGGTCCCAGATAGGGTATACAGAGCCCAAGATAGCAGCATACAGAGCCCCAGATAGCAGTATACAGAGCCCCAGATAGCAGTATACAGGGTCCCAGATAGCAGTATATAGGGTTCCAGATAGCAGTATACAGAGCCTCAGATAGCAGTATACAGGGTCCCAGATGGCAGTATACAGGGTCCCAGATAGCAGTATACAGAGCCCCAGATAGCAGTATACAGGGTCCCAGATAGGGTATACAGAGCCCCAGATAGCAGTATACAGGGTCCCAGATAGCAGTATACAAAGTCCCAGATAGCAGTATACAGAGCCCCAGATAGCAGTATACAGGGTCCCAGATAGGGTGTACAGAGCCCCAGATAGCAGAATACAGGGTCCCAGATAGCAGTATACAGGGTCCCAGATAGCAGTATACAGAGCCCCAGATAGCAGTACACAGAGCCCCAGATAGCAGTATATATAGCCCCAGATAGCAGTATACAGAGCCCCAGATAGCAGTATACAGGGTCCCAGATAGGGTATACAGAGCCCCAGATAGCAGTATACAGGGTCCCAGATAGCAGTATACAGAGCCCCAGATAGCAGTACACAGAGCCCCAGATAGCAGTATATATAGCCCCAGATAGCAGTATACAGAGCCCCAGATAGCAGTATACAGGGTCCCAGATAGGGTATACAGAGCCCCAGATAGCAGTATACTAAGCCACAGATAGCAGTATACAGAGCCCCAGTTAGCAGTATACAGGGTCCCAGATAGCAGTATACAGGGTCCCAGATAGGGTATACAGAGCCCCAGATAGCAGTATGCAAGGTCCCAGATAGCAGTATACAGGGTCCCAGATAGGGTATACAGAGCCCCAGATAGCAGTATACAGAGCCCCAGATAGCAGTATACAGGGTCCCAGATAGCAGTATACAGGGTCCCAGATAGCAGTATACAGAGCCTCAGATAGCAGTATACAGAGCCCCAGATAGCAGTAGGCTAGGCTAGGTTCCACTCCGAACAGGCCTCGCCATGGTCGACCAAAGAGGTTGAGTGCACGTGCTCAGGGTCATATAAAGAGGTTGTCTTTGGGAAACAGACGTATGAGTGCTGCCAGCATTGCTGCAGAAGTTGAAGGGGTGGGGGGGTCAGCCTGTCAATGCTCAGACCAAATGCCGGACACTGCATCAAATTGGTCTACATGGCTGTAGTCCCAGAAGGAAGCCTCTTCTAAAGATGATGCACAAGAAAGCCAGCAAACAGTTTGCTGAAGACAAGCAGACTAAGGACATGGGCCGCAGGGCAGTATTTCTACATGATAAAGACCCCAAACACACCTCCAAGACAACCACTGCCTGGATAAAGAAGCTGAGGGTAAAGGTGATGGACTGGCTAAGTATATCTCCAGACCTAAACTCTATTGGGGCATCTTCAAATGGAAGGTGGATGAGCACAAGGGCTCTAACATCCACCAGCTCCGTGATGTTGTCATGGAGAAGTGGAAGAGGACTCCAGTGGCAACCCGTGAAGCTTTGGTGAACTCCATGCCCAAGAGAGTTAAGGCAGTGGTGGAAAATAATGGTGGCCACACAAAATATTGACACTTTGGGCCCAATTTGGACATTTTCACTTGAGGGTATACTCGCTTTTGTTGCCAACGGTATAGACATTAATGGCTGTGTGTTGAGTTATTTTGAGGGGACAGCAAATTTACACTGTTATACAAGCTGTACACTCACTACTTTACAATGTAGCAAAGTGTCATTTCTTCAGTATTGTCACAAGAAAAGATATAATAAAATATTCACAAAAATGTGAGGGGTGTACTCACTTTTGTGAAATACTGTATGTATATATATATATATAAAATATATACTGTATATACAGTTGTGCTCATAAGTTTACATATCCTGGCAGAATTTATGATTTCTTGGCCATTTTTCAGAGAATATGAATGATAACACAAAAACTTTTCTTTCACACATGGTTAGTGTTTGGCTGATGCAATTTATTATCAATCAATTGTATATACTCTTTTTATATCATAATGAAAACATAAACTACCCAAATGACCCTGTTCAAAAGTTTACATACCCTGGTGATTTTGGCCTGAGAACATGCACATAATTTGACACAAAGGGGTTTGAATGGCTATTAAAGGTAACCATCCTAACCTGGGATCTGTTTGCTTGTAATTAGTGTGTGTGTATAAAAGGTCAATGAGTTTCTGGGCTCCTGACAGACCCTTGCATCTTTAATCCAGTGCTGCACTGACGTTTCTGGATTTTGAGTCATGGGGAAAGCAAAATAATTATTAAAGGATCTGTGGGAAAAGGTAGTTGAACCATATAAATCAGGAAAGGGATATAAAAAGATATCCAAGGAATTGAGAATGCCAATCAGCAGTGTTCAAACTCTAATCAAGAAATGGAAAATGAGCGGTTCTGTTGAAACCAAACCATGGTCAGGTAGACCAACTAAAATTTCAGTCACAACTGGGCTTTTTGTCAAGAGGAATGAGCAGCTTTACCATCTGAGAAGATAAAGAGCTTCATCCACAAATACCACAAAAGACTTCAAGCTGTCATTGATGCACAACAAGGAGGCACTTGAAGAAAGATGGGCTACATGGTCGAGTCGTCAGAAGAAAGCCATTACTACCCAAATGCCACAAAGTATCCAGGTTAGAATACGCCAAACAGCACAGAGGCAAGTCTCAAACCTTCTGGCACAAAGTCATTTGGAGTGATGAGATAAAAATTTAACGTAATACTGTGTATCACCCCCTTTAACATTTATGACAGCTTGAAGTCTTTTGTGGCATTTGTGGATGAGGCTCTTTATCTTCTCAGATGATAAAGTTGCCCATTCCTCTTGACAAAATGCCCAGTTGTGGCTGAAATCTTAGTTGGTCTACCAGACCGTGGTTTGGTTTGAACAGAACCCCTCATTTTCCACTTCTTGATTAGAGTTTGAACACTGCTGATTGGCATTCTCAATTCCTTGGATATCTTTTTATATCCCTTTCCTGCTTTATACAGTTCAACTACATTTTCCTGCAGATCCTTTGACAATTCTTTTGCTTTCCCCATGACTCAGAATCCAGAAACGTCAGTGCAGCACTGGAGGAAGGATGCAAGGGTCTGTCAGGAGTCCACAAACTCATTGACCTTTTATACAGGCACACACTAATTACAAGCAAACAGTTCACAGGTGAGGATGGTTACCTTTAATAACCATCCAAGCCCCTTTGTGTCAACTTGTGTGCATGTTATCAGGCCAAAATCACCAGGGTATGTAAACTTTTGATCAGGGTCATTTAGGTAGCTTCTGTTGTCATTATGATTGAAAAAGAGTAAACACAGTTGATTGATAATAAATGGTTTCAGCCAAACACTAACCACGAGTGAAAGAAAAGTTTTTGTGTTATCATTCATATTCTCTGAAAAATGGCCAAGAAAGCATAAATTCTGCCAGGGTATGTAAACTTATGAGCACAACTGTATAAATATATACAGTCAGGTCCATAAATATTGGGACATCGACGCAATTCTAATCTTTTGGGCTCTATACACCACCACAATGTATTTGACATGAAACAAACAAGATGTGCTTTAACTGCAGACTTTCAGCTTTAATTTGAGGGTATTTACATTCAAATCAGGTGAACGGTGTAGGAATTACAACAGTTTGTATATATGCCTCCCACTTTTTAAGGAACCAAATGCAGTGGGACAATTAGCTGCTCGGCTGTTCCATGGCCAGGTGTGTGTTATTCCCTCATTATCCCATTTACAAGGAGCAGATAAAAGATCCAGAGTTCATTTCAAGTGTGCTATTTGCATTTTGAATCTGTTGCTGTCAACTCTCAATATGAGAACAAAAGAGCTGTCACTATCAGTGAAGCAAGCCATCATTAGGCTGAAAAATCAATACAAACCCATCAGAGAGATAGCAAAAACATTAGGTGTGGCCAAATCAACTGTTTGGCACATCTTTAAAAAGAAAGAACGCACCGTGAGCTCAGCAACACCAAAATACCCGAAAGACCACGGAAAACAACTGTGGTGGATGACCGAAGAATTCTTTCCCTGGTGAAGAAAACACCCTTCACAACAGTTGGCCAGATCAAGAGCACTCTCCAGGAGGTAGGTGTATGTGTGTCAAAGTCAACAATCAAGAGAAGACTTCACCAGAGTGAATACAGAGGGTTCACCACAAGATGTAAACCATTGGTGAGCCTCAAAAACAGGAAGGCCATATTAGATTTTGCCAAACAACATCTAAAAAAGCCTTCACAGTTCTGGAACAAAATCCTATGGACAGATGAGACCAAGACCAACTTGTACCAGAGTGATGGGAAGAGAAGAGTATGGAGAAGGAAAGGAACTGCTCATGATCCAAAGCATACCACCTCATCAGTGAAGCCTGGTGGTGGTAGTGTCATGGCGTGGGCATGTATGGCTGCCAATGGAACTGGTTCTCTGTATTTACTGATGACGTGATTGCTGACAAAAGCAGTAGGATGAATTCTGAAGTGTTTCAGGCAATATTATCTGCTCATATTCAGCCAAATGCTTCAGAACTCATTGGACGGCGCTTCCCAGTGCAGATGGACAATGACCCGAAACATACTGTGAAAGCAACCAAATAGTTTTCTAAGGGAAAGAAGTGGAATGTTATTGAATGGCCAAGTCAATCACCTGACCTGAATCCGATTGAGCATGCATTTCACTTGCTGAAGACAAAACTGAAGGGAAATGCCCCAAGAACAAGTAGGAACTGAAGACAGTTGCAGTAGAGGCCTGGCAGAGCATCACCAGGGATGAAACTCAGGACTTCAGGCTGTAATTGACTGCAAAGGATTTGCAACCAAGTATTAAAAAGTGAAAGTTTGATTTATGATTGTTAATCTGTCCCATTACTTTTGGTCCCTTAAAAAGTGGGAGGCACATATACAAACTGTTGTAATTCCTACACCATTCACCTGATTTGGATGTAAATACCCTCGAATTAAAGCTGAAAGTCTGCTGTTAAAGGACATCTTGTTGGTTTCATTTCAAATCCATTGTGGTGGTGTATAGAGCTTAAAAGATTAGAATCGTGTTGGTGTCCCAATATTTATGGACCTGACTGTATGTATGTGTGTGTGTAGCGCTACCCTTGTGAGGGCCGCTGGTTAAAGCAATACCCCACTGGTTGCGCTGACCCTGCAAGTCCTCCACCACCTCTGACACCCTGAGTGCAGACATTTTCCCTTTAGTAATGATAACAATGGAATAGACACACCAAAATTGGGTAAACCAATTAGCTTGCTTACTTAGTGAAATTTAAGCAAGTGCATGAAAATAACACAGATTTACGGTTTAGAATGGTATCTCGTATAGTACTGTTATCAATAACCAAATGACAATCACATAGCAATGGAAAATGATCAACAGTGAAATGTATAGTCCTTGTATAGAGTAATGCACACAATATGCCTATGTGAACAGCAGTGGCGGCTGGTGATTTTTAGTTTGGGGGGCGGCAAACAACCATCCTCCCGCGGCACCTCAAAACCCCCCAACTCCCCTTTGTTGCCTGCTGTCACTTACCCAATCAGTGGCAGGCACATCAGGTGGGGATGGCGGGTACATGAGGCGGGCACATCCCCTTTTAGAGAAAACCAGCCTCTAGTGATGTAACAGGTGGAGATATTATTCATAAATGCCAGTGTGGGTGGGGCCAAGGGAGAGTCCAGGGCATGGAAGCAGGATACCCCAGAGCTGATAAAATGTAGACTCTTGCAGAGGTGATCTAAAGGGCCCTGCAGGGCCAGACTGGGAATAAAATCCAGCCCTGGAAATAATTTCATACCAGCCCCATAGCATTATTATACCAGCCCAACAGCATGACATGTCTGCATTTTCTTGTTCATAAAAGGGAAAACCATGAAAACCATTTTAAAGCACATTTGAAGAGTGTATTATATATAGATAAGACAGATATGAAAGCACATAGGGCTTCATATATATGTAGCAGGTAATGTAGCAGGTATCTCTCCAGGCTGCCTGTCCGTCCCTACATGAGTTTCTCCCTATGCACACACACACATACAAACACACAAACACACACACACACACACACACACACACGCATCAAATTACTCTGCTCCCCTACTGTGTTCCTATTGGCAGGAGGAAGAAAGCCAATAGATGGAGCAGTTACAGCAGCCAACGAATGGGAGTTTAACAAGCAGCAGCTACAAAGGACTCTGTGTGTCATTTCCTTTCAGAACAAAACAATGCCTTTTGGGTATGTAGTTTACTTGCAAGAATTTGCCCCCTGGCTGTACTGGGAGAGAACTACATTTACCTACAGGCTGTGGGGCAGAGAAAGTTTTCTGTGAGAAGAGGTGCCTCGTGGGAGAGGATATAAGAACATAGGCTTTGGGCCTGCCTCGCTCTCTTGGGACCAGCGTGGCTCTGTGTGCAGGGAGCCTGCTGCTGGACGTCGCAGCGATTGCGGCCTGTTAATACAGAGGTATCAACAAGATACCTGAAGGAATGCCAGCAGACAACGTGGCTACTCTGATCTGCTACAGCCTGAAGGTCGTTCCTGTTCCATCCACGCTGCAGAGGTGACAGACCCAGATCATCCCCTTGAACCAGATACCTGAGGGATCCTCATCCTCATTATCTGCAATTACAGCTCCATCATCATCCATATCCTGTGTTACAGTTGGTGAGCGGGTGAAGACCCATCTGACAGACACTGTGCACATATAGCTGATTCTTCACATTTACTAGTAGTTAAGGCCTAGTCCTTAACTTTGGGTATAGAAGCGGAGTAAAAGCATTCATACTCTATATTGCAGCGCTAAACTAAATAATATAGTTTCCTTACTATATGGTGTGGGGCTGGCCCTTGACACCCACAAAAATATAAGCCAAAATGCAAACCTTGTCTTTTAACCATTTCCTTGCTGGGCACTTAAACCCCCCTCCTGCCCGGACCAATTTTCAGTTTTCAGCGCTGTTGCTCTTTGAATGACGCGGTCGTGCGACGTTGTACCCAAACAAATTTGGTGTCCTTTTTTCCCCACAAATACAGCTTTCTTTTGGTGGTATTTGATCCCCTCTGCGTCATTTCTGATCGCCGCTATAAACAAAAAAATAGCGACAATTTTGAAAAAAGAACAATATTTTTTACTTTTTGCTATAATAAATATCCAAAAATAAAAAATAAAAAAACAAACGTATTCATCAGTTTAGGCCGATATATTCTTCCTCATATTTTTGGTAAAAAAAAAAATCGCAATTGGCGTTTATTGATTGGGTTGCGCAAAAGTTATAGCGACTACAAACTATGGACATTGATTTATTGCGTTTTTATTATTTATTTATTTTTTTACTGGTAATGGCAGCGATCTGCAATTTTTATCGGGACTGCGATATTGGGGCGGATATGTCGGACATTTTTGACACTTTTTTGGGACCAATGACATTTATACAGCGATCAGAAATTGAAATGTCCACTGATTACTGTATAAATGTCATTGGCAGTGAAGGGGTTAACCTGCAGGGGGCAGTGAAGGGGTTAAAAGTGTTCCCTGGGTGTGTTCTAACTGTAGGGGGGGGGGTGGGGTTGGCAGGGACATGACAGATCTAACTATCCCAGTGACAGGGATCAGTAGATCTGGCATGCCCCCCCTCACAGAACGGGGAACCGCCGTGTTTACTTCGGCGGTTTCCCATTCCTCCTCTCTGAAAGGATATCGTGGGTCTCCGGCGGACATCGGGTCCGCCGGACCCGCAGGCATGCTCACATGGCGCCAACGGGAGCGTGCCCAGCGCGAGCCGAATGGGAGGACGTCAATTGACGGCCTCCCAGCATTTTAGGGCTGCGCTGTAGCCGTCATTCCGCTATGGCGCGGTCGGGAGGTGGTTAAAGTCCAAACAGACACAGAGCTCCCTCAGATCCCCCTCTGAGTTCCAGGTCAGAGATAGAGTGTGTTCTCTTCCTGGTAATTTAAGCCACCTGCTGGTGGACTCCAGTGGACCACAAACTCCGGACTGGAACCAGCCCTGACATGGTGGCTGGTAAAATCCAGACCCAACTCCGTTCAATCCAGCCCAAATAAATGCATATGAGGCGACAGGTAGCGTTCGTCTACCACTTTGCCTCGCATACCGTCACATATACTCCCCCTCTGCTCAAGCTCCTGCGGCTGAGCAACTGTCCCAACCATACAGTGGACCCGGGAGAGGGCATCCGCATTATTCTGGAGTCTTCCCACCCAGTGTTCCACTGTGAACCTAAATGGCTGTAGGGCCAGGAACCACCTAGTCACCTGACTATTTTTCTCCCTGTTGTCACACATCCACTTCAGGGGGGCATGGTCCGTGACTAGCCTAAATGACCTTCCTAAGAGGTAGTACTTCAGTGCCTCTAAGGCCCACTTGATCGCTTCTCCACACTGGCATAGTTCCTTTCATGCCTATTAACTCCAACATGGTTTTTATTTCCTTTGCCACCGCCTCCCGTCTAGCCTCAGGTATTCGGTAGGGCTTTACATTTACGCGGACCCCTGGTTCCGTGATTATGTCATGTTGTAGTACGGTGGTCAGTCCGGGTAGGGGAGAGAAAAAATCTCTATTTTTACTAATAAATTCCTTAACATCATTTTGTTGCGTTAGTAACAAGGACTCAGTTATGGGGACGTCAGGAGTCATGGATAGCCTGTCCTCTTGAGGAGTAGGCACTGCCACTAAAGTCTCTCTGTCTTTCCGTGGTTTTAAGAGATTCACATGGTAAATTTGCTCGGGTTTCCTTTTCCCTGGCTGGTAAACTTTGTAGTTCTCTTCCCCTACTTTTTCCCTAATCTCAAAGGGACCCTGCCACTTTGCTAGGAATTTACTTTCAAACGCTGGGACTAGCACCAGGACTGTATCTCCGAGGTTGAAAGTCCGGGTTTTGTCACCCCGATTATAAACCCTTCTCTGGGCTTCCTGGGTTTTTCCACTAGCTTTTTCAACATGCTTTTGAGTGTTTTATTAAACCTCTCCACAAGTCCATCTGTCTGGGGGTAGTAGACCGAGGTACAGAGATGGGAGATTTTATACAACCTGCACAATTCCTTGGTTACACGGGACATAAACAGGGTGCCCTGATCCCATTAACCTCTTTAGGGATCCCCATCCGACTAAACACCTGGACCAACTCCCTGGCGATAGTCTTAGCAGAGGTGTTAAACAAGGGTATAGCTTCCGGATAGCGGGTCATGTAATCTACCTAGTATTACCAGGATGTGCTGGTGCAGACTTTACCATGGGTCCCACAAGATCCATGCCAATTCTTTTGAAGGGTACTTCAATGATGGGCAGTGGAACAAGTGGACTACTAAAATGGGTTGAGAGCGCAGAGAGTTGGCACTCAGGGCAGGATTCACAATACTCTCTGACATCTGCATGCAACCCGGGCCAGAAGAATCTCTGAAGAAGAATCTCTGGGTTATTCTATCCCTGGTCTTATCCATACCCAGATGTCCCCCCCTTACATGTCCTTGGGCTAGATCTAGCACCATCCTGTGAAAGGGTTTGGGAACCACTAGCTGTTCCACCTCATCCTCCCCCTTGTTTCACCACCTGATACACAAAATTATTTTTAAGAGCCATGTAGGGAAAAGACACCCCCCAATTAGGGTCCACAGGTTCCCCATCCATCACCTTCACATTTCCTCTGGCTCTAAGGAGAGTGACATCCCATAGTTGCTCTGTACAGAAGTCCTCTCTACGGACCTCTAAGTCAGGTACTACATTCTGTTCACTCTCACATGGGTCATTAGGCCCCAGCTGGAAGCTATCTTCTAGCTCCCAGCCAGTACAAGAAAAGGAAGAGGGTCTCCTCCTTCCTTGGTCCTGCCACCAGTCTCTCCCTCCATTTGGCAAAAACTTTCTGGGGAGAGTTCCCGTGTTTCTGCAGCAGGGGGAGCTCTATCCTCCAGACTCCCTGTGCCTTCCCATAACCTCTAAAAATGGGGAAAATCCCTGCCCACCAGGTCATCATATAGCAGTGAAGGTACTACCCCCACTGAATGAGTAGCACTGTCCCAAGGGGTGTCAATCTCAACCATCATTGTCTGGTAGTCACGAGTGCCCCCATGGATGCAAATGACCCAGACAGTGCTAGGGTGTAGCCTTGCGGGATTTACACAACTGCTTTTGACCAACAGTACCACAGAATCAAGCTGTGCAGTGACTGGTTTATCATCAATAGAAATCACACATATCTGCTTCTCCATGCGACCTGAACATGATGCTGTATATCAGAGGCGTAACTAGAACCTTCAGGGCCCGGGTGCAAGAAATTAGGAAGGGCCCCCCCTGACCTCTGGCCAGGGCCCTTCCCTCTTCTTGCTGATCCTGGGGCCCTTTACTCCTATCACGTGTCCCTTTATTACGGTCCCGCAACGGGACCCTGGGAACAGCAGAAGACAAGTAAACTGGATAGGAGGGGCAGCAGGGGCAGCATATAGAGGGACCAATCTCCTGCATTAGGAGGAAAATGGAATAAATAAAACTTCTAAATGCCACCCTCGCCATCACTCCTATCCAGGTGTACAAGGGAAGCACATGGGCCCCCTGGAGCATGGGGCCCGGTTGCAATCGCAACCCCTGCAACCCCTATCGTTACGCCCCTGCTGTATATGCAACCTGTACAAAAAGAGAAAAGGGTCTATTCACATACGTATAATTGCATTGCATGGATTCATCATTCAGGGGACAATTGGCAGCAATATGGCCCAATGCATGGCATCGGTAACACTGTATATGCTCTATGCCGAGTACTCTCAAGGGTCCCCAAGACCTTCCTGTCTTCTTTTGCCAGTCTCCAGGTCTAGAGCCCATAGTCTTGTTAGTCATTACAGTAACTTTATTAATCTTCCCGACGCCCTTGAGTGTTGGGACAGTCTTACCGGATCCGCTGGGGGCCCTTTCACCCCTAGGCACACCAAAGTGGGGAACAGACGGGTTCAACAAGTCCTCAGCAGCCGAGTATCTTTTTTGGGGTGCAGTTTTGGGGTCCCCATGGCTGACCCATTTCCTCAAAGCAGCAGGGAGCGCATGGAGACACCGGTCCATGACTACACGCTCCACGATCTGGGGGCCTGGCAGGGTTTCCAGCTGCAACTACTTCCTCGTAAGATGGATTAGGTCAAACATTTGGGAGTGGGGTGGCTTGTCTGTGCGGAAGATCCATTGATGCACCCGTTGGGCCCGGATGGCCATGGTGACACTCAGGCGTGCGAGTACCTCCACTTTTAAAGTCTCATAGTCTTGGGCCTTGTCAGGTTCCAGATCAAAATAGGCCTTTTGGGGCTCCCCTGTCAAAAATGGGGCCAACAGCCCCACCCACTGCTCCTTCGGACACCCTTCGCAGTCGGCGACTCTCTCGAAAGGTACACCTCAACATCATCCGCCGGTGTCATCTTCTGGAGATGGTAACTGGCGTGCACCAGCTTCTGTTCCGCTGGCGCAGGAAGCGCGGCGGACCCCTTTTTTAACTCCAGCAGGGCCTCCGCAAACTGTCGGTTCATCTCCTGTTGAGCCGCTTGTTGTGCTGCGATAACCTGGCAACTCTCCTCTCGCTGAGCTGCAACAGCCTCTGTGACCTGGTGGATGGTTTCCCGCTGGGCTGCAGTGGCTTGCAGCAAGGCCTTCAATATTTCCCCCATCTTGGAAAGTTGCCCGCTGAACTCCACCACGTGTGGGAGATTAGCTCGTGGGGATCAACTTTCCTGATGAAAAATAGTCAGCGTGCAGGCAATTTTCATTAAAATCAGGCGGCTTTCCAGGATTATTGGTAAAAGGTTTGCAGGGTAAAAACAAAAGAAAGAAATTAAATCCTTGCCATCCGGCACTAAACTAAACAATATAATTTCCTCACTATACGGTGTGGGGCTGGCAAACAGACACAGAGCTCCCTCAGATCCCTCTCTGAGTCCCAGGTTAGAGCTAGAGTGTGTTCTCTTCCTGGTAATTTAAAGTGGTAGTAAACCCTCCTATCATTTTCAGCCAAGGAAGCTGCCATCTTGGCCTCTGTTTAATCTACAACTGCCATGATGCTGCACATGTGATCAGCTATGACACCAGCCATTGGATGGTTTGACAGTTTGGTTTAGAGCACAACCAATGGGAGTGTTACATTTACGGCACGTGTCAGAAATGGAACTGGTTTTTAAACTGTTAAATGGATGGGTATACTACCGCTTTAAGCCACCTGCTGGTGGACTCCAGTGGACCACAAACTTCGGACCGGGACCAGCCCTGCCATGGTGGCTGGCAAAATCTGGACCGGACTCCATTCAATCCAGTCCAAATGAACGCATAGAAGGTGACAGGTAGCGTCCGTCTACCAATTCGCCTTGCATACCATCACAAGAGTCATAAGTAACATTTATTCAGTTAAGGGAATAATTTGATGTGCTTAATTTTACCCTGGTGGGTTCAAGTTCTTCCTAAAATATATATTTGAGTAAACACTGTTGATCTATCTCAATCTTATGTGTTCCATTGCTGTGTCTTTATTTAAAGGGGAACAAACACAATAATACTTCAACCCAGTATTGCCAGGTGTGCCAGAGTGGACTGAGACTATTGGGGTTGAGAGGCAGAGAAATGGACTGAACATACTTAAGCGGCTCCTGTGGGGGTAACGCTACATATATAAGAGCAAATTCCAGTTAAAAGTGAAGCAGTCATCAAGAACAGTCCACTTTTTGCTATGGTGATATATTGCCAGAATAAAGATTAACCGCTTGCCGACCGCTCACTGTGTTCGGGGAGGGCCAGGGAGCGGGTGCGGCGGAGTCAATCTCCGCCGGCCACCCGCGATGCCCCCCCCGGAGCGAAGGAACGGAGGTCCGTGTATGTAAACACGGACCTCCGTTCTGTGAAGGGGGAAGGGCTGTGATCACAGCCTTCCTGTACATGAAGGCTGTGACCACCTCCCTTCCCCAGCTAGGGCAGTCCCACCACAGTAAGAACACGCCCAGGGAACACAGTTAACCCTTAGAGCGCCCCCTGCAGGTTAACCACTTCACTGCCAATGGCATTTACACAGTAATCAGTGCATTTTTATAGCACTGATCGCTGTATAAATGCCAATGGTCCCAAAAAAGTGTCAAAATGTTCCAACATGTCCGCTGAAATATCGCAGTACCGCTAAAAATCGCAGATTGCCGCCATTACTAGTAAAAAATAAAAAAAAATAAAAACCCCAAAGCAAAAAGTAAGAAATTTGGGTTTTTTTGCAAAATTGTCAGTCTTCTTTTGTTTATAGCGGCGATCAGAAATGACGCAGCGGTGATAAAATACCACCAAAAGAAAGCTCTATTTGTGGGAAAAAAGGACGCAAATTTCGTTTGGGTACAACGTCGCACAACCGCACAATTGTCAGTTAAAGCGACGCAGCGCCGAATCGCAAAAAGGGCTCCGGTCCTAAAGCTGGAAATCCTTCCGGGGCTGAAGTGGATAATCAAAGACCTTTACTTCAAAGTATGGAAAACGCAAACAGTTTCAAAACTTTTGTTAACTTAACATAAATAAATTACTCACAAAGACACAAAATATTAGTAGATACTGCACATAAAAAAGAAAAAAGGCAAAATGTTTTACTTAACAGTAATTAAATGTTGGAAGAGTTAGGCCTCATGCACACGGGCGTTTTTACAACTGCTTTTAGGAGTGTTTCTTACAGCTTAAAAATGCCTCTCCATGTTATTCTATGGCCTCATGCACACACAGGCGTTTTGAAGCTGTAAGTGGCATAGGCGTTTTTTAAGCTTCAAAACACTGCGTTCTGAGGCGCGGCGTTAGAGCTGTAAAAACGCCTGATGCCGGTAAAAGCTGCGAAACGCGGCATAACCCTGGATACAGCCGCGTTAAGCTTCGTCAGGCGTTTCTCCGCCTCTATTCAAAATCATTGGCTCCCTATGGGAGCCCATTGATTTGAATAGAAGTCGCACCAGAAGTCGGATCATGGTGATCCAACTTGCAGTGCGAATTGTGTGCTGAGGATCTTGAAGGGCATAGGGGGTTCCCCTTAAAATCCATACCAGACCGATAGGTCTGGTATCTCTTGGGGGGGAACCCCACGCCAATTTTTTTTTTTTCATTTTAGTGGGGGTACCTCTTCAAGATCCTTAGCACACAAGTTGCACCGCAAGTCAGATCATCATGATTCGACTTCTGGTGCGACTTCTATGCAAATCAATGGGCTCCCATAGGGAACCACTGATTTTGAATAGAGGCAGAGAAACGCTGCTGAAAGCTAGCGTGGCTAAACATGCATTAACGCCAATGCAAAATGCTACTAAAAGCACATTTTTACAGCCGCTTTTTCCTGCCGTCAGAACTAGTTTTTTTCAAACGCCCGTGTGCATGAGGCCTTACAATAATCCTTTTGAGATAATAAAAATGCAAATATGTTGCTGTTAATTCTGTAACAGTACAAACTGTGCAAAAACCTCTGGAATTCCATAAGTCGGAATACCTTGTAAACATATTGCTAACTTGCTTTCCAGTCAAACTTTAGAAAATAAAAAATGTTTCAGATGTACCGGTATCATGGCTAGCACCTCAACAGTTTTCAAAAAGTAACGTGCAAATATTCTCAAAAAAGTGCTTTAACCACTTGCCGACCGCCTCACCTACATTTACTGTGGCAAGTTGGCTTCGCTGCGCAAATCGCCTTCTATAACCTGCGTGAGTGTGGCCACGGGTTGGGCGGACTTGATGTCCGTCGGCGACCCGCAGTCACCTTCTAAAGAGGAAGACCGGGGACCCGCCGATGTAAACACGGCGGTTCCCCGTTCTGACAGGTGGCATGACAGTGATCTAATGATCCCTGTCATCGTGATCAGTTAGATCTATCATGCCCCTGCCAGCCCAGTCCCCACACAGTTAGGACAGAGTGAGGGAACGCACTTAACCCCTTGATTGCCCCTTTAGTGTTAATGCCTTCCCTGCCAATGACATTTACAAAGTAATCAGTGACTATTTTTAGATCTGATCGTTGTATAAATGTCATTGGTCCCAAAAAAGTGTAAAAAATGTCCAATCTGTCCGCCGCAATATTGCAGTCCCGATAAAAATAGCAGATCGCCGCCATTACTAGTAAAAATAAAATATATATATATAGTAAAAACGCCATAAATTAATTCTCATGGTTTGTAAACACGGCAACTTTTGCACAAACCAATCAATATACGCCTATTGCGATTTTTTTTTACCACAAATATGTAGAGGAATATATATTGTTTTTTTTTATATATATATTTTTGGATATGTATTATAGCAAAAAGTAAAAAATATTGTTTTTTTTTTTCAAAATTGTCCCTCTTTTTTTGTTTATAGCGCAAAAAATAGGTGATCAAATACCACCAAAAGAAAGCTCTACTTGTGGGAAAAAAAAGGACGTAAATTTTGTTTAGGTACAACGTTGCACAACCACACAATTGTCAGTTAAAATGATGCAGTGCCGAATCCCAAAAAGTGCTCTGGTCGGAAAGGGGGTAAATCCTTCCAGGGCTGAAGTGGTTAAAAACAAGTAACCGACTTTAACAGTAGATAAAAAAAAGGCCTCATTAACTTTTAGGAGGTTGCAATGTGCAAACTGTTTTCTAAAGTTTTAGCGGATAAAATATGCAAAAACATGTTTGTAAACATTGTAAACAAATAACTAACCTAGTCAAAATTTTAACCAGCATTGTAATCCGCAGACAAGCTTGTAATGTTAAGTAAGTAACGTCCCTTGTAGCAAGCTGCTTTTCAAAACCACAACATCAGTGATGGTTTCATTGCTTAATCCAATCAAGGCCTCTTTTCCATGGACATGAGCATAAAGGCCTCTAAATGTGGTTGGGAAGGGGAATTTCGAAGTCTGTTCAAGTTTTGAAAATTACCTTTCACATGCTACTTGAGAGGAGGAAGTGTCATTGTCAATTTGAATGCATTAAGTGATCTATACGCGAGACTGTATACGCTGTAACGTAGTAGCCCATTGTAACAGCATGCTATACAGTTCTTACAAGTCTTGCACTTTCCATTTTTATCACCAACATTTGAGTATGGTTGTTCCTTAGTTTCAGCGATAAGATGAGAATGGATGCTATCTTTATCTTGACCTTCATTGTTAGTGTGAGTATATTCTTCATCAAGAGACATTTTCAATCTTTGCCACTTTGATGAAAAATCGAGTAGCTCGCTTTGCAGTTTCTCTTTAGTTGCCATGGAGTCAACTTTAATTACAAGGCTGCTCAGTCGTTCTAATGCATTGTTAGGAAGGTGTACCAAAATATCTTCAAAATTTCTGGCATCCAAACGTCAAATCTGCAAATAGCTGACCATGTGTTGTAAATTGGCTCTGCAGACTATTAATAATCTTGTCTAAGGTCACATTGTATACCTCCACCCTGAACTGATCCCATGCCAACAAGATTGGTTCATCTACTGCAAGCTCACCAGCCATTCTTTTCTTCCATTGTATTCTTTTAGGTGGTGGAAAGTCTTCCTCAATCACAACTTTGCAGTCAGTTGTTTCCAACTTGCTATTTGCCCAGACTGCGAACTTCTTTGCAGCATCTATAATCATTTGAGAATCACGATCATTTGCTTGTAAGTTGTCTACCGTTTCTGTCACTGCCTGCAGTACATCCATACCCTGTGTTTGCAGTTACAAGGATAGTAGAGTGGTATTCTTGAAAATCAGAGGCGTATCTAGAACCTTCAGGGCCCCCGGTGCCAGAAAGTATGAATGCCCCCCTGACCCCTGGCCAGGGCCCTCCCTCTTCCCACTGATCCTGGGGCCCTTTACTCCCACTGCGGGTCTTTTTATTATGGTCCTGCAGTGGGGCCCTTTCATAAGTTCTGCAGCAGGCCCCCTTTCTGCCATCTTCGGGCCTCCCCATGGTGGTGAAATGCCAGGGCCCGGTCACAATTGCAACCTTTGCAATCCTGATAGTTCCCTCACTGGTGTCAGTAGTTTTTCATTTTTATTTTCATTTTATTATTTTTTTACGATTTCATTTTATTTTTTTTACAATTTTGTTTTTACAATTATTTACAATTTTTAGGAGCCCTGTTGGGGGGCTTTGATGAGATATCAGGGGTCTAAACAAACCTCAGCCCTCAATCTCCATTTGTGTAGCCTCAGCTGCACAGAATGAATGGACAGGAATAGTTGTGTACCGAAACTCCCATTCATTCAGAAATGGAAGTATAGTAAAAGCGGTTTACTATGCTTCAGTTATGAATGAACCAATTGGTACCAATCATTGACTCTGTCCATTCAGAAAAGGAAAGAGCCGGTAAATGACAAATTTACTGACCCGTTCCCATCTCTCCATCATGACACGTCTTCTACAGCAGCCGGCAGGAGAGAGGAGGGGGGAAGACAGCAGCTTTTGCGTGTATGTGTGTGTGTGTGTGGGGAGGGGGGCAGGGACCCTGGGAACAGCAGAAGACAAGTAAACTGGATTAGGAGGAAAATGGAGGAGATTGGTTCCTCTAAATGCTGCCCCCGCTATCCCTCCTATTCAGGTGTACAAGGAAGGCACACAGGCCCCCTGGAGCATGGGGTCCGGTTGCAATTGCAACCCCTGTAGTTATGCCCCTATTGAAAATAAATAAGTACAGCTGTGTTATTATACCTGTGTTGAATTTCTTGAGGTAGTCTAAGAAAATTCCAGCCTTGTATCTTATGTCAGCATTAAAATGATCAGAACATGATATCTCTGCCATGGTCGGGATCAAATATACATACAAGGTTCGACTTGGATCATTAAATGAACCAAACACCTTTGTAAATGCTGCATCTGTGGACCACCATCTTGTTTCTCCAATCACAGAACGTGATTGAAATTTTTTTTCCTGAGACTTTTCCTGCCATACATTCATCCGGAGGTAGCAATCACAGATAAACACAGCACATGAATATAACATGCCGAACAATGATATTGCCTGAACAGATATCTTTGTCCCATCCATCATCACAAGATTTAGTACATGTGCATAACACCACATATGAATCTGGCCAGGTGCTTTATTACTCAGCCATGTGTTGAATCCATTGTTCTGCCCTTGTATATTAGAAGCTCCATTTGTTGAGTTCCCAACACAGTTTGTAACTTCAATTTCAATGGATTCCAATACATCGCAAACCAGTTCACACAAAGCCTTCCCTGTCGTGGATGTGCAATTTACCACAGTGACCAGACATTCATCGACCACATCTATGACATATAGAATTATTATTGAACACTGGTCTGAGATATTTATATCCTGTGTTGTATCTAGCTGTATTGAGAACATGCCAGCATCTCTGATCTCTTGGGCAATACCTTTTTTTTTAAAAGTGCTGAAATTACACAGATGATATTGTTCACTGTAGTTTTAGAAATCAGTGTAACAAAGCTGCCATGTTGCGCCTTGATGTTGCTTTTTACTTTTTTTAATAACTGTATCAAGGTGATTTTTCAGCATGGCAGATCACTGTATTTAAGGAGGCCTGCCCCCTACCAATCCAGACTGTGGATTAGTCAGGGCTCCTTGTCATACATCAGAAAGTGGTACCTCCTCATTCATCCCCTTTTCCAGACCTTTCCAGCTCAAAAGGGGAGGAATATCCAAGGGGTATTCCTTCCTGCAAACTCCAGCCCTCCCTGAGTCACACCCCAGCCCAGATCAAAACAATCAGGCCTGCACTTCCTATCAGGCCTTGCTAGATTTTACCTCTCCTAACAAAATTCACTACGAAAGCCTATCACAATGGGGGCACTACACATATAAAGTAAATGCAGCTTCAGCTGTTGCCCTATAGCTTAGACCTCTTTTTCCAATCAGCTTGATGGTGTCAATCACTCTCTCTAGGATGGCACGTTTTCTCTTCACTTCCTCTTTTCTGGCTGCTGTTTGTTTTTCAAAGAAATTACTAGATATCAGTGGCGGCCCGTCCATAGAGGGCACACAGGCCTATCCATGCGTCCGGCCGCCTGATCTACATATCAGACAAACATATGTTTGTCTTTCTACTGAAAGCAAGACACACCATGCAGGAAAAACATCATATCCATGTGAATAGGTCAACCAGTGACGCTTCTTTCCATCCCTCCTCTCATATAACTTTTTCAAATTAAAAGAATGGAAATCTGGTTGACAAGGATAAAACCAGAAGAATGAATCCAAATTTTCAGATTTTGGTGTGATAAACCACATTTTCATGATCACCAACTGTGTCAGGTATGCCCTCATTAATGCCCACTACTTCTGGAATCTCTGCCGCTAATGATTCATCCACAATTTCTTCTTCATGTTCTACGTCAGTTTCTAGCTCCAATTCTATGGTGAATATCTTCACCTGCATCAGTATCCATATCCATTTGCACAGTGCTAGGCATTGCTGTGCTACAGATAGCACCACTGTCTTTATGTGGAAATGCAGGTGGTAAGTCATGCTTTGTTGCCACTATCTTAAACGAGCTACTGACTTTTTGATACTGGTTTGCAGCTTTTTAGTTTTTTTCCACATTCTTTTTTTGCTCCACATTTCTGTTTTCTTTTACCTTCACCTTTCTTATCCATAGCAATCACTAAAAAAAAAAAACATGCTGTCAGCAAATAGATCTAGTAATTCATTCCTTAATTAGGCATATTTCCAAATCCGCCACTTTCTGCGTGACATTAACCGCAATTTGTTGGTTTCCCAGGCACTCTCCCCTTTTGAAACCCTGTGCTCCCATTCCTCACCCCAGCAGCATGTATTATCAAATATTCAAAATATGCTTTACGCATCCTCCTCCCCCATATCTGGGAAAGCATGCCAAGCCCGGGAAAGGGAACTTGCAACTGCAGCTAACAGAAGATCAGTGGGAGTGCATTTTCACTATCGCCCACAAAGGCTCACTAAATGTCTCGATCAGGGATAGGCACGGACCATGACTGTGGCAGACATTTTCCAAAGTACTGACCTTAGTGAAGGACACCAAGGTACATTTCAAATTAAAACCTTCAAAAAAACACTGTTTTCTCTCTGATCTAGTTCTACGAATACAAAAAACATTTAAAATAACATTTATATGAAAACTGCTTGTGGTATACAGTTATAAAATGTAAACAATTTTCAAAATTCTTACCTTTTATATTTTCCAGTTGTATTGAGACCCAGCAGCAGTGTCAAAGTCCTTTGTAGACGTGGATGAAGTAGCAATACGCAAACATGTGTCAACACAACAATTCTCAAGGGAGGAATAGTGCCCCATCATTGGTATCAGTGGGAGGAATAGTGCCCCATCATTGGTGTCAGTGGGAGGAATAGTGCCCCATCATTGGTATCAGTGGGAGGAATAGTGCCCCATCATTGGTGTCAGTGGGAGGAATAATGTCCCATGATTGGTGTCAGTGGGAGGAATAGTGCTCCATCATTGGTGTCAGTGGGAGGAATAGTGTCCCATCATTGGTGTCAGTGGGTGGAATAGCGCCCCATCATTGGTGTCAGTGGGAGGAATAGTGCCACATCATTGGTGTCAGTGGGAGGAATAGTGTCCCATCATTGGTATCAGTGGGAGGAATAGTGCCCCATCATTGGTGTCAATGGGAGGAATGGAGGGGTGACTGTGGTTACTACCCCGCGATAAGGTGGGTGACTGTGGTTAC
>BLSH010519799.1:9285-23339 GCA_018402905.1 Glandirana rugosa | reverse complement strand
AAAGAATGTGAAGTAGATGTCACAAAGCTTGATAAAATGGCTAGTGGAAGGAAGATTTGTGAAAAAATGAAGGAAAAATTGCCCCAAATATACGGACAAACCAGACATGCTGAATTCATGAATGCTAAGCAAGGGAAGGAGGAAGCAGCAGGAGCTTATTGGAGGCGGTTAAGTGATATGGCAGAGGAAGCAGGCCTTAAAATAGAGGAAGAAAAGAAGGGAGAAACTGCAAGTCCATCTACACAACTGGTGAAACAAAGGTTTCTCGATGGTTTAATACCCCAGTTGAAAGAAAAGTTGTTCACAGCAAGGCCTGAGGCAGGCAATATGTCTATTCAAGACCTCCTGCCTATCCTGTTATCCATAGAGAACAGGATTAACCAGAAAGAGAGCAAACCCAAAGTTATGTACATGGGGAAGCAGAGGGGAAAAGGAAGAGCAAGAGGCAAAGGCAATTTCAAAAATGATGGCAATCGGGGGCCAATCATATGCTACAATTATAATGGGGAAGGACACATAGCCAAATTCTGCCATCTTCCTGACCGTAGACTGGAAAGGAGCTTAGAGGCACCTCATGCTGATCCCAGTTCTCTGCCAAAAGCAGTGGATCAGGCATAGGAAAATGGCATTCCAGTGTCAATCATGTTAAATAGGGGAGACAATGGTCCCGAGGCCAGAGTAAAAGTATTTTTACAAGAACTCCCCTATCCTGGAGGAGAAACAGAATTAACCTGTTTAATTGATACTGGTGCAAGCCGAAGCGTGTTTAATATAGAGGACTTACCTCCAGGATTATTATCCGAAAATGTTATCTCTGGTGTTGGCCTAACCGGGACCTCTACTGATTTGGTTGAGTCCAAGCCACTTAAACTCAGGCTAGGACAGCAAACAGAAATTGTCACTAAAGTGTTAATTTCAGACAGAGCTCCTACCAATCTTTTAGGAGCTGACATATTGAACCAAATTTTAACAAGCATAGACAGCACTCCTACAGGAGTCCAAGTGGCCAGTAGTCTGTCAGGAGATGTTTTAAATTCTGCCTGTGGAGTATTTTTAATCCAAGACTCCACTCCACCATTTCCACCAGAATTGTAAGTGATTCCCGCTAATTTATGGGCCACCAGCAAATATGATGTAGGTCTGCTGGACTGCAACCCAGTTATGAAAAAAATTAAACCAAGAGCCCAACTCCCACAAATTAAACAGTATTGATCAGACTGAGGGGATAAATAACCAAATCACTCAACTGAAAGCAACAGGCTTGTTGTACCAATTAAGTCCCAAGCCTGTTCCCAATTGCAAAGAAGCCAGACAAGAAGGGTGGGCAAGTGACATACCGCATGGTGCATGATTTTAGAGCCATTAACAATATAATTAAGGCAGACACCCCAATTGTGCACAACCCCTGCACTTTGCTAAGTGGGATACCTGCCTCTAGCACCTGCTTTACAGTAATTGATCTTGCAAATGCTTTTTTTTCAGTGCCCCTACACTCAGATTGCTGGCACCTTTTTTCATTTACCCATGATGCCCAAAAGTTAGCATGGACAAGATTGCCCCAAGGCTGTATGAGTAGTTCCTCTGAATATAATACTGCGTTAAAGCAAGTATTGGACCACTGGTCCCCCTCACACCCAAACACAGTTTTGCTTCAGTACATAGACGATTTGCTTATTTGTTCTGATACAAAGGACATTTGTAGCAGAGAAACAGTAAGCCTTCTCATGTTTCTCTATAACAGTAACAACAAAGTCAGCAAAGAGAAGCTACAATACTGTCAAGAGAAAGTGACCTTCCTGGGTCACTGCATTTCACATGGATTCTGTCACCTGACCCCAGATCGAATTAAAACTCCACAAAGATTTGAAAAGCCAAGAAATGTACAGCAACTACGTGCCTTCCTGGGGTTAGTGGGATATTGTAAGGACTGGATTCCAAATGCATCAGAACTTATGGCTCCTCTATATGAGGCTACCACTACAAATCCTTTCAAACTCACATGGGACAATGAATTGCAGATGAAGGAGCTTATTAAAATTTTGTCTGAAGCTCCCACCATTGGAGTTTCTGACTATACTAAGAGCTTCTCATTGTTTTGTCATGAAGTCAATGGATTTGCTGCAGGTGTACTCACCCAGCTACATGGAGACAAACAGAGGCCTGTGATGTATGTATCAGCCTCATTAGACCCTGTCATCAAAGGCTCCCCTAATTGTATGCGAGTCATAGCAGCCTGCATTTTGCTGCTAGACAAAGTAACTAAGCTTCTACTAGATTCTGCTCTGACCCTGTATGTGCCACATGCAGTACAGGAAATCATGAATCAAGTAAATACCAAACACGTGTCTGCCAGTAGATTTGAAAAGTACCAGTCTGCTCTTTTTGCTCCATCAAATTTAACAATCAAATGATGTGTTCCTTTAAATCCGACTACTCTTCTTCCTATAACTGATGAGGAAGATGATGCAAATGGTACTGATGTAGAACCTGAGAGTTTTTCTCATGATTATACGGCTCTGATGGAGGTGGAAAGGGCCTCTGTCACCCCAGCAAAAGTTGAGTCTTTATCAGATTGTGACACACACCTATTCGTAGATGGTTCCGTATTTTACACTGATGATGGTCGGCCACACACAGGGTTTGCTGTAACCACTTCAGACACTATTTTATATCAAGAAGCATTGACACCCCAGATGTCAGCACAGGAAGCTGAGTTGTGTGCTGTAGTCAAAGCATGTCAACTCCTAGAGAATCAAAGGGGAAATGATTACACTGACAGCAGATATGCATTGGAATAGTGCACGATTTTGGGCCTATTTGGAAAGCACAGAACTTTCTGACTAGTGCAGGGAAGCCAGTGAGACATGCAAAACTCATACAGCGGCTATTTGAGGCATTTCAGAAACCAGCAGAAGTTGCCATCTTGAAGGTAAAAGGACATGCAAGGGGAAATTACATGATAGCCAAAGGAAATGCTTTGGCAGACCAAGCGGCAAAGGATGCTGCCCTTATGTCATTTGGAGTCACACCCACTGTAGGGGTCACCCAGGTAGCGGGGACAGATCCCCCTCATCAAGCACAGTGGAATATAGAAACTTTAATTCAGTTGCAGAACCAGGCCCCTGGTGAAGAGAAGGATACGTTGATCAAATGTAATGCTACCCAAAATCAGCAGGGCCTGTGGAGCGCTGACAACAGGTGGTGTCTACCCAGGAGTTTGTACCCAATTTCAAGACAACTGGCACATGGCGTCAGTCATCTTGCTAAGGGCGCGATGGTGGCACTTACTGTCTGCTATTGGATAGCATCTGGATTTAGTGCATTTGCAGCCAGGTTTTGTGCTTCATGTCTCACTTGTGCTCTGTATAATGCAGGGAGGCCTGTCCATGTTCCCCAAAAGCATTCTCCTAAACCAGATTTCCCTTTTTAAAGAATTCAAATAGACTACATTCAGATGCCCAGAATAGGCACCTATGAGTATGCTCTAGTGTGCGTTGACATGTTTTCAAGTTGGCCTGAATGCTGTCTGGTAGCCAAAGCAAATGCAAAAACAACAGCAAAGGAAATTTTGAATGAAATCATTTGTAGATATGGAGTTCCTGAAACTATTGAGAGTGACAGAGAAAACCATTTTACTGGAGAAGTGATGAAAGAGGTAATGGAAGCCATTAACATACAGCAAGCTTTCCATACACCTTATCATCCACAAAGCAGTGGTAGTTGAAAGAATTAATGGAATTTTGAAAAACAGATGTGCAAAAACTAAAGCAGATACAGGAAAAGGATGGGTGGAAGCTTTGCCAATAGTCCTATATTCAGTACGAACTACAAGTGGTGGCTCCTCCATAGAGGGTGCTAGTGTGCCACCCTCCCCCGGCTGATCCTTCTCAAAAAAAAATAAATTATGGTGCTCCAGTATATGGCTGTCCAGGCTTTTTTGAGGAGATTTGCTGTCAGGTGACAGCAATTCCCAAAGCCCATTGGTCAGCCATTAAAGTGCATAGATGTGCGCCAGCCAGGCTCACATCTACTGTCAGGAACGGTTTCACCTGTTGGTGGCACTGTAGCTCCCAGACCTATGGGCCACAGTTCCGGTGTTCACCAGCAGGTGTCCCTTATCAGTCAGAGGCTGAGCAGTTCCAGTGTCCACCAGCAGGGGCCTCCCAAGAGCCAACAGGCTGTGGGTGTCAGCCACACACGGGTTCAGCTGGGAAGTGGCTATTTAAGGCCACTTCCCCCTTCCCTCAGCGCGTCACTATTCAGTTTGCCTTTCTGCTGCTAGAGATCCTGCTTTGCCTGTTTCTCTCCACCTTGCTTCTTGTCCCATGCCTTGTATCCACTTTGATTCCCTGTATACCCTGTACCCTTGTCCAGAGCTAGCTTTAGTCTGCAGTGTAGGTGTTAGTGTTTTTGTCAGGTTTTGGTTTTTGTTTGCTGGGGTTTATGTTCACTGTTTGCTGTGTTTGTTTATTACTGTGCACTGTTAATAAATCTCACCTTTTTAAGATATATATCCTTGTTTGGTCTCAGTTTCCTTGTGTAGCTACGTGTCTGCTCTGCCAAGCTGCTGAATCCTGACATAATAGTGACGCCCACTAACGACCAGATCAGCTACACTTGGAAACTGGGAACCAGTTGCTTTGAGCTTTTTGCTTTTGCTTTGTCAGAATGCTTAGAGCAAAGGTGATTTGTCGTGTGCAGCTTGCAGCAGAAGATTGGGATTTTTGTCATTCGCTTTGGGAGGATCTCACTGAGGAGGAGCTGTTGGGAAGTATTCTGACGGCACATGCCTTAGCCGTGGAGGGCAGATTTTCCCTTAGGAAAGTACAACCCTTGATTCAAGTCTGTTCTAAGCTACTATTTCAGTTTACTTCTCAGGGCCATGATGTGTTCACTCCTCCATTTATCTTGTACCAGGCTGAATTTTTGGGATGGTTGCTGAAACATTGTACAGGTTCCTTTTATAAGCAGTATTCAGCCTATTCACAACAAGTACTATTGGATTGTATTGCTGCTGTACACTCCTTAATTGAGCAATGTGAGCAAGGGAGAGACAAACTTACTTTAGTTCACCCTCTGCTACAAGCTTGGTCAGAGATCATAACTCCAGCTGCTACTGAGTGTACCTCCTGTAGATCAGTACCTTGCCACCAGTAACCACATTTCCTCTGCATGCAATCTATTGGAGGCTCCCTCTGCAGTACCATTATCCATAGCAACATCTCAGGCCTTTCCTGCACTTCTGCTACTCTTTCTTCTACTCTCCTCAATACTGTTACTCTTTTTCCATCAGCAGTACACTCTGGTCAGCACAATACTGTTACCTGTAGGACTCCAGTATCTAAGTCCAAAAAGAAACAGAACTTTTTGCCTGCTGATGATATCCAGTTCTCCTCCATGCTGATGACCGCTGCTGATGCGATCCAGTCCTCCTCTATGTTGCTGCCTGCTGATGATATCCAGTCCTCCTCCATGCTGATGACTGCTGCTTATGATATCCAGTCCTCCTCCATGCTGATGACTGCTACTGATGAGATCCAGTCCTCCTCCATGTTGCCGCCTGTTGATGATATCCAGTAGTCCTCCATTCTGATGACTGCTGCTGATGAGATCCAGTCCTCCTCCATGTTGCCGCCTGCTGATGGTGTCGATGCCTCCTCCATGTTGCCGCCTGCCGATGGTGGCCATGCCTCCTCCATGTTGCCGCCTGCCGATGGTGTCCATGCCTCCTCCATGTTGCCGCCTGCCGATGGTGTCCATGCCTCCTCCATGTTGCCACCTGTCGATGGTGACCATGCCTCCTTCATGTTGCCGCTTGCCGATGGTGTCCATGCCTCCTCCATGTTGCCACCTGTTGATGGTGTCCATGCCTCCTCCATGTTGCCGCCTGCCGATGGTGTCCATGCCGCCTCCATGTTGCCACCTGCCGATGGTGTCCATGCCTCCTCCATGTTGCTGCCTGTCGATGGTGTCCATGCCTCCTCCATGTTGCCGCCTGTCGATGGTGTCCATGCCTCCTCCATGTTGCCGCTTGCCGATGGTGTCCATGCCTCCTCCATGTTACCACCTTCCAATGGTGTCCATGCCTCCTCCATGTTGTCGCCTGCCGATGGTGTCCATGCTGCCTCCATGTTGCCACCTGCATATGGAGTCCATGCCTCCTCCATGCATTCACCTGTTGTCAAGCCGGCCACGGGTGATCTGCAGCCTGCCACCCGGCTGGATTATGCTGATTTCTGGGCTGTTGCCCCTCTGGACTATGCCAATTTGCTCTGGTCTGCCTCCTCACCGGCTAACCTGCTCCAGTCTGGCTCTACGCCTGGTGACCCGGTGCCCACTGATCCTGTGCCCACTGTCTGGCCTGATGTACCAGTGGCCGCTGTCCAGTCTAATGATCCGGTGTCTATTGCCAAGCCTGATGTGCCTCTGCCCGCTGCCAAGCCTGATGTTCCTCTGCCCGCTGTCCAGTCTGATAATCCAGTGCTTGTGGATCCGATGCCTGCTCTCCAGCCCGCTTCTGATGATCCTTGGACCAAAGTTAATTTTAATGTTATTGACTCTATGCCTATTGCTGTCACGGTCCTGGTGGCGGAGTCTGTCTTATGCAGGGAACAACCACTCTTACACACCCGATTCGGGGACCCCTGGTAGTATAGACAGGAAGTCCTGGAGTGTGGGATGGCACGAGGGCTGGATGGTCACTGGTGGTGATGTGAAGCTCCAGAGAGTCGTGCAGGCAGATGGATGGTCGTGCAGGCTGGGTCGGCAACTGGCGGGCAAACAAGGTACAGAAGGGTCAGGCAAAGAATGGTCAAAGTCCAAGCAGGGTTTGTTAACGGGCTGGTGGCACAGTACAGAGGGGTCAGGTAAACGGATGGTTGTGGATAGCCGGGGTCGGTGCAGGCAGATGGATAGCAGGTCAGGTCAAGCTGGGTCGGATCACAGAGGCAGGAACAGGTATCAGGGAACAGAGCTGAAGCTCACAGGTACTCAGACGCTGTAGAATGGACAGCACTTGCTGACAGGTGCAGGAAGTTCAAATAGAGTTGTCTGGAGCCGTTTCCGGTGGTCTGGACATACCTTTTGCAATTTGTACCCATGTTGACCTTCATGACCTTGGTAGTGGTGAGCTCCAGGGGAGTGGTAGAGCACCATTTGTGGCTTGCCACAACCCGGATGCATTTGCCACAACTCCAGGGGACCCGTGTTGGGTAACCAGTGCCTTGGGGAAACCTGGATGGCCGTTGAAATGGGAAACAAGTCCTGAGAATCAGGCAAGCTACAGGATTGTAACCAGAAATTCCAGTGTCAAAGGTTCGGTGTTGTCACATGACCCCAGGGCTAAGGTTGCGAATGACCCATGGTACCCCAGCATTGGGATTCCTACTGTCTGGAGGGATCAAGTGTCCTATGCCTCTAGGAATCTGGCCAATGGAGTACCTAGCCAGTTACCAGACCCAGGCGGTGGAGCACCTGGCTTCTTTTTGGATCCCGGCAGCAGGGCCATTTATTTGGAACCCGGCATTCCTTGGACTCTTGAGACACTTTCGTTTGGGACTCTTTCTGCTATGGCTGGTTGGAGCATCCGGAGGTCGTTCCTTCGAGGGGGGTATTGTCAGGAACGGTTTCACCTGTTGGTGGCACTGTAGCTCCCAGACCTATGGGCCGCAATTCCGGTGTCCACCAGCAGGTGTCCCTTAGCAGTCAGAGGCTGAGCAATTCCAGTGTCCACCAACAGGGGCCTCCCAAGAGCCAGCAGGCTGTGGGAGTCAGCCACACCCGGGTTCAGCTGGGAAGTGGCTATTTAAGGCCACTTCCCTCTTCCCTCAGCGAGTCACTATTCAGTTTGCCTTTCTGCTGCTAGAGATCCTGCTTTGCCTGTTTCTCTCCACCTTGCTTCTTGTCCCATGCCTTGTATCCACTTTGATTCCCTGTATACCCTGTACCCTTGTTTGTAATGGCTACTGGTGAGTGAGAATCATCATCCCTAGTACAATTGCGCCACAGCCGCAAATATTGGGCGTATGGAATACTGCGGACAAGAGGGTGAGGGTGGGAACGGGAAGCGTGCAATAAAGTATTGCCCGCAGTAGGCTTTCTATATAAATTCATAACAGTCTCATGCTGGTATTAAGTATGATCATAAGGTCCACAAAGGAAATGTTCCTGGAATCAAAATTGTATGTGAATCGAAGGTTGAACGAGTTGCCGTTCAACCTATCCATAAATTGAACTAGTTGATCTGGAGAGCCTGTCCAGATAATCAGGAGGTCATCAAAAATTCTGTGCCAAAACAACACATATTGAAGAAGAGGCTGGAGGAGCTCATCAGAAAAAAGTGACCTCTCCCAGCCTCCCAAGTATAAGTTGGCATAGGACGGTGCACAGGCTGTGCCCATTGCCACTCCCTGAACATGTAAATACAGTTGTTCCATAAATACAAAGTCGTTTCACAGTTTCAGGGAAGATATCAGTAAGGGGCCAGGTAGTGTGATCCTGTTCGTAGAGGAAGGAGCCAGCCATCCGGACGCCCTGCTCGTGGGGGATACTCATGTAAAGTGCCTTGATATCAACAGCCACGAGTAGGGTGCCCAGATGGACATGGATCCCCTCCACGTGTTTGAGCAAAACTATAGTATCACGGATGTAAGAGGGCAGGCTCAGCACATGAGGCATCAGGAATGCATCTACGAATCTACTAGTGTTTTCCATTAGTGACCCTATCCCCAATACAATTGGTCTACCAGGCGGTAGTTGAGTATTCTTGTGTGTCTTGGGGAGGGTATAGAAGGTTGGAATAGGGAATTTGGTGTTGAGGAAATTCAAAGTGTCCTTGTCTATAAGTCCCTCAATGAAAGCCTCAGTGCATAATTGTCTGAACTCATCAATGAAGTTTTGGATCTGTATGGGGTCAATGGGTAAATTTCAAGTGGTATTGTTTAATACTGTGAGACACATATGTTGGTATTGTGGGTGTGTCATAATGACAATATTTCCCCCTTTGTCGGAGGGTTTCAGTACCAGGTCTCTGCTTCGTTTGAGTTGACGCAGAGCTTGGGTTTGAATTTGGGTCATTTAATGGCATTTGTGTCTAATCATGTTTTTTGAGGCTCTTGATGGACTCACGTAAAACGTCCAGATCGCTGGACATATCATTAAATCTGGAAAGTTACATAATTTAAGTTTGAAAGCTTTTGGTTTAGGTTGTTGGCAGGGATCATGAGTTACGAAGGGGGCCTACGGTGGGGATCCCCCAGACGGGGGGGGGGTCCTTCTCAGTGGCACCCTCATCATACAACAACATCAGGTCCCGAAACGCACAAAATTCTCTCATTGTAAAGTGTTTGTTTTTTCCATTAGTTCCCTCTCGGGATGGACATTTTTTCGATCATTGTCATAGATATACCGGTAGGTTAGATTCCGTGCGAAAAGGTAAAGATCATTGATGGTTTCAAAGATGTCAATGGGCTCTCTGGGGCAGAAGTCCAGTCTTAATTGTAGGACGCTTATTTCCACCGAAGATAGTTGGATTTGCGTCAAGTTTATGATGTATTAGCTAGTCCCAGATTTTATTGGGATTGTGGATTGGGGGAGGAGTGTGGGGGGGGGGGGGTGCTGATTTGAGGACATAAGTGTCTAGATTACTTTGTTTCAGAGGTTCGGTGACTGCGTGTTCTAAAAAACCAGTGTCTTCAGGTTGTGCTTTTGTGTTTACTGAGGGAGATTGAAGGATTAAGGACTTTGGGGAGTACTGCGTGGAGTGTACTGCGGGGATTGGGTGTACCTTGATGGCGGTTGCCTGCTTGGGTTGTGTTGATTGATGTGGTGGGTGTTTGTGTTTTTCCCTGTTTCTTGCCTTTCTTGGGATCTTTGGGGGGCCCCAGTCAAAGATCTTTTCCATGAGGTGCCTGATGGATGCGGAGTAGATGAACGTGATGTCACCTGTGAAAATAAAGAAGAGGTTGATGAGTCAGATTTTGTGTAATCAGTTACCCTGTGAGTTCCTATTGTCGGTCGTCTACGTGTACGGGGTTTCTTCTGGTGTTCGTAGATCCACAGGCTGCAGAACACGTCCTAAGACTATCCCCCCACTGCAGACATGAGGGACACAAGGAGCACAGTAAATAAGTATATGAAAAATATGTACTGTTAAAATCCATGAGCAATATTTCCATGATGAAAGAGAAACCCACGTGAGTGTGAAAAGTACACCAGAGGAGAGGGAAGGAAGGGGGAGAGGTTCCCCAAAGGGAAAGAAGAATGGGGAGAAAAATGGTGGGGAGTGGGGGAGAAAAGGAAGGAAAGGGGTGGAAAGTGGGGAGGGGGGAAAAGAAAGTGGGACAAGAGGACCACATGACTGCACATTCTAAACAAGCCGTGGGAGGGGCCAGGCACAACCACGCCTGATTCAGCTGCGGCTGATCTTGGCATCGGCCATGCTAGGGATAAAAGGAGCCGGTGATGACCGGCATTACACGGCTACCCCCACTGGAGACCACGCTGCAACCATGTATATGCCAGGTGAGCTCATTTATTGCTGTACTACTGACACTTTATGTCGGTAAGTTTTTGCCATAGTTTGCATTTATTCAACTCTCTACTCCATCTTGAACTTTGTAAGCCAGCTCTCGTCTCTTTTTGACTTACTGGCACACCATCTCTCAACTCCCTCTTACAGGCATAATATCCACGGGGCCCTGACTGCCCTGATATTAACCAACCAATCCTACTTATACCCTGGGAATACCCGACTTCACCATATATACGTTCATTGTGTGTTGCTTGGTCTCCAGTGCGGCTAGGGGACAGAACAAGGGGGAGGGGAGGAAGGGGGGAGGGGGGAGGAAAGGTGGAGAGGTAAGGGAAGAATAAAGGAGGGGAGGGGGGAGAAAAGGGAAAGGGCAGGGATAAGAGGGGAATGATGGAAAAGAGAGGGAGAGGGAGGAGGAAGGGGAAGGGAAGGGGGGCGAAGAATGGGAAAGGGGAGGGGGAAAGGGATGGGACAAGAGGGAGAATGACAGGGATTAGGAAAAGAAATGAAAGGGAGGAAAAGAAGAGGGGCGAGGGGAGGAAAGGGGGGTAAGGAAATGGAGGGGAAGGGATGGGTGTGATAGAAGGGAATGGAGTGTCCACCCAGACTGGCAGAGGCATGGAAGTGTGTGTAATCCAATGATATACATGGGAACCAACACCAGTATTGCTCAGGAGGAAATAGAGGCAAGTGGACGAGAAATTGTGACAAAACAGGTGCTGAAAACTCACCTGAAATAGTGACAACGGCCGGTCTAGCCGCACTGGAGACCAAGCTGTGTAATGCCTGTGTACTGGCAATACCTGTGTACTGGCTGGTGGCAATACCTGTATACTGGCAATACCTGTGTACTGGCTGGTGGCAATACCTGTGTACTGGCAATTCCTGTGTACTGGCTGGCGGCAAAACCTGTGTACTGGCAATACCCGTGAACTGGCAATAACTGTGTACTGGCTGGCAGAAATACCTGTGTACTGGCAATACCTGTGTACTGGCTGTGTAATACCTGTGTACTGGCAATACCTGTGTACTGGCTGGTGGCAATACCTGTGTACTGGCAATTCCTGTGTACTGGCTGGCGGCAAAACCTGTGTACTGGCAATACCTGTGAACTGGCAATAACTGTGTACTGGCTGGCAGAAATACCTGTGTACTGGCAATACCTGTGTACCGGCAATACCTTTGTACTGGCTGTGTAATACCTGTGTACTGGCAATACCTGGGTGCTGGCTGTGTAATACCTGTGTACTGGTGATACCTGTGTACTGGCAATACCTGTGTACTGGCTGTGTAATACCTGTGTACTGGCTGGCTGCAATACCTGTGTACTGGCTGTGTAATACCTGTGTACTGGCAATACCTGTGTACTGGCTGTGTAACTCCTGTGTACTGGAGATACCTGTGTACTGGCTGGCTGCAATACCTGTGTACTGGCAATACCTGTGTACTGGGTGGCTACAATATCTGTGTACTGGAAATACCTGTGTACTGGCTGGCTGCAATACCTGTGTACTGGCTGGCTGCAATACCTGTGTACTGGCTGTCTGCAATAACTGTGTACTGGCTGACTGCAATACCTGTGTACTGGCTGCATACTGTGTTACTGGCTGCAATATACCCCACCTGTGATCCTGAGCTGTATACTGTATCCTGTGATGCTGAGCTGTATACTCCTGACACAATATGTGGAATACAGGGGACGGAGTGGGTGGATTCTATAAGGGGTGGGGCTTAGAAGTAGGAGGGGTCAAAAAGGAAGGGCAGAGCCTGGCGCCCCCCATCCTAAAACTACACCAGCCGCCACTGCAAACTACCCCTAAACAACCACATGGGCTGTCCCCTATGAGATTTTATTTGGAGGGCCACCCAAAACAGGGCATTATTTTCCTCAACAGTTGCAGGCTTCCCACTCTAGTCTGTTGGAATATGTTCAGATTTTGCAAAGAACATTGAATAAAGTACATGAAGGTGTTTACAGCTCTATCCCGACACAGATTCTGTTTCAGGTATTCACAGAATCCAAGAAGAAAATGTAAGGGGTGTTGCTGCGCTATGGGGAACTGTTAATTAGCTGCTGCCCCCATCAAACAGCTGCTAAGCAGGTGCTAACAAGTAAAGGGGAACGGAAAAAGTGGGTGTGGCGCTGCTAAAAAATAAAAACAAAAAAGTATAGGTTGTGCAAAAATGTGTAAACCAGGTAAATAAGTTAAAGTGATCCTATTTGATAAGGTGCAAGGGCAGTGTCAATCCTTTGGAATATGCATGTGCAATCCTCACCAAAGGAGTATGTAAAAAGGTGCGAAGATAAATGAGGTAGAATATTCTTATTAATAAACAAGGTGCGAGTGCAATTTCCAAAATGACATATACCACCTAGTATGTGAAGTACATATCCTTAAATGTAAAAAGTACAATTCCTAAAGAAACTATATAAAGTATATAAAAACAGCAAAAAGTGCAAGTCACAGTATGTGCAAAAATGTAAACCACATTCGGCTTGTGCCAGTCCAAGCCATAGCGTCATCACGCACCCACAATTCCCCAGGCTGAGCCAGTGGACAGTACGCCAGCCGCGGGCTTCCTGAGTCTAACTTCACAAGCTGTACATGTGAGTAAGGATAGCAGCGGTTGTTGTTGCCATTTCAATTGGAGCTTATGGAGTCTCTTTGTGTGTTTACATGTGCCGAACCCTGAGAGATTCGCTAGATGCCTGCTAGAAGCAGGACACTTTGCTAAAAGCATCAAGAGTTGTGGTTTATAGGGGAGCTGTGAATGAGCGACTTCTCTAGCACCATCTTGTGGACCTATTTGGAAATACCGGCTGGTTTGACTTTTAGATATTCACCCATTTGATCTTCAATGAATATGGAATTAGGGGATTTTGTCTATTTTCCTGTTGGCCCCCTACCTCTTAAAAGAATTGGTGAGCTGGTTTGGACTGGCACAAGTCGAATGTGGTTCACATTTTTGCACAGACTGTGGTTTATATTTTTGCACATACTGTGACTTGCACTTTTTGCTTTTTTTATATATTTTATATAGTTTCGTTAGGAATTGCACTTTTTACATTTGAGGATATGTACTTCACATACTAGGTGGTATATGTCATTTTGGAAATTGCATCTTGTTTATTAATAAGAATATGCTACCTCATTTATCTTCGCACCTTTTTACATACAGGGAGTGCAGAATTATTAGGCAAGTTGTATTTTTGAGGAATAATTTTATTATTGAACAACAACCATGTTCTCAATGATTCCAAAAACTCATTAATATCCACGCTTCTATTTACTCCATCGTATAAGAATAATTATTTGTTCTACGTTAAAGGTTTTACTGTATATGGTGGATCATACACTTCATGTATAGGAGTTTACATTTTTCACGTTAAGGATTGCTTTGATATATTTTATATATTTTTTTCGTTTTTCACGTTCAGTGTCATACACGTTTTTATATTTGGTGTCAGACACGTTTTTACACTTGGTGTAAGCTGAACACGGTCAGGTTTGGTCGAGTGGTT
>BLSH010519746.1:84592-125975 GCA_018402905.1 Glandirana rugosa | reverse complement strand
GGGAAAGCCTGAGGAGCCTGGTGACTCCGGGAGTGGTCCCTCTGTGTAAGGGCTCACAGGGCCTCCTGAGGCCATCCCTGGCTCCCTGGGCGCCCCTGAGGAACCTTGTGGTGAAGCCAAAGCAAATAGTTGACTAAGGTCATTTTTGGCTGCAGGCCCAGACATGAAAGGGAGAGAGAAACTTGTCCAACAGGAAATGAGGTCCTCTTCTGGTAAGCTGAATGTCTAAAACTGTGGATTCCTAGTTTGATCTGTAACACTATTCCAATAGTCTCTGCTGGAGGGTTATGGAGAGAGCAAAGTTCCAGGTCACCGTGTGCATAAATGTTATATTAATGGAGAGCTACCAAGAGTCTAAAGGCTGCCTTGCTAGCCCTGGAATAAGGTGGAAGGCCTGCTGAATCTCAATTGTTTTGGAGCCTCTTCATTGTTGTCTATGCGGCGGCCATCTTGGTACACCCGCGCGGGTGGCCCCGGGCTAAAAATCTTGTTTGGGCCTTAATGATTTTGTGCCTGCTGTCTTGCTAAAGTGTCCTCATGACCCGCATACAAGCCTGATCCGCATATGGGGCTAAAAGGCTGGTACCTGCTTTCTGGAGGGACCCGGATCCGTGTTAGGCCGAGACCGCAGCCATCTTGGTGCTCTCACGCGGCGTGCTCCTTCGCTGGATCTCCCGTTCCACTGCCTCCCTCGATCCCGGAGCAAGGCCCCGATGTAGCGGGGGGAGAGCTGGAGCAGTCAGCAGATGGCTTCCCCGCGATGACCTCTCCAAATGCCGGCTAGGAGGGACCCGGGCGGACGATGGTGCGGAGCTCCGTGTTAAGCGGCCATCCCGGAGCTCCCGCACATGCGCACTCGTGTTTTACACTTTTACATCATCACTTTATTAATTAATTCTTGAGAATGTTTGACGCAAAACTTACATTAATTAGTTTCCTTGAAATATTCTTGATTGCAAATTTCTTCCATGGATTCCCTCTGTTAACTAGAAGTAAAACAGCACATGATAATGAAAAGATATAACTATACTTTGCTTTGCATTGTAATGCACCATATAACCATATAAACCATTGTATACATTGTTCAGAAAATCAATTCATATTTCACACATTCCAGCCCTCTATGTTTGGAAATAGAGCATTCACTAGGTTCTCAAGAGGAAACTTAGACAAATTCTTGTTCTTTATTATATCCATCCACTGTGCTTTATGTTTGAAGGTCTCTAGACATGTACTGTAGCCAGGACTCCCAGGAATTTAATCTATGCCGCTGTTTTCCTAAATTTAAGCTGCAGCTTTATCACAACACATAACACATGTTAATTTACAAATGTAAAAACTATACTTTGAAACAGCCATTAAGCAATAAAGCAATCCAATCACTCAAAAACAGGCACTCTGTTGTTATTTTGTTCTACGCTTTGAGCAGCCGGCAATAAGAAAATGTCTCCAACATTTGGCTGAGTTAATAGTCGGTAGGGCCAAGTCACAGTACATCCAGCAGATGCATGCCCAGAATTATTTATGATTAGATTTTGAATGAAAAAAAAAAAGACTGCTCAAATCTGTAGCAAAGATTTACTGTTTCATATTTCACATGTGATAGTACTGAAAGTCATCCTAGAGAATGTACATCCTGGAGTGTTTACAAAGGGCATCCAACTCACCTGTGTGGTGTAGATTTTGAAGCGTATATATGTGGAAATGTTTAATCATTTTAGGACATGTACTATAAATATGAAATAATAAATATTTACTCACATGGTGAACTAATGATTTCTAAGAAGATGTTGGGGTTTTTTTCTGCTCCATACTTGTATTGGTTCTGCTATTTACCTTATTGACATTGGATAATCCTAATAATAAAACAGCAAACACATCACAGCATCACAAAATCTGAGTAGGTGCTCAAAAGGACATGGCAGGAATCCCAAAATATGTTGATAGCACACTAATTTTCACACATCATAATCCTCAGTATGCCAGCAGTTGTGTGTGGAACTTTTTAATTGTTTTGCCTTACATACATATAAGGTAAAACATTTACTATTTTTCTCTCCTATTTTGCTTTTCACTCTATTTCTTAAACAGTAATTGTGTATTTTCAAATTGACAAGGTTTTCTAAAGTGGCCACCTACTCACTTCTTCTAACTTGTTTTATATATGTATGTGGCCGCTTGGTAATGTTGTGCTTTATCACTGCCAAGTGGTTTGGCACCTCTGTTCATGTATCTCATATATGATGAATGTTATACAATTTTAATAAACTTATAAACCATGTTTACTTTTTGTGCTCACCTCATTTAAAGTCCCACAGCTGTAATTCTTCTTTGTTGCACTTGTTTTTGAGGGGTAGTATTATTGCCCTAGAGACAGGCAATATGGTAAGTGTTGATAATAACTATGACCATGCACACTAGCATTTTTTTCAATTCCTAGAAGCTGTTATTAGCATGTTTTCTGCTCCTAGAAGCTAAATAGTGTTATTCTATGTGTCCATGCACACTACTTCAGGCTATTAGTATTTTGTGAGCTTCGGCATCTAGTAGCAGAAAAAAAATGTTTTTGTAGAGTTTCTTGGAATGTTTTCCAGCAGAAAAAAATACTGAATCATCCGAACTGCTTCTAAATGCTCCTAGCTGCTTCTAAATGCTACTAAAATACTCCACAGCTTAACTGCAAAAACGCAAATAAAATGCTAATGCTCCGAAAAGCTTCTAAATACTTCTAAAATGCTACTAGAAGCTGGCACACACATGCTATTATCAGCATTTTCCATCCAGCATTTTTTCTATTTTTTTTTTTTTTAACTTATGAAAAACAATAGTGTGCATGGAGCCAAGGGGATACATTTCAGCTTATTGTGTGTGTAGATCAACAACCCTGGGTCTTTAGGATGACCAAAAGTAAAACTAAACTTACATACTTCTCACTGTGGCAGCTGACACAGGACATTTCACTCACCTGTGAAGAGAGAAGAAACAGACTGTGTAACACACAGTTTCCCCAGTACATTATACAACATACTGAAACTAGAATACAGTTCACACATATTATGAACCCAACAAAATTATTTTACAGCATAGCCTAAGATTCTATTTTCACCACTGCAGGCCTAACACCTCCTATCACTATTTATATCTCCTACCCCCTTGAACATACCCTGCCACCATTAACACCTGTAAAAATCTAGTGCCACTGCTGTAGACCTGCCACCATTATCCTCTTGTATAGGCCCAATGATTACTGTCTTTTGCAACAATATTTTTAATATGACATACTGCAGTTTCACAATTTAAAAAAAATGTAACCTTTCTTGCCTGGGTCAACCCTGTGCTCTGCGTGAATGCTTGTGTTGGGGTCATGGTGTTTCAGCACCAAAAATAGTTAAAACCTAATGTTTCCACAGATGTTTCCCAGAGGTATAAAAATAATACAGGGTAAATTCTGCATTGGCTATTATTGTTTATGCTACATTATGTTGCATCAACATAAAAAGAGAACAATAAAAATGGTTCTATTTTCCTTTTTTTGTTGCTATATTTTCTTGATTGCAGTATTTCAGGAAAATAGTACACTTTGCCTGCTAAGATGTAGCAGACAGTCAATAAAATACAGGGATTATTTGAGTGCACTGCTTCAATCCAGGTTTTGTTTGTGGATACAGTCTCTTTAAAATAGTGTGGCTTAAAGTGAAGCAGCAAAGAAAGGTATTAGACATAAAGACCCCAAGAGTGTGGATGAATGGTGTGTCCCTTGTAAGGTGACATACTGCTACTGAGGACTAGCTCTGGAATCTAGCTTGCTTTGTCCTAGCTATCCCTCCAAGCCTGTATTAACCCCCAAAAACAGAAAAGCCTTTGGTATGACTGTTACCAAACACTGTTTCTATATATTCCGGGGGTAAACAGGCTCCTAAGGAGAAGAATGAAACACTGTCAGGAAACTGTATTTGAAAATTCGTCCAGAATGCCCTTCCTTCTGCGTGGGTGTGCGGTGCCACTGGCGCCAAACAAGCCATTTAAACTGGACAGCACCATGCAGCTGGTGCTGTCCGTTCTACAGCCTTCCCATGTACCTTAGCAACATGTTTACCTCAGTTCCTGTTTCTGTGACCCGGCTTGACCTGACCCTGCTTGATCTCCGCTTGCACCGACCCCGGCTATCCACGACCATTCTTCTGCCTGCTCCCTTGTACTTCCACTGTCAGCCTGTTAACGAACTCAGCCTGTACCCAACTATTCTTCTGCCTGCTCCTACTGCACTGCACTGCCAGCCTTTTTCCGAAGAAGCCTGTACCGCCACTCTACCAGCCAGCACGAGACCAGTAACCAGTTCAACCCTCATGCCATCCTCATTCCCCAACCACCTGTCTGCTCTACCAGGGGTTCCTGAATCAGGGTCGCAAGAGAGGTTACACCTGCATAAGTCAGACTCCACCACCAGGTACGTGACAGCAACGGACAGCCATGTCTGAGTCTGCGCAGGAGTCCCCTCCAATGGATGAACTTTGCTTGCACCTGGCTGGCCTTACCCAAGCTGTCAACACCCTACAGGAAGGCTATACCCAGCTGGAAGTACGTGTCCAGGTACTCACCCGTGGGTCCCGAGGCCAGCCAGCCTGCGGCTCTCACCATAGGGGCCCTGCCCTCTATGCCCAAGGTTCCTTTGCCAGAGCGGTTCTCAGGTGACCACACCAAGTTCCAGGCGTTCCACAACACCTGTGAGCTCTATTTTGGTCTCCAACCCCACACCTTCTCCCTGGAAACCACTAAGGTGGGTCTGGTGATTTCCCTGCTGCTAAGGGAACCCCAATCCTGGGCCCACCGCCTTCTGGAACATAGAGCCCCAGAAGTCTCCAACCTGGCCCTGTTCTTTCAAGCCATGGCTTGGCTCTATGAGGACCCGCATCAAGCCGCCACCGCAGAAGCTGCACTCCATGTGCTCCAGCAGGGCCTCAGCACGGTGGAGGGCTATGTTGCGGAGTTCAGGCAATGGAGTGCTGATACAGCCTGGAATGACGGCGCTCTCTGCTACCAATTCTGCTTAGGTCTCTCTGAGCCACTGAAGAACGAGTTAGCCCATGTAGGGGTACCCCAAACATTGGACGCATTGATCAATTACTTCATCCAGATTAATAGGCGTCTCAGAGAGCGCAGAGCTGAGAGATCTACAGGGCCCTCCCGGCTTACCTGGATGCTATGGTGCCCAGCTACCCAGCTACACCAGTCTGGCTCCACCGGCTCCCATGGCCTCTTCTTCCTTGTCACCGGACCTTCCTGAACCCATGTAATTTGGGCCTCCTCAACCCGTCTCTCACTCCAAAGGAAAGGCAATGATGCCGAATCAACAACCTGTGCCTCTACTGTGGAGAACATGGACATGTAGTGAGAACTTGCCCAGCCAAACTCGGTAAGTGTTCGTCATCCCCAGTGGCGATGTACCAACTTCTCTAAGTAACTCCTCTCATCTCACTCGGGCCGGTGCAAGGATTTTTGTCCACACAGAAGGTGCATATAGTTGTTTTATGGATCAATCCTTCGCGGCCCAGCACCAAATCCCTCTGTGACCCAAATCCCATGGGATGGTCGTACACCTGGCAGATGGAACTACCATCAAATCAGGCATGGTTACACATGAGACTGTCCACCTGCCTGCTATAACTGCTGATGGTCACCGGGAGCTCCTCCTTTTGGATGCCATTGCATCTCCTCTGTTCCCCATCATTCTTGGCCTACTCTGGCTTCAGGTCTATAGCCCCGGCAAGTTCAAGTCTTCCTACTGCCTCCAGCACTGTTTTCCGGAAGCTAAGAAGTCGATCCCTACTCTGCTAAGCCTGGATGCTGACCCTGATCCTGACACCCACCTATCGGTTCCCTCAGTTTACCACACCTTCATGGATGTGTTCGGTAAGAAGGGGGCCAAAATTTTGCCACCCCATAGACCTTATGACTGTCCTATAGAGCTCCTCTCTGGAGCTGAGGTGCCCTTATGGAGGATTTTCCTATTGACTGAACTGAAACTGTCGGCCCTCAATGCCTACTTGGATGACAATCTGGAGAAAGGCTTCATCAGACCCTCCACGTCTTCCGCAGGGGCCGGGATATTTTTTTTTTTTCCACAACATGTTTTATTGAGGTTTAGAAGAGTTTTCCAAACAGTACAGGAAGTGTAGATAGCAATATGTTTCAAGTTATTGATATCAATTACAGAATACAATGTCAACAGGTTAAATAGTACTTCAATGAAAGTCGTATAGGTTTTAGTCAAACTAAGACAATCTAAATAGTTTTGGCCAACATTTCACATCAGCAATTGAGTATGAACGCGCTCCCCGTAGTCTGAGGATTTTGCGCTTTTCCTGTTGGGCTCCCTTTAATTAAGGAGGGCTGAGTGTGCCCAGGGGGGAGCAGGGGGCTGCCTGACTCCCTGTGAGGGCTCGTTTTTGCATAATGTGGGTAATGAAGCATGGAAAAAGGGGGGGAGCCCAGAGATAAGAGGGGAGGTAGAGAAGGAAAGGAGGAGGGGTATAGAAAGGGGAAGGTGTAGATGGGGAAATGGGAGGCTTGTAATGAGGACAGTGTAAATAGGGGCCTGGGGCGAGGGGAAAGGGGAACCAGCTGCTCTCTCTTGATCTTAGTGGCCTACATAAAGTAGTGCAAATGTGAATGGCATGTTCTGGCCATGTAAGAGGGTTATTGTAAATCTATGTCTCAAGGGGTATTGGTCAAGTCTGAATATTTTTGTGTGAATCTAAAGGACAGCCAGGGTTCCCATGTTCTAGAGAACTTGGGGATGTTGTCTTGTGAGATATGTATCAATTCTTCAGTTTCTGCTACTCTATTAATATGGCGGAACCATTCTACAATTGTTGGGGGTGACGTTGAACGCCAATGCACGGGGATACACATCCTTGCAGCGTTGACCAAATGCATTGCTATCAATTTGAAATAGGCTTTTTTGGGGATCGCGGATAGATGCAACAGGTATTGTACTGGGCTGAATTCCAGTGGAAGGCCTGAAATTTGTTTAACCAGTTCGTGGACCTCTGTCCAGTAAGGGCGTATGAGGGGGCAGTCCCACCAGATATGGAGAAATGTACCCTTGTCCATGCCGCATCTCCAGCACCTGTCTGAGACTGAGGGGCAGAATTTGTGTATTAGGTCTGGGGTTCTATACCACTGTGTTTTAATTTTATAACCATTTTCCTGTGTGGAAACGTTCAAGGAGCCTTTATGGACATAAAGGTGGATACAGTCCCAGTCTTCTTGTTTTAACTCCTTACCCATTATGTCACTCCAGTAAGCTTGCTCAGATTGTAGGAGCGTCTCGGGTGTGGCAGACAGAGAGGAATGTAGGGCTGCTATTACATGGCTTTGTGGAGATGTACGGGAGCATAGTGACTCCAGGAGGGTGGGAGGTCTGGTGAAGTGGGCCTTACGTGATTTGTCCTCAAGAAAATGTTTAGCCTGCATGTAGGACCAAAATGGGAAGGAGCCTGTGTTTGAGGATTCGGCTAGTTCCGGTTGCTTCAAAAGCCTCCCCCCTCGGAAGAAGTGCTGGGCTGTCATCGTTTCATGAGGCCATTCCATTTTGGCAAACTTTCCGGATATCCCAGGTGGGAACTCCGGGTTCCCCCAAAGGGGGGTGAGGGGGGAGAGTTTTGAAGAAACAGAGTCCGTAGAGCAGGCTTTGTCAAATTCTGATAGGGTCGCATTAGTGAGAGGGTGAGCTTGCGCTGTCTTAGGGATATGCTTTACGTGCAACCAAGGGGCGGTTTTTAGATCCATCTGTGCAGTCAGGCTTTCTAGGTGTACCCATCCCTTGCAGTGTGTGTGGACAGACCAGTCTACAACCCTAGCTAAGTGGGTCGCTCGGTAATATCTGTGGAGATCCGGAAGTCCGATACCTCCTTGGGCCTTTGGCAAAAAAAGTTTTGACCAGGCAATGCGGGCTGGTTTACCCGACCAGAGGAACATACGACACATCGTCTTATATTGTCTAAAGAGGCTGTGAGGAAGTGCGATCGGTATTGTTTGTAATTTATATAAGAGACGGGGGAGGACGACCATCTTGAGTAAAGCTGCCCGACCGAACCACGAGATCGGGAGTTTGCCCCATCTCAGTAAGTCCTGTCGGGCTGCTTGCAGTTCCGCAGTAAAGTTCCAGTGCAATAGATCAGAAAGATTACGGGGCAGTAAGATACCTAGGTAGGTGATACAGTCATCTTGCCAATGAAAGGGGAAGTTTTTTTGACATTCTTGTTGTTGGCCCGGGGGTAGAGACACATTCAGAGCAAACGACTTGGAGTAGTTGATTTTAAGATTGGAAATTACTTCAAATTGTTTTAGGGCGCCATGAGGTTGGGGAGACAAATGTTCGGTTTAGAAAGGAAAAGAAGGATGTCATCAGCAAAAGCTGCGATCTTGAATTCTCTGTCTTGGACTCTTATTCCCACTATGTTTTTGTTGGCTCTGATAGCTCTAAGGAGAGGCTCTAGTGTTAGAATATACAGTAGCAGGGATAAGGGGCATTCGCCGGATCTTTCCCGTCTTTAGGTATCACTGCTACATACGCCTCCAGTAAGCATTGTGTGTCTGCTAGGGTGTTGAAGGCTGCGAGAAACCTGGGGGCTAAAAGGTCGATGAAATTTTTGTAGTACTGGACCGGAAAGCCATCCGGCCCCGGGCTTTTGCCAGGTTTCATGGCTTTTAAGGCCGTTGCCAGTTCTTCAGATGTAAGGGGGGCCTCCAGGGCCCGTGCTTCTGTTTCTGAAAGGGCCTTGGGTCCGTGTTGATGGAGGAAGTCTCTGATGAGATTTCCTCTTGTGGACTGGGTTTTAGGCTCTGTTAAGTCGAGGTTATAAAGTTTGTTATAGAATAGTTGAAATTGTTCTGCAATTTCCACGTTGCTCTGGTGGTGTCTCCCCCGTGAGTCAGTGATGTGGTGTATTGTGTTCGCAAGGTTTCGCTGTTGGGTCGCTTTGGCGAGTAAACGACCGGGTTTATTACCCGATTCGTAAAACAGTTTGTGTGAAAGAAGAAATCTGCGTCGGGCTCTTTTGTGTAACTCCTCCATGAGGAGCGTTCTGGTTTCTGAAAGCGCCTGAGCTGTCAGTAGTGCGAGCGACCGTTTATGTTGTCTTTCTAGGGTGGCAATTTTGTTGGAGAGTTCAAGGATTCTGGCGTTATGTTCTCTCTTCTTCTTGGCTGATAAGGCTATAAAGTGGCCCCTGATGACACACTTGTGTGCCTCCCATTGAGTTAAGGGGGGCACTCCAGGTGTGTCATTGTGAGTGAAGAAGTCTGTTATACTTTCTCTCAGGGCCAGATTGTCCACTGGGTCTGAGAGAAGAGATGCGTCCATTCTCCAGGTCTTAGTAAAGGTAATTTGTTCTGGGAAGGATAGGGTAAGGGTCACCGGGTGGTGGTCTGAGAGGACCATGGGTTCTATTGAGGTTTGGTGCAGAAATGGTAGGTCAGGTTGTGAGAGAAAAATATAATCCAACCTGGAATATTTGTGATGTAATGGGGAATAGAACGTGTAATCACGTTCTCGTGGATTTACAGTTCTCCAGGTGTCGTGTAATGCCAATGATGCTAGGTGTATTTTAATCTGTCTCAAGGCTGAGTAAGGGAGGGATGAAGTCCCTGTGGAGGTGTCTAGTAGGGGGTCGAGAGGGACATTAAAGTCTCCTCCCAAAATCACCATGCCCCTTTGAAAAAGCGTCAATTGAGCTGCAACCTCTCTTAAGAAGGGAACTTGCTGGACATTAGGGCAGTAAATGTTAGCCAGCGTAATAGGTTTTCCTCTCCACGTGCCCCTAAGAAAGATGTATCTGCCTTCCCTGTCTGCCAGTTGGTCCGTGATAATGAATGGGGCAGATTTAGCTAAAAGAATAGAGACTCCCTTAGATTTGGAGGTTGGGCAGGAGGAGTGGAATACTGTGGGGTAGCGAGCTGAGTGAAGTCGTGGGACCGACCCTGTCCTAAAGTGGGTTTCCTGAAGGAATAGAATCTGGGCTTTCAGTCTTGCTGCCTCAGCAAGGACACTGCTTCTTTTTTTCGGGGATGTTTAGTCCCCGTGGATTGAGCGAGTAAATTTTGAGTGAAATAGGGGTTGATCTTGCCTTAGGATGGGTCATTTTTGAAGGCTATCAGTTCAGTAATTTATTCAGGGAAAGGTGGGGGTGGGGAGAGTGGTTGGTGGAGAGGGATGTTGGGGGAGCTGGGGAGAGTGGACTAGGTAGGTGTGAAAGGAAGGGGGTGAGTAGGGAAAGAAAAGAGAGGGGGGGGCGGAGAGGAAGCGGGGGGCACTTTAGTGGGAGGCTGTATGAAGGTAGGGAGATGATCCAACAGGGGGGCTATCGGAGGGAGCGTGAAGTGTCTACCGTAGGTGAGAGCAGTCCTGCTGTGTCACCTTAAGGGAAAATTTTGGTGGTGGGACAGTTGGTAGGGGTCCAAGAGGAACCTGCCACTTAGGTGTGGGTGGAGTGGCTGGAGTTAAGGTCCGACAGAGATGTGTGCTGCCGGCGGCACGAGAGCACTCTGGTGCTAGTCAGTGGTATTTGGGGCCGACACTCCCCAGTGGGAAGGGGGGGCGGCCCCAAAAGACCCCCCCGACCGAATGAGGGAACGGGGAGCGTCTGTCCAGGGTACCCCCCACTGGCATCTCATATGGGCAGAGCTTCTTATGTGGCCTATCGGGCTGGGGTCCCCCCCCACCGGGTCCAAACGGGAGTCCGCCCGACAGGGGCGGCGGAGGTCACCAGCCACCCGAGGGCTCCTCTTGTCTATGGTGTCATATTACTATGCTGAGGCCGGGGTGTACATCTTGGTCAACATAGGAACAGCAAAGGTGAACATTACAAGATAAACAAATAAACAGAATAACAAGGCGTTAGCTGGTTAGGGCATCCAAGTCACAGCCACCCTGAAACTGTGACATTGAGTAGGGACTCCCCCGTCCAATCCCCCCCCCGGGGTGACCCCCAATGGGGGACCAACAAAAGGGGGGGTCAGAGAAGGGGGCCATAAAGGTTGGAGATCTGGGGTAAATTGGCCGCCCAACCCCAGGCCGCCCCACAAGGCCGGCCGCCCTCCCCCCCGGGCCCACCGAGGGTCACGGCCGCCCCCGCCGGGCCGCGCAGGGCCGGCGCATGCGCGCGCCCGGATCTGGACGACAGCCAGCAATGCCCCGATGGGAGCCGGATCGGCCCCCCCGCCCAAGGGGGAGGACAGGGAGGCCCCCGCCGAGACCCGACAGGCAGGTCCCCGCGGGGGCCACCCCCCAAACGCGGAGAGGCCGCACGCCCCAAACACAAATAAAATGCAACAAATCATAAGGAGAGCTAGCATTGCACCACAACAAGGTTCTGTTAACTGCAATAGGCTAAGACATATTGGTCCGGACTAGGGTCAGGTTCCCAGTGTGGGTGGTCCACACGGGAAGCAAGTCCTAAGTCGCAAGCACTTACGAACCAGGAGAACATAGTCGTCAGAAGTCTAAGTTAGTCTGATGGGAAGCTGCTTTGGTTTCTGTCAGTACGAGGAGTCAAGCGTCAAGCAGAGGGTGGAAGTTCGGCACCATGAGGTTTAGTGGTGGGCATCATGGTTAACCCTTTGACTCCACACACTGAGAGATCGTTTTCAGGTGGGCAGATAGATTCCAGTGCGTGGGTCGCTGCAGTATTCTATTGTTCGTACGGAGACTGTTTTCATTTAGTCCCATATGATAGGCATTGTGGAAGGATTAGATGTCGGTGTCCAGTCAAATCAGTGTCATCGGTCAGGGATCGAGAAGAGAAGGAGGTGGTGAGAGGTGACTTAGTGGTCTGTCTTTCTCCTCGCTGAGGACGGTTTTGTCCTTGCTGGTCTTTCGGTGATCATATCTTCTGGATGTTCTCTGGGGGAATCTGAAGAGGACCTTCTCCTTCGTTGTCTGTTCCTGCGAGATCGCGGGGTGTGTCTTCTTGTCGTGTGGATATCCAGGGTTCAGGTTGCAAAAATGCGCTAAGCCAGTCTGGAACAGGAATCAATGGTAAACCCAGAGTGTCACAGAATGCTGGTAGGTCTGCCGGGGCACGCAGCATGGCCGTTCTATTGCCCAGGGTGGCCGCCAAACAGAAAGGGAATTTCCAACGGTACATTATTCGACGTTCTCTTAGAGCTGTGAGCAGGGGGCGCAGTTCTCTCCTCTGCTGCAGCGTAATGGGAGATAAGTCCTGATAAATCTGGATTGTTCTGCCGTCATGATGCAGCTGGCCTTGAGTGCGGGCTTGTCTTAGTACTTCTTCTTTCTGTGTAAAGCTAACAAAACAGCAGATTATGTCTGTGGGGGGTTCTGTGTCCTGTCCCCTGGGTCTTAATGCCCGATGGCACCTTTCAAATTCAATGGGAGCGTCGTGCGGCCTGCCCAGGAGGGTGTTGCATATTGCCCATATTGTTTGTTGGACCTGGGGGCCCTCGACCGATTCCGGGACCCCTAAACCTAAGATTCCGCCTGCGCCCCCTGTTATCTATATCTTCCATGTGACGGTGCATATCAAGAAGGTGCTGAGCCTGGATACTGACCGTCTGTTGTACCTGCTGGATGGCGGCCCCATGTGTCGTAGTCGCATCCTCTACGTACTCCAGGCGGGTGGCTACGGATCTGAGATCCGACTTGAGCTCCGCTATTGCCGCTGTAAGGGTGCCCTTTATGTCGGCAGCCACTGCGTGAAGATCTGCCAGGCTTAGGAACGGCTGAGGTTGTGGCTGTGCCTGGTGTGCGTTCGTCTGGTGGCTGTGTTCCAACTCGAGGGCGCTGTAGGCCGCTCCTCCTTCAGAGGCCTGCTGTGAGGCCTGCGTGTCCTGCTGGCTGTTCCGGAACAGCGCTGGGATGGTGCAGCTGAGCTGCGTCCCGGCCTCCGAGTGTCCCCGGGTCGCTGAGGTGTTTCTGCCTGTCATTTTCGGGTGAATTGGGTGGTCGGCTCCACTGAGAAAGCTAATGTCAGGCCGCCGGCAGACAGAGCGCTCGAATCACGCGTCCATCTTGGTCCAGCGCTAGGCCACGCCCCCGCCAGGATATTTTTTGTAGAAAAAAAAGATCACACCTTAAGGCCCTGCATAGACTACAGAGAACTCAATAAATTAACTGTAAAAAACGATATCCTCTGCCTTTAGTCCCAGAGCTCTTCCAGAGACTTGGAGTGGCAACAGTCTTCACAAAGCTGGACCTCCACAGAGCATATAATCTTGTCCACATCCGGGAGGGCGATGAATGGAAGACCGCCTTCTGGACCCGGTTCGGGCATTTTGAGCATTGGGAGCTGCAAGCACTACCTGGATCTATTTGTGATCATTTATCTGGACGACATCCTGATATTCTCCTCTACCCTGGAAGAGCACCGCAAGCATGTCACTAGTGTCTTGAGCCACCTTCGGCAGCACGGGCTCTACACCAAGGCAGAAAAGTGTGAGTTTGAATGCTCAAGCATTCCCTTCCTGGGGCTCATCATCTCGGTCACAGGCATTACCATGGACCCTCAGAAGGGTCTCTGCCATCCTTAACTGGCCTGCTCCCACAGATAAAAAGGGAATCCAGCATTTTGTTGGCTCCGCCAACTTTTACAGGAATTTTATTAAGGAGTTCTCAGATATTATTGTCCCGATTACCTAGTTAAATAAGCAGAATGCACGGTTTCAATGGACCGAGGAATCCCAGGCTGCTTTTGTGACTCTGAAAGGACTTTTCACCTCGGCACCCATCCTGAAGCATCCTGAACCTGCCTTGCCATTCGTCCTGGAAGTGGATGCTTATGAAATTGCTGTAGGGGCACAGGGTCACAGAGGCATGGTGCTAAGGTGCCTCTACACACTGTTGCATTCTTCTCTCACAAGCTATCCATACCTGAGAAGAATTACAATGTAGGAGAACTTTTGGCCATTAAAGCCACCCTGGAGTAATGGCACTATCTGTTGGAAGGAGCCAGGCACCCTATTTTGACCTATACTGATCACAAAAACCTGGAATACCTCCGAGCAGCAAAGAGACTGAGACCTCACCAGGCCCGGTGGGCCCTCTTCTTCTCATGCTTTCTCTTCCATGTCACGTACAGGCGTGGGTCGAAGAACGTTAAGCCAAATGCTCTGTCTCAGATGTTCTGTAAATCTGGTGATTCCACTGAGCTAAATACAGTGCTTCATCCCAGGAACTTTCTGTTGACTCAAGGGGACCTGCTGTCCCAGATTAGGCAGTCCCTAGCCAAGGCCCCCAGGCCAGCAGACTTGTTAGGAAAATGGACATTTCTGGGGGTCTGTGCGCATTGCGTGCACCTGTGCACGTTCGCAGCACCTTGCAGCAGATACTGTCCATTCTATAGCATCCCTGTGACCCCTGTGACTACTTTGAGAGACTTTTATGCAGCTGTGACCCCGGCTTTACTTGGACTTTCTGCTTTCTGCCTGCCCTGTCTACGACTACCCTTCTGCCTGATCCTTCTGTACCTTTGCTGCCCTCATATTGCCGACCTTGCTTGCACCTGACCACCTGCCTGCCTGCTCCATCTGTACCGCATTGCCAGCCTGTTGCCGACCTGGACTGTACAACCATTCTTCAGCTTGCACAAACTCCAGTGGACTTCCACATACCACCAAGTGACCCAGTCCAACCCTCGTGCCCCCTGTGCTCTTGGGCTCCCTGTCTGCACTACCAGGGGCTCTTGAACCAGGGCTGCAAGAGAGGTGATCCCCTGCATAAGCCAGACTCATCTGCCAGGTACGGGACAAGACCTCAAACTGCTGATGAAAGGGCTAATATGGCACAGCAACAGGCTATTCATTCCCGAGGATCAGCGTTTATCAATCCTAGCATCTTGTCATGACCACAAACTGGAGGGGCACTTTGGTGCCTGCCAGACAATAGCACTTCTCCTATGCTCCTTTTGGTGGCCACGAGCTGACGAGGACTGTAGGAAATACGTCAGCTCATGCGCCACTTGTGCTCAAAACAAGAACAGTAAAGCTAAAGCCTGGGGCCTACTGAAACCGCTCTCAGTACCTGAACGGGCCTGGTCTATGATTTCCGTGGACTTCATTGTCGAGCTACCTCTGTCCCAGGGTTTATTCCACGATCTTTGTGGTAGTAGACCGCCTAACCAAAATGGCCCATTTTCTGCCCATGAAAGATACACTGTCTGCTGCTGAAACGGCAGAAATATTTATCTGGGAAATAGTCAGACTCCATGGAATTCTGACAAGCATTGTCTCCGACTGCGGAGTCCAATTTATGTCCAGGTTCTAGAAGGCTCTGTGGTCCTCCCTTGAGATTGAACCTGCGTTCTCATCTGCCTATCAACCACAGACAAATGGTCAGACTGTGAGGACCAACCAAACGCTCCAACAGTGACTTTGCTGATTCTCCTCATTCTCCCAGGATGACTTGGCCTCTCTGCTACCTTTAACTGAATTTGCTTTCAATAATACTATCCATTCAGGCACCAAGCAATCCCCATTTCTGGCAAACTATGGCTTCCACCCAACCTTCATACCTAATTGCAACTTCGAAAGTGCGGTGCTAGACATACAGGAAACAACCAAATTCCTGAAGAAAAACAATAAACTTTTACAGGAAACCTTGACCCAGGAATACAACAAGGAAGTCTTCAATAAAGAAAGACGGGGGAATTGGACTTACAACCTGGGGAATGAGTCTGGCTCGCCTCTAAGAACTTGAAGCTAGCTTGTCCCTCCAAGAAATTAGGACCTAGGTTTATTGGAACCTTTCGGGTGAGGAGGAAAATTAACAGGGTGACCTATGAACTTGAGCTACCACCATCTCTGCGTATTCACCCAGTTTTTCACGTAGCGTTATTGAAACCTGTGGCCCAGATCCTTTCCCTTGGGTGGAAGACCGGTCTGCCGGGACTAATTTTGGTGGATGGCGAAGAGGAGTTTAAGATTGAATACATCCTGGACTGCAGGAAGAGGGGTAGTGGCATCCAGTATCTGGTGAAGTGGAAGTGTTACGGCCCTGCAGAGAACTCCTGCGAGCTTGAAGCCAACATCCACGCAGAAGAACTGATTCAGTCCTTTAAAGATAACAATACTGTTAAAATTGCCCATCTGGGCATCCAGAGACTGCCCCTTGGGGAGGGGGGGGCAATGTCAGGAAGCTGTATTTGAAAATTTGTCCAGAATGCCCTAGCCGGTGCGGTCCGTTCTACAGCATTCCTGTGACCCGGCTGTAGCTACGCACGACCATTCTTCTGCCTGCTCTCTTGTACTTCCACTGCCAGCCTGTTAATGAACTCAGCCTGTATACAAGTGTACATATTCGCCAGCACACAGTGGATCCTCATTGTAGAGATCACATCACAGATAAGTGCATGCTCCTGACGAAGGATTCCTGCGCGGCTCAGAAACGTTGCACTTATCTGTAATGTGATCTCTACAAATAAAGAAAATTTGGACGAGGATCTGTGGTGTGCTGGGGAATATGTACAATTTGCGACATTATGCGAGGCACGACAATAGACGGCCGATACTTGTTCCCTCGCATGCGATCATTTTGAGGCGTCCAGCGGAAATCTGACCCGGGTTTTGCCGGCCACCGTGGCAGAGCTGGTTATGGACTTTCTGGTCTACTCAAACCCCTTTCCACCTGCATTTAATGATCATGAAGAGATCACACTAGAGCTTGATCCTGGATCTCAGAGGGAGAAAGCTGAGAGAGCTTTGTGTGCTAATTTGGACCCTAAAACAAGGTTTGCAATGTGCTTATGGTTTGTGGGAGTCAGGGACAGCCCCACGCTGTATAGAGAGGAATCTCTTTGTTTAGTGTAGCGCCAGATGGTAAGGTTTTGCTTTCTGTTTCTGTTTGTGTTTTGGTCTTGCAAACCTGTAAAAATAAACCTGGCAAGCTGCCAGACTTTAAAGAAACTGACATCCACCCTTTTCCCCTGAAAAGTGATCCCCACAAGCTAATCTCCCACACATGGTGGAGTTCAGTGTGGCAACCTTCAAAGATGGAGGAAATGTTGAAGGTCCTGCTACAAGCCAATGCAACCAAGCGGGAAACCAACCGCCAGGTCACAGAGGGGCCGCTGCAGCTCAGCGAGAGGAGAGTCACCAGGCTATCGCAGCACAACAGGCAGCACAGCAAGAGGCAACTCGCCAGGCTATCGCAGCACAACAGGAGACAAACTGGCATTTTGCAGAAGCCCTACTGGAGTTAAAAAAGGGACCCGCACTTCCTGTGACAGTGGAGCCAAGGTTGGTATGTGCCTCATACCACATGCAGAGGATGACACCTGCAGATGACGTTGAGGCATACCTCACAACCTTTGAAAGAGTCACTCTTTGCAAAGGATGGCCAAAAGAACAGTGGGAGGGACTGCTAGCACCATTCTTGACCAGCAAACCCCAAAACGCCTACTTCGATCTGGAAACAGATAAGGCCCAGAACTATGAAACTCAGAGATACTCGCACGCCTGGGGGTCAATATGGCAGTCCGGGCCCAACACGTGCATCAGTGGACCTATCGCACTGACAAACCACCCCATTTGCAGATGTTTGACCTAGTTCACCTTATCAGGAAATGGCTACAGCCAGAGACTTTACCAGGTCCCCAGATTGTGGAGGAAGTGGTCATGGACCGATATCTGCGGGCGCTCCCTGCTGCTTTGAGAAAATGGGTCAGCCAACTGGTGGACCTCATCGAGAGATACACGGCTGCTGAGGACTTGTTGTGCCCATCTGCGCCCCACTCCTATGTCTCTAGATGTGAAAGATCGTCCAGCGGACCCGGTAGGTTCAGGGGCAAGGGAGAATTTGATAAAACTGATATGGTTAAAGAGACTGGGGGCTCTAGACAGTGCTACCGATGCCATGTATTGGGACATATTTCTGCCAATTGTCCCCTGAATGATGAACCCATGCAATGTGATAATGCTTATATGAAAAGACCCATTTCTCTGTTTTCACAGGTCGCATGTATAGCATCATGCTCAAGTTGCATGGAGAAGCAAATGTGTGTGACTGAAACCGAAAAAAACGGACTGGATGGCCTCACTCCTGTGCAATGACTTTATTCTTGGTCATTTTGAGCATACAGTGTACAGGTGAACCACAATGGACAGCTGTCGTGTTTTACACCAATGGCTGCTTAATCATAGCCTAAGGATACATATGCACACATACTGGTATATATACACACACAGTTATGGTTAGAAAGGATGTTGGTGTGAAATGCTTTAGGCGTCCATTGTGGTTCACCTGTACACTGTATGCTGTATTTTGACCAAGAATAAAGTCATTGCATAGGATTGCGGCCATCCAGTACGTTTTTTTCAGTTTCAATGCACCTGCTTGCAGGCAGTGCCGCGCCCACACCCTGGGGATAGAGGTTGAAGCAGCAGGGTCTTGAGTTACCTGGTGCAATGCTTATCTCTTCAAATGTGTGTGATTGCTATCGATGGGAAGCCCGTCACTGCGCTGCTCGACTCTGGTAGTGTGATAATGTTGGTCAAAAGCAGCTGTGTAAATCTGGCCAGGTTACACCCTAGCACTGTCGGGGTTATTTGTATCCATGGAGACACTCGTGACTACCAGGTGGCGCTGGTCGAGATTGACACCCCTTGCGGCAGAATGACCCATTCAGTGGGAGTGGTACCTTCCCTGCTTCATGAAGCCCATTTTTGAAGGTTGTGGGAAGGCACAGAGAGCCTGGAGAAAAGAGCTCCCCCTGCTGAGGAGGCACGGGAGTTCTCACCAGACCCTATTTGCCAAACGGAAGGAAGATTGGTGGCAGGACCGAGGAAGAGGGAGACCCTCTTTCTTTTCCTGTAATGGCTGGGGAGCCGGAGGAGCCAGAAGCTGGCTCCCAGCAGATGGCTAGTGTCCCAGACCATGTCTCTGTCCCTGACCATGAGAGTGAACCAAATGTAGTTCCTGACTTAGAGGTCTGGAGAGAGGACTTCTGTACAGAACAACTACGGGATGTCACTCTCCTGAGAGCCAGAGAAAACGTGAAGGTGATGGATGGGTGTAAGGGAAAGTTAGAGTGCGCTTTTAAGAATTATATGAAGATATAATAAAAAGTTTAGTTTAAAAAGTTTAAGATAAGGTGAACTTTATGTTTGCATGCAAAGCTTATGCGGCAAGGTACAACAGGATGCGCTTGTGGTCAGAGCGTTAAGTATTTTATAATAAACATACCTATCTCTGGCTTTATTTTCAGCAAAGGTGTTAGATGTGTGCTGATGAATTCTAAGAAGAATATGCTCATATGGTTACAAACTAATATCAGGTGATTTTTTTAAAGGCTATTGCTATGCAGACTTTTAGCAGAATATTGAATATTGTTACGCAATCACTTGTCAATGTTTAATTGGCCCATAAGGAGGCGTATATGCTTTTGATCATACTATATAACATGTGAACCCACAATAAACCAATGTAATCTTGCTACACTCTAACTTGCTGCCAGTGTCTTGATTACCCGGTCGACCGAAGAGCTTCCACACACCCCGAACCAGAACTTAGAACCAAACAAGAACCCTTACAAGTGGTACCAGAAGTGTGGGTCATTGCGCCTCAGGTGAGTGAAATTTTCTATACAAAATATTTCTTTGTGTGGCTATTTTTCACTTGTCCTGAGCCGATAATCTCAACTTAATATAAATGTAATAGACTATCTCGAGGGAGCTAGGCTGGCTCGCCTGGGGTAGAAGCAAAGGTTCTTAAGGAAAAATAGAGTAGAAAAATAGATTATCTCGAGGGAGCTAGGCTGGCTTACCTGGGGTAATATGTCTGTCTAAGGGACCAGAAGGACTCCTTATTGTAACAGATAAAAGAAGAGAGATTATAAACTATCTCGAGGAAGCTAGGTTGGCTTACCTGAGGTAGGAAATTAGTTGACGGCATTAAGAGACCAAATCGACCCCTTATAACTGGTCAACAGGTGTAAAAGGGTGTGTGGACCTCTTACAATTATAGGTGGTGGTATTTGAGAAATATATTGGAACATTTTGAAAAAGTCCTATTTATGAATTGTGCAGAGTGTAAAACTGGTTTATTATTGTTTTGTTATACTGAACACAGTACTTATTTGGTTGCTACGGTGCAGGGTGGATACTGCTGTAGAATCCGAAAGGGTGCACTATTTCCGAGCGGTAACCCCCCTGGTACATGTATTGAGATTTAATTTGCATGCAACAATAGATTTCCAAGAAGGTTTAACTGCATTGGGAGTCAGATCAAGGATATTGCAGTCTGGTCAATTATGTTGTATGTCCTAAGTCTACTTTACGTATTTCCGGAAAAGATATTTTGTTAAGATAAATATTGTTATGGGAAATACATTTGGGAAGGATGCTGCTGAAGATGAGCAGGAGCAGTCTTCCCCTTATGATTTTATAAGAGTCACCTGTGGCAACAATTGTGTCGAGCCCTTTTGGCAAAATGTACAAACTCAAGCCCATCAAATGCAATTATCAGGCATAGGTCCCTTGAGACCATGTTCACAAGAACAATGGGAGGAGGTAAAGGAAATTTGTGGGACCCACCCCGACACAATTACCCCCCGGGTGCCTGGAATAATGAATATATGATCAAATGTTGTAAGAAATGGGATAAGGGTTTAAAGGAATATAGAGACAGATTCCCCATCAGAGGTGAACAGAAGTCCAACTTACCCCCAACTTTTGACACCACTCCTCTAGTTCCCTTGTCCCCACCAGTCCTTGTCCCTTCATGTCCTCCACCTTATATGATGGTGAAGGAAGGAAAATCGGTCTACCCCCTTTACCCGTTATTGACGATAATATGATGGCAGCCATCATTCTAGAAGGGAATAGGACTCAGAAGCAGGCTCTTCTATCATTCTTGGGTTTGATTGTCTATTGCAGACAGTGGATTCCTGACTGTTCCCACTTTGACTCCATTCTGAGGCAGGCCACACTGATAACTTTCCCAAAGACGGTGGAATGGACTGAGTCTATGATGCAAGCTTTTAAGTATCTTGTCAACGCATTAACAATTGTCCCAGGTTTGGGCTTGCCATCGTGTGAAAAAATGTTTTCCCTTTGCTGTATTGTTTCAGGGAATGCATTTGCCTCAGTTTTGGCACAGGAACATGGTGGGAATCAGAGGCCCATAGCATATCTGTCAAAGAAATTACCTAACCAAGTACAGGGAGTGCCTGATTGTTTACAGGCCATGGCAATCAAAGAGGCTAGTAAAATTACACTGGGAATGCCGTTGACTTTGTATATTACACACACAGTCACCACATTGTTACAAAACATGTCAACACAGCACATAGCAGCACAGCGTATGAGTGGATATGAGATAGTGTTATTAAATACCTCAAATCTCACAGTTAAATCCTGTTCAGAAACAGCTCCCATACTGAGAATATTACACTCTCTACTGAAAATGTCACAAGATACATCCAACCCCATGCCTCTGCATGATTGCACACAGGCTCTACATGAATCCACTTCCCTTCAAAAGGATCTGAAGGATTCGCCCACAGAGGGGTATTGGGATGTTTTTTTTTATGGTAGCTGTGCTAGACCATCAGATCATACTTATCAGACGGGATATTCAGTAGTAATGTTACCTGACATTGTCATTGAAGCAAAACCCTTGATGGCTAACTCTGCACAACAAGCGGAGCTGGTAGCACTGATCAGAGCATGCCAACTTTTTGAAGGACAAAATGTTAATATCTACACAGACAGTAGGTACGCCTTCTCTTCCCTACCACAGGAGAGACAGCGGGGATCACTGCAAGGGCACTCATGAATAATTGGATTTGTAGGTTTGGGTTGCCACAAATAATATCCTCAGATCAGGGTCCCGCTTTTAACTCAAAACTCATTCAGGAACTAACTAAAATTCTTGGTATCCAATGGAAACTCCACATAGCCTATCATCCCCAAAGTGCAGGAGTAGTTGAAAGAATGAACCGCAACATTAAAGACAAGTTAAAAAAGGCAACGTCAGATACCTTGAAAAATTGGCTCCATTTTCTACCAGGAGTATTTTTCAAATCCGTACCACCCCAAAACAGGTCTTTCCCCTTATGAAATCCTAATGGGTAGACCAATACAAAAGAAAGTGTCAGTACTAGGGGAAGAAACTAATCTTTATTCCCAACAGGAGGAACATGTAAAACAACTGGTAAGTTCATTAACTGAAAATTATGGTAAGGTTGCTGTCACCTTTCCTCCTCTTTCCACAGAGCCTACACATCCATTTCTGCCAGGAGACCGGGTCCTGATAAAGCAACTTGCTGCAAGAAAACAGACGGGACCAATCTTTCAAGGACCACTTGAAGTACTAAAGGTGACCAGAACAGCTGTCTTGACTGACCAGAGTCCGCAATGGATCCATGCATCATGGTTGAAGAAATTCCCGATGCCCACGATGCCCCCTCAACCCCCGTCAGGACCCCTACCGAAGAATTCAAAAACGTTGTCCCCGATTTTATGTTGGCACAATGCGAGAGATGGTTAAACGGATATCCACCCCTGAGACAGAATGGTGACCCCTGTGGGTACGGAGAGATATTGGTTGCTAACGCTTTCTTTTTGAGTCTCCTTAAATCCTTACCTCCTGAAGAACAGGAGCAGAATAAGCCGAACCCTATTTATGAAGGACCAAAACCCCCTTGCACTCCCAGAGTGCATCTTTATGAAGGTTTGCCCCCCCCCCCCCACCGCCAAACTGACCCCTTGCCACCTTCCCCTAGTCCTTATGAGCTACACCAAGGTGAGAGGAACTTTCCATTTCCCCAACGATACAGATTCAAGCCCCATCCTCGAAGGCCATTCTCAATATTATGACACTGATTTTTGTATGCATTTTATTGATTGTGATGTCAATAGGATGCTGGGCAATAGGGAAGAATGTTGGAGAGGGGGAGACAGTTAAGCTACATGCTAGATCAACCTCCATTTTTAAAGAACATAGTATAAACACATGACAGTATCCCTGATGAAGGAGCGTAGGAAATAAGGTGTCCAAAGAAAGGACGAGGACAGTTCATGGGTACTATGAACAACAGATGGGTGGTCCCTGTAAAATAGCAGCCACTATGCAGCTAGCGACCTATAAAGGAAAGAATGTAACCTGGTGTCTAGCCCCCACATCACAACCAGTACAGGATTATGTGATCAAACAGAGAATAAGCAAATATGTTGCTTTTTTTTCAATAACTTAACAAAGGCCACTATGGATGTAGAAGTACCAGAATATTATGATGTAATTAAAGGACATGAGGAAAAACAGGTACGCTTACAAACAGAGGCCAATAACTTAGCAGACACCTGGAACCCATTCCAGGGAATTGGAGGGTGGTTTGGAGGTGTTTGGGGAGGAATAATGGCTTTCTTCAAGAAAGCAGGAATGGTGATATTAATGATAATTGTGCTCTTCTTTTTTGGTTATGTAGCTTTGAAAGTTATAATGTGTATCATTACAAAAGTTACCAAACTAAGGATCCAACCTGATGGAGAGGAAACTGAAGTTCATATGCCCATGCTAGATAGGGCCAGGTGGTATAATGGGTGATCTATGATCTGGACAGAACATTGATCAAAGGAGGGATTGTAAGGGAAAGTTAGAGTGCACTTTTAAGAATTATATGAAGATATAATAAAAAGTTTAGTTTAAAAAGTTTGTGATAAGGTGAACTTTATGTTTGCATGCAAAGCTTATGCTGCAAGGTACAACGGGATGCTCTTGTGGTCAGGGCATTAAGTATTTTATAATAAACATACCTATGTCTGGCTTTATTTTCAGCAAAGGAGTTAGATGTGTGCTGGTGAATTCTAAGAAGAATATGCTCATATGGTTACAAACTATTATTAGGTGATTTTTTTTAAAGGCTATTGCTATGCAGACTTTAGCAGAATATTGAATATTGTTACGCAATCACTTGTCAATGTTTAATTGGCCCATAAGGAGGTGTATATGCTTTTGATTATACTATATAACATGTGAACCCACAATAAACCAATGTAATCTTGCTAACTTGTTGCCAGTGTCTTGATTACCCGGTCAACCAAAGAGCTTCCACACACCCCGAACCAGAACTTAGAACCAAACGAGAACCCTTACAATGGGGAATCGGTGGACCCTAATTGGGGGGTGTCTTCCCTACATGGCCCTTAAAAATGATTTGTTGTATCAGGTGGTGAAACACGGAGAGGACGAACTGGAACAGTTAGTGGTTCCCAAACCCTTCAGCCGGATAGTGCTAGAACTGGTCCATGGTCATGTAATGGGGGGGACATCTGGGTATGGAAAAAAACAGGGAGAGGATAACCCAGAGATTCTTCTGGCCTGGGTTGTATGCAGACGTCAAATAATACTGTGAGTCATGCCCTGAGTGTCAAATGACAGTCCCGTCAACCAATTTTCGTAGTTTCCTTGTCCCACTTCCCATAATTGAAGTGCCATTCGAGCAAATTGGCATGGATCTCGTGGGACCAGTAGTAAAATCTGCATGGGGACACCAACATCCTGGTGATACTGGACTATGCGACCTGCTATCCTGAGGCCATACCCTTGTGGAATACCTCCGCTAAGGCTATCGCTAAGGAACTGGTCCAGTTGTTTAGTCAGGTGGGGATCCCTAAAGAAATCTTGACGGATCAAGGTACCTCATTCATGTCCATAATGACCAGGGAATTGTGTAAATTGTACAAAATCTTCCATCTCAGTACCTCTGTTTACCACCCCCAAACTGACAGTCTGGTGGAAAAGTTTAACAAGACACTGAAGAGTATGCTAAAATAGGTGGTGGATAAAGATGGGCGAAATTGGGATTTTTTGCTGCCATACCTCATGTTTGCCATGCGAGAGGTTGCGCAGGCATCTACGGGGTGATGTCCCTTTGAACTCTTGTATGTAGACATCCCAGGGGGCTGCTAGATGTCGCAAAGGAGACGTGGGAAGGAGAGGCCACCCCATATAGAAGCATCATAAAGCACGTCTCCTTGATGCAGGATCGAATTGCAGCTGTCCTGCCCCTTGTACGAGAGCATATGGAGCAAAGCCAGGAGGCTCAGAGAAGGGTGTTCAATCAGGGTGCTAAAACCCAAACATTCAACCCCCGGGACAGAGTGCTGGTGCTATTCCCCACGGTCGAAAGTAAATTCCTGGCAAAGTGGCAGGGTCCCTTTGAGATTAGGGAAATAGTAGAGGAAGTAAACTACCAGCCTGGGAAAAGGAAACCGGAGCAGATTTACCATGTTAATCTCCTAAAACCGTGGAAGGACAGGGAGACTTTATTGGCAGTGCCCACACCCAAAAGGACAGGTTACCCCTAACCCCAGATGTCCCCATGACCGAGTCCGTGTCACTGATGCAACAAAATGACGTTAAAAAATTTGTCAGTAAAAATAGAGACTTTTTCTCTTCCCTACCCGGACTCACCACTGTGCTACAACATGACATAATCATGGAACCCGGGTCCTTGTAAATGTAAAACCCTACTGAATACCTGAGGCTAGATGAGAGGCGATGGCAAGAGAAATAAAAACCATGTTGAAGTTAGACATGATAGAGGAGTCCCACAGCGCCTGGTCGAGCCCTATAGTACTGGTCCCAAAGCCCGATGGCACTATGCGGTTCTGTAACGATTTTAGGAAGCTGAATGAAGTGTCTAAGTTTGACGTATGCCCAATGCTGCGTGTTGACGAACTTGTGGATAGGTTGGGAGGGGCTCGGTACATAACGAACCTAGACCTAACTCAGGTATACTGGCAGATCCCCCTGACGGAGTCAGCAAAGAAAAAACTGCCTTCTCTACCCCTGAGGAGTCCTTCCAAAACAATTGAATGCTGTTTGGTCTGCATGGAGCCCCTGCATCCTTTCAGAGGACAATGGACAAGACTTTGAGATCGCATCGGCCCTATCTGGATGATGTCGTCATCCACAGCCCAGATTGGGAATCACATCTGAAGGCCGTAGTAAATTCATTGATGGTAGCAGATTTAACAGCCAACCCGAAGAAGTGTGCCATAGGTCTCGAGGAGGCCAAATACCTTGAGTATGCGATTGGTCGAGGTCTGATTAAGCCCCAAACCAATAAGATTGAGGCTATTCAAAAGTGGCCCCAACCGGTGAACAAAAAACAGGTTTGGGCCATCCTGGGGATTATAGGGTATTATCCCGACTTTGCCATCATTTCCATCCCTTTGACCCATCGGACAAAGGGTATAGCATCAGGAATGGTTAAGTGGAATCCAGAAACTGAAAAGGCCTTCCAGAAATTGAAGCAAGCCCTTTGTGTACAGCCAGTGCTCATGACCCCGGACTTCACAAAGGAGTTTGTCGTTCAAACCGACACCTCTGAGGTGGGACTAGGTGCTGTTCTGTCCCAGATCATAGACGGCGAGGAGCACCCGGTTGTCTACTTAAGCAGGAAGCTTAATAGACATGAAAATAATTATGCCGTTGTGTAGAAGGAGTGCCTGGCCATCTAGTGGGCCTTAGAGGCCCTAAAATACTACCTGCTGGGAAGATCATTCAGGCAGTCACCGACCATGCCCCCTTAAGTGGATGTGTAACAACCGAGAGAAAAATAGCCGGGTGACTAGGTGGTTCCTGGCCCTACAGCCATTTAAGTTCTCAGTGGAACTCCGGGCAGGAAGGCTCCAAAATAATGCCAATGGTCCTTCCCAGGCCCACTGTAGGGTCGGGACAGTTGTTCTGACCCAGGGCTTGAGCAGAGGGGGGGATATGTGACATTATGCGAGGCACAACAATGGATGGGCGATACTTGTCTAGCGACTAGCGGGAGTCTGACCTGGGTTTTGCCAGCCACCATGGCAGAGCTGGTTCCGGCCCAGACTTTATGGTCTACTCAAATTCTCCAGCATTTAATGATCCCTCTCCACCTGCATTTAATGATCAGGAAGAGATCTCACTAGAGCTTGATTCTGGATCTCAGAGGGAGAAAGCTGAGAGAGCTTTGTGTGCTAATTTGGACTCTAAAACAAGGTTTGCGATGTGCTTATGTTTTGTTGGTATCGGGAACAGCCCCACACTGTATAGAAAGGAATCTCTTTGTTTAGTGCAGCGCCAGATGACAAGGTTTTGTTTTCTGTTTCTGTTTGTGTTTTCACAAAAGTCAGACTCCACCACCAGGTACGTGACCAAAACCCATGGTTGCCAGATTTGAATGGTCTTCTAGCACAATGGAGTCTATTCCTTGAGAGAGACACACCATTTGATTAGGTTGTGGTGGTACCTAGGACTGGGACATGTGGCTGCCTTTTGTCCCATATTTCATGAGCCTAAGGAATGTGGCCTGAGAATATGTATGTTACTATTTGCAAAGCCTGTTCTGGCAGCACACCTAGGTACTGAGCCTTGAAGGTAAATATGTCCTATTACAATAGAAGGACACCCATGGAGGCACCAGACTCTGGAGCCTCATCACGTTTATCCATGACAGTCTGGTGGACCCTGCTAAGGCTGACACTAATGACTAAATGAATAGGGTGCTCTCAGAGGAGACACCTTATAAACACAAACAGAGTAGTATTGGATTTTCTGTTTTCAGTTGTAGGAACTGAAAACTTTTTATAGTTGTAGAAAATAGTTCTGAGAATGTATGGGTATCAGAGGTACCTTAAACCTTTTCACCAGCTGGCAGGGTTGAGAAATCAAAGGAAATACCTCTGTGCTTGAAATAACAGATATACCAGTGGCCAGGGAAGATTTTAGGACTGCACAAGTGTGGGGTTCCAATTTGCAAAAACATAGGAAAATGTAAAGGTGATAAATAGGGTACTCCAAGAACCAGAAGTTAGTCTAGTATACCCCAATTTTGCAGTAAACCATGCCATACTGCAGGTCTCCTGCAGATGTCAGTGTAAGCTGTCTGACCAAGTACGCCACAAAGGATGTTGGTACTTGTAGTTAATTCATTCACAGAATAAATAACGTGTCCCACACGTTCACACTCTTTTTAAAAGGTGACAGTTGGTATGGGGAACTTCCCCCCGTACTGCTGTCAAACAGAGGCAGCAGATCATCGAGCGACTGCACGGGAGGGATAATGGATGGAACATGTAACATGTTCCTAAAGGTGAACTTATCCTTTAATTTAGAAATTGAAAAAACAAAAGAGCTGGTCTGGTATTACAAAGTAGATGAGAAGTAAATCTTGCAAATGGTTCCCTGAGTGTTAAATGAATGCACTTCAATTACAGTTTCCAGGTATGTTGGTACTGTTACTATAATTGAGGTCTGTTTTAAAAAGGTTGCTATGGATCTGGTCAGACCACTGCTGAAGTCCTCCAGGGGGCACCAGCAGATATTGGCAATCCGTGACTATGCCACTCACTATCCAAAATAAATCTCTTTTATACCTCTATGGGTATAGCAAAAGAGCTGTTCCACATGGTTTCTCATACAGGTATTTCCAAGATGGATGTAGACTGATCAAGGAATACCTTTTGTTGTCAAATATAACTAAAGGACTGTAAGAGTAGTTGAAAATTACTTACCTACACACCTCAGTGTACTGACCCCAAATTGGTGGTAAGTGGTTGATAAGGAAGTGACTTCTTGTTGCTATACTTTCTATTAACTTTGAAAGGTGTACCACAGTTTAGGATGTTGGAGATCATGTCTGGTTCTCAGATACAGGGGATGATAAAATGCAGGAAAATTAGGAGGTGTTCTCAGAATTACCTGACTGAACTAACGCAATTTACTATGACACCTTGATTGAGCTTCATGTAACAGTGAACTATTGCGGATGTTATGCACTTCACTATACAACACAGCTAACTCATATGACAATAAAACAGATCTTTTATTCTGTTATCATTTACTAAATCTCAGTTTTTCATCCTAATTGAGTTTATACACCTTTCATTAGAGAAACAAGACAAAAGGAAGGTGTACACACCTAGTGCATTACAAGAGACATTTAATGAACGTTAAAAAAGGTTTAAAAGTGGATATTCACAGAGTGACAACTCTCAATGAGCCATGCAAATACACTGCGTAATAGGGTGTGGACACAGTGAAGGGCTAAAGCGTTTCGGGGGCGTATCCCCTTCCTCAGAGCTAAGCTGCATATATTATATATTATATACAGTATCTCACAAAAGTAAGTACACCCCTCACATTTTTGTAAATATTCTATTATATCTTTTCATGTGACAACACTGAAGAAATGACACTTTGCTACAATGTAAAATATTGAGTGTACAGCTTGTATAATAGTGTAAATTTGCTGTCCCCTCATAATAACTCAACACACAGCCATTAGTGTCTAAACCGCAACAAAAGTGAGTACACCCCTAAGTGAAAATGTCCATATAGGGCCCAATTAGCCATTTTCCCTCCCCAGTGTCATGTGACTTGTTAGTGTTACAAGGTCTCAGGTGTGAATGGGGAGCAGGTGTGTTAAATTCGGTGTTATTGCTCTCACTCTCTCATACTGGTCACTGAAGGTTCAACATGGCACCTCATGGCAAAGAACTCTCTGATGATCTGAAAAAAAGAATTGTTGCTCTACATAAAGATGGCCTAGGCTATAAGAAGATTGCCAAGATGCTGAAACTAAGTTGCAGTACACTGGCCAAGACCATACAACGGTTTAACAGGACAGGTTCCACTCAGAACAGGCCTCACCATGGTCTACCAAAGAAGTTGAGTGCACATGCCCAGCGTCATATCCAGAGGTTGTCTTTGGGAAATAGACATACAAGTGCTGCAAGCATTGCTGCAGAGGTTGAAGGGGTGGGGGGTCAGCTTGTCAGTGCTCAGACCATACGCCGCACACTGCATAAAATTGGTCTGCATGGCTGTCGTCCCAGAAGGAAGCCTCTTCTAAAGATGATGCACAAGAAAGCCTGCCAACAGTTTGCTGAAGACAAGCAGACTAAGGACATGGATTACTGGAACCATGTCCTGTGATCTGATGAGACCAAAATAAACGTATTTGGTTCAGATGGTGTCAAGCTGGTAAGGGGGCAACCAGGTGAGGAGTACAAAGACAAGTGTGTCTTGCCTACAGTCAAGCATGGTGGTGGGAGTGTCATGGTCTGGGGCTGCATGAGTGCTGCTGGTACTGGGCAGCTACAGTTCATTGAGGGAACCATGAATGCCAACATGTATTGTGACATACTGAAGCAGAGCATGATCCCCTCCCTTCGGAGACTGAGCCGTAGGGCAGTATTCCAACATGATAACAACCTCCAAGACGACCACTGCCTTGTTAAAGAAGCTGAGGGTAAAGGTGATGGATTGGCCAAGCATGTCTCCAGACCTAAACCCTATTGAGCATCTGCTGAGCATCCTCAAATGGAGGGTGGAAGAGCATAAGGTCTCTAACATCCACCAGCTTTGTGATGTCGCCATGGAGGAGTGGAAGAGGACTCCAGTGGCAATCTATGAAGCTCTGGTAAACTTCATGCTCAAGAGGATTAAGGCAGCGCTGGAAAATAATGGTGGCCACATAAAATATTGACACTTTGGGTCCAATTTGGACATTTTTCACTTAGGGGTGTACTCACATTTGTTGCCAGCGGTTTAGACATTAATGGCTGTGTGATGAGTTATTTTGAGGGCACAGCAAATTTACACTGTTAAATGAAAAATGGGTATGGATACTGCGCACTCTGACGGAATAATAAAGAATAAAAATACAACAACCGTCTACTCTTCAATGTGTCATACAAAATCCTATTAGGTGTAAACCATATGTGAAGGTGAAACCAATATAAAACTTGCCACAACATAATAACCACTTATAATGTAAAAAAATAAAAATAAAAAAAATAACAGATAATAGATAATAAATAATCAATAATTGTACAATAGTGCTCTGGAATAGTTTATGAATATATAAAAAAACTCTGTCACATCTGGTATCTGCCCTCATATGAACAGACACCAGTACTAAAGTCAATAGCTTGAAGGGTGTGTTGATTCTTCAAAAATGACTTTGTGCCAAAACAATGTGCTCAAATAAATAGATATATCAGTGCTTCAAATGTGCAGGGGAAGCCAGTTTTGGGGGTCTTCACTCTACACCCCCAAACTGGTTGCTGTGAAGGTGCTGGTCACCCCGTGCTCACAGAACTCTCACCTCAAAACAATCTCAAACAGGCATTGAGATAATCCCCCACTGTTATTGCGGATACTCCTCCTCTCCTCTATAGCTATCCCCTCCGTTCATCCGCTTTCACAGCTGTTACAGGGATGGCTCAAACCAAGATGTGGGTAACTCTTTAACTGCTCCTAGGGATATACTTCTGCTTACATACAGCTGTATACTCCATTCCTCCAGTGTCCCCCACTGGTCATTGGGGCTGTGCCTCTCACAGATATATAAATAAAAAGAAATATGCCCCCATAGTGTAAAATTGTTTTGAAACAATAGCATGTATTGAAAGACAAGTGGCTGCTTACATAAAAAACAGTAAAATCGCGCAGTTGTGCAAACAAAATAACAGCGGTGCAAGACCGCCTCTCACTGTGTTTCCAGGTAACAATGTACAATCCGGCCACGTCCTACGTGTTACGTCACGACCCTGATGAAGTCACGTGACGTGACATAACGCGTAGGACATGGCCGGATTGTACCACGGTATTCACACAGCATTTTTAAATTCAACCAATTAGAAAAAATACACGTTAATTCATTTTATTGCGCCAAAACACAATATAATACCCTATTGTTTGTTAAAATATAAAACAATGGCCCCTGTTACGGGGAGGGACGTTTCTCTGGTCTGTGAGTTATTATACATTGCTATGTGACTGCATTATTACTAGAACTGCTGGTCTCTATTGTTAAACCACTTTTCTTGTATTTTGTTTTTTCTTCAATAAAATTTTTTGAACAAAAAAAAAAAAATATATATATAAAACAATGGAATGGCAACAAACTGCATACATTATAATATCCATAGGAAGCGTTTTAAAAACCTTTAGAGGCTACCACTTTAGATTTAAACAGAAGGTCTGGTGCTAGAATTATTGCTTTTGATCTGATATTCATGGTAATACCTCACATGTGTGGTGTGATCACTGTTTAATTACAGATGTAGAACTGATGCATGCATTTACCTTTGAGCGAAAGCATGGGGGACAGGGGCGCTTTACATTTTATTATTTATTTTATTTCTTTATTTATGTTTATATGTCTTTCAACATGTAAATGAGTGGACCATTGTTAAAACATTTATTTAATGCAGAAAACATCAATGTTTTTTTTAATGCATTCCTCTTTTTAAGCAAAAACAAAGGCAATTAATTGAGAACCTTTACCTTGTAGATACATAATTACATAAAGATAGTATCTAAATGATATTAAAACAACATTTCTCTTCATCTATGAATATCTGCTGAACACATAACTTTGAAGTTGGAAATATGTTCAGGTACATATTTTTTTGTAATAAGATTTTCAATTATTATCCTCTTCATTAAATGCACCATTCAAATCAAATGTTCTGTTTACACCCTATGCTACATTAGTCAGCATTGATTCTACAATTTATACTTCAGATACAAACTACCTTTAATGCTTTTCTCATTTAAACAGCAAACTATCTAACCCCAGATCCTAGGGAAAACAAAGATATTTAATTGCTAACAAATATATAGATATTTGAAGACATATGCTGTGATTAAAACCTGTATTGGTCCAGTCAGTCTGTTTTTGATTACCATGGACAGGGGTCTGTATCCACTGAAAGAAGGACATACTGGGTGATTACAAGCACATACCTGAGGGGATAAAGGGAGCAGAAGGTACTGATGGTGAAACATAGTAAGTCAAACAACTGCAGAGCATCCCAAAGATTGTATGGAAATGCAGGATGCTCAGGGTCAATTTTAAGCCACATAATTCAGGAGAACTGTCTTTTGATTGCTTGTGGCACTGATCTGGATAGCTGTCTCCTGCCTCAGTGCCAGCACTCAGGGTGAAACTTGGAAGTGCAGACAGAGGCACCCTGGAGAGGAGACCCAGTGCAAGATTGGACATGAGGTGAGTGTGACATTGTCATATACATACCTGGTCCTGCTAGTTTTCTTTTAGAGCTCCTGAGTTTGCCATACAATGTGTATGTATGGTTGATTTGTCTAAGATTCTGCTCCCAAAGAGTTACCTGTTTATTTAAAGTGCATGTAAACTGCTCAAAATCTCTTTCAATTTGTCTCTCTGTATGTAGATTTTAAAGGGTAACTCCACTTTTGTCGGAGGTAAAATAGCAAATAAAGAAAAAATAATATAACGGTAAATTTGCAATACAAGTCATATTGTAATGAATGTTATTAAAAATTACCTTTCCTTTTCAATCTGCAGCCACTGTAAACTTTTAAACACTCCCCAGAAACATAATTTCCTGCTTGTTTGATTGGCTCACCAATTTTCCCAGAAGTCTGCCTAAGATACAAGTCAAATTTCAGGCATCCCCTGCAACAAAAATGTCATTTTTGGTGAGATACTTCCAATAGGAACACTAAAAGGGATGCAGGCCCAGCAGATTTCCTCATTAGTGCTTTGCTGCTGCCACAGCTGACTGATAATTATGAAACCATTCCCAGTAGACCCACTTAGCAGAGAGACAAAGAGAAACACACAGGGATTTCTTCAGAATTATCAAAAGGTAGGAATCTGCAACAAAGTTTGTGATAATCCTTGCAATGTACATAGATCACCCAGAGGGGAATGTTTTTATCTGAACAAAAGTGGAGTTGCACAAATTTGTTTTTGTAAATCTGATTTAGCATTCCTTATTTGGTGATCCTACCATTAATAACCCTTTTTGTTTCAGGCTGACAACATACAGGTTTCTTCAGTCCACCAACTGTTGACCAACCACATATAATGATCCGTAATGCCAAACATACTGAAAAATAAATTTAGGATCTACATGTACATTACAACACAAGAGATCTGCATACAGGTACTCATTGCAGACTTATTCTGAAAATACAAATTTCTTGGCTTTAGTGGTCATCCAACAGCTTCACCACTTTTCAAGTTACTGACAAATATTCAGATTAGAGACTTCATTTCTATAGTTCCCAAGTTTCATTTTTTTCCCAGGCAATTTCCAAAAAACATTGACATCAGTTACAGGCAGCTTGCATTTTTCGAAGGAGGTCAGAAAATTCAGCATCCCTAATTCTTTCAGTACAGGTTCTCTTTAACATTTATCAAGTGTTGAATATTTATTGACCATAAGTTTTTTTTAGATCTCTATCTACAGAAAGTACCATGTGTTTCAGTAAATTTTAATGTACAAGTGAAAGATTTTGAAATAGTTCTGTCCAGTTCTAAAAGTCCTTCAGTTCAGCTCTGGGGAAGGGGTGTGGCCCCCGAAACGCATCAGATTGGCTATACAGCGGGATATAAATGGAGCATACCTATCTTACACTACAATACATCTTATGTGTTTTTACCAGTTGCACTTTTGTATCCAATTTTTATCTATTTTATTTGCTCAAATACATTTTTGCGGTAATGCACTAGGTGTTTGCGCCTTCCTGTCATCTTGTTTTTGTAGTTCCACTTTGAATTCCCCTATCCATGAAAGGCTGCATTAGCATAGCATTTGAAATTGTTGCACAGTCCTATTCAACAGTGGAGGACCTCTGAGTGCTGGAAGTGGTTGTTTTGTACTGCAAATAAAGTGTTGATGAAAAATGCATTCCTATCTTTATCGACCAATTAAATATTGCTACCTTGACATTTACCTTCGTAAACTGGCTTTTTTATATAAATTATTATAGTAATGACATGGTTTGGCGTTCCTTAATTCATCATGGTATAGCTTGCGATCCATGACCTTCAATGGTATATTTTTTACAGTGTGACATAATAAATCTAAGAGTAAGAGATAAAAAAATCACAGCAAAGGCCAAAGCAAATTAATATATGTCACAATGAGTTGCAATTTTTAAGTCAAGGACCATTTATCTTTATTCTGTAAGCTTCTATGATGTTAAACCTTTTCTCCTTCATTATTGATGTCTTAGTCTGCAAGATGCTATGTATATGTGAGAAATAAAAAAAAAATGAAAATATCCCCTTAAATGCTTCTTCCTGTCACCTGCCATTATTTTACCGAATGTCATTCCTCATTTTTACACTTAATTCTAAAATATTTCACATGGTAACATTGAAAATTATGATAAAAATTATAATATATATGTATGTAATAAATGGAATAACCTAATTCACCTCTTTAAATTATGCTTAGATGCCTGGGCCAGATTTAGCAACATTGGTAATTGTCAATTAACTTCACTATAACTCTGTGGCTAATATTCCTGCCCAAATATTATTCTTCACTTTTTTTTTATATAGATGTTAATAGGCGACCTCACAATAACCGCCCCCCCCCCCCCCCCAATTCATAAGCTCCAAATCTCCCGCGCTGGTGTTCCAGGGTTTGGTGTAATGGCCCCTTCTACAATTTACAGAAAAAGCATAGACATAGTCCTCAGGGTATCCTTTCAAGTAGCACTATAAAACAAAAAAGAGAGGGTGCATCGACCTAGTGCATTACCACCATACAATGTTATTAAATAGATAAAGCAAGTAATGTACTCACAGATCCATGATCAAGACAAGCGTATCATAAAATACAGATGAAACTACTTCCAGATCCACACCGCTAGACTGGTGACATGGAAATACCTTTCAGTGTCCCAACCCCCTGGTATAGTGGGCAGGACCTGCCATTTTAGTTCATTGTGATTTATAGTATATAAGTTGGTTCTCATCTTTCATGTATTTGACTCAGATGAAGAGGGCTTGTCCCTCGAAACACGTAAGCTGTGTTGGATGCTGAAAGGTGCATCCAATACCTGGTAGGAACTTGGAAAGAAGACAAGTGAAAGACCACCTGCCTTACCAGGTTTGGTCACTTTGAGTACCTGGTGATGCCCTGCCAATGGGCTTTGGGTAATGCCCCTCCAATCATTCAGCACTTCATCATTTACATTTTTAGGGACTTTATCAATGAGCTTATGGTTGCATAACTGGATGACATCCTTATTGTCTCCTTCCCCCTGGAAGAGCACAAATATGTTAAAAATGTCTTTGCGTGTCTCCATACCCACCAGTTTCACACTAAACTGGAGAATGTGAGTTTGAGAAGAGCACCTTCCAATTCCTTGGGCTGGTCATATCCACTGAAAGTATCTCTATGTACCCCAAGAAGATCTTTACAGTCACCGAATAGCCAGAATCCACTGATGAAAAGGGTGCCCAAATTTTCTTGGGGATCACTATTTTCTAATGTAAGTTCATACAGAGTTTTTCCACCATTGTTACTCAATTAATCCAACTTACCAGTTCACACATTTCCTTCTCATAATCGCCGAAAGCACAGATTGCCTTCAGTAAGTTAAAGTTCTTATTTATCTCCTCCCTTGCCCTGCAGAACCCTTACGTATCATTGCCTTTCATTCTTGAGGTGGACAGGTTGGGCCCCAAGACACTTCTGTAGTCTGATGCCTTTTTTCTTATGGAAGCTGAGGCCAACAGAGGAAGAATTTTGACACTGGTGACAAGGATTTTCTGACAATTAAGGCAGTTGTGGAGGAGTTGCAATATTTGTTGGAAGTAGCAGCCTCTTCTATCCTCATCTTGACTGACCAGAAGAAGATATTATGGTTTCCTAAGTCCTATATTGCATTAAAGAGCTAAACAGTTGCTCAAAGTCAAGGCCCCGATGGTTACATAGTTCTTTACTTTATGTTGTTGCTCCCTACCTTACCAGGATGTAGAATTTAGGGATGGGCCGAACACCCCCAGGTTCGGTTCGCACCAGAACATGTGAATAGGCAAAAAATTTGTGTGAACATTCAAACACAGTTAAAGTCTATGGGACACGAAAATGAAAAATCAAAAGTGCTTATTTTAAAGGCTAATGCGCAAGTTATTGCCCTAAAGAGTGTATGGGGACCCGGGTCCTGCCCTAGGAGACATATATCAATGCAAAAAAAAGTTTTTAAATTATTCGTCTTTTTTCGGGAGCAGTGATTTTAATAATTCTTAAAGTGAAACAATAAAAATGAAATATTCCTTTAAATATCGTGCCTGAGGGGGTCCCTTAGTCTGCCTGTAAAAGGGCGCACTTCTGTGATGTTTATAACATAGATAGAGCAAAATGACATTTGTGAAGGGAAAATTGTCATTTATTATCACGGCTGTAATGTATTGCCGACTCCCGGCAATATACAGAAAAATCACTGAAAAAATTTGCGTGGGGTCCCCCCAGTCCAAACCAGGCCCTTAGGGTCTGATTTGGATTTTAAGGGGAACCCCACACCAAAATGTAAAAAAAAATTGACGTGGGTTCCCCCCTAACATCCAAACCAGACCCTTAGCCCAGCATGCAACCTGGCTGGTCAGGATAGGGGGGGGGCGAGCGCCCCCCCTCCTGAACTGTACCAGGCTACATGCCCTCAACATGGGGATTATGGGTGCTTTGGGGCTGGGGGGCACTGCCCCCCCACCCCAAAGCACCTTTTCCGAATGTTGATGGGGACAAGAGACTCTTCCCCACAAACCTGGGCTGTGGTTGTGGGGGTGTGCGGGGGGGCTTATTGGAATTTGGAAGCCCCTTTAATAAGGGAGCCCCCAGATCCCGACCTCCCCCTATGTGAATTAGTATCGGGTACATCGTACCCCTACTAATTCACCAAAAGTGTCAAAAAAGAAAGGAGACAATCACGGATAAGTCCTTTATTAAAAAATAAGTGTCCCCCATTGTAATCCATCGTCAATCATGGGGAGTGACGGACCCCAAAAAAAACAAAAAAACCAACAGCTCCTCCTCCATGGATGGGCTCCCGCTGACTGAGCTCTCTTTGCTTTGACATTTTATTTATAGTGAAAGGCGGGGCCACCCAGTGACGTCATTGAGTGACCCACCCCTCTGACATCACATGACGTCAGAAGGGGCGAGGTCACCCATACCTCACTCGGTGGCCCCACCCTGCACTATAAATAAAACGTCAACACAAAGCCAGCGCAGACGGTGGTAGCCCTCCCATGGGGGTGGAGCTGTGCACGCCGTCCGCGGCAATGCATTATGGGGCGCTCCACGGCGGCTGTTCGACTCGAACCTCGGACCCAACCCTAGTAGAATTCTGTTGAGAAGGAAGGTACCTTTTTTTCCTCTCTCCTTACAGCTATAATAGTAATGATTTCCAAACCAGACAGAGACATCCATTCTTGGGCCAATTTCAGGCCAATCTCTTAAACCTATATAGATATGAGAATCCCCACAAAAATTTTAGATAACAGACTCAGTTCCTTTCTGGCCTCATTTGTTCCAAAACGTCAAGCCAGCACTAGCATGCAGTATGTCATGCAACTCAAACATATCCCTAGACAATGCTATTTTGAGATGATGTTCATGTCCCTGGATATCACTGAAGCATTTGACACCCTGTCATGGCCTTAGTGCAGTCCTTTGGCAGTATGGGTCTGGCTCTTCCTTTATGCAATGTATATCAACCCTTTAGAGTGTTCCACAGGCTAAAATGTAATACTTTGGATTTGAATCTACCTTGCTTCCCATGCAGAGGGGAAACCAGGCAGAGCTGTCCCCTCTCCCCTTTTTTTATATTTTGGCCATGGAGCCCAGCTATCCACTGTCACTCTGAAATTAAAGGCCTAGAGGTTGCAGGCTCCTCCCACAAAATGGGTCCCCTTAGTCTGCCTGTAAAAGGGCGCACCTTTGTGATGTTTAGAACAGTGCCACCGCAAAATGGCATTTCCAAAGAAAAAAATGTCATTTATTATCATGGTTGTAATGTATTGCTGGCTCCCAGCAATATAGAAAAAAATCACTGAAAAAATTTGCATAGCGTCCCCCGAGTCCATACCAGGCCCTTTGGGTCTGGTGTGGAATTTAAGCGGAACTCCACACCAAAATTTTAAAAAAAATTGACGTGGGGTCCCCCCTAAAATCCAAACCAGACCCTTATCCGAGCATGTAACCTGGCCGGCCAGGATAGGGGGAAAGTGATGCCCCCCCCTCCTGAAGAGTACCAGGCTTCATGCCCTCAACATGGGGCGTATGGGTGATTTGGGGATGGGGGGCTCTGCTCCCCCCACCCAAAGCACCTTGCCCCCATGTTGATGGGGACAAGAGCCTCTTTCCCACAACCCTGAGCTGTGGTTGTGGGGGTTTGTGGGTGGGGGGCTTATCAGAATCTGGAAGCCCCCTTTAATAATGGGGCCCCCAGATCCCAGCCCCCCCATGTGAATTAGTATCGGGTACATCGTACCCCTACTAATTCACCAAAAAGTGTCAAAAAAGAAAAAAACCACAGGAGACAATTAGGGGCAAGTCCTTTATTAAAAAAGAAAAAAAATTGTGTCCTCCATTGTAATCCATCATCAATCACGGCACATGACCCGGAAAAAAAAGCCGTAAAAACTCCTCCTCCATAAGAGGGCGCACGCCAACTGAGCTCGCTTTGTTTTGACAGTTTATAGTGAAGGGTGGGGCCACCCAGTGACATAATTGATGACCCGTCCCTCTGACGTCACATGATTTCAGAACGGGGCGGGGTCACCCATACATCACCGGATGGCCCCGTCCTTCACTATAAATAGACTGTCAAAACAAAGCGAGTGCAGGTGGCGGCAGCCTTCCCATGGAGGAGGAGCTGTGCATGCCGTCTGCGCACTATGCATTATGGGGCATTCGATGGTGCCGAAGTCGCGCCGAACACCCCATAATGTTCTAAATTTGGGGATGGGGCAAACAACAGAAGTTAGGCCTGAATTTATGCTCGGCAGAACTGTTCGCCCATCCATAATAATTTGGATACATCAATGGAAAATTCTGAAATTTATTTAGGGATCCGCATTAGTAAACGCATTACTAATCTTCATGCCTACGCTCTAGCAGCTAATATCGCTGACATTCCCCATCTTTCTGATACCCGTCATCTACTGGATTGGACCACTCTTGATTTTATTGAGGTCCACCTGATCCCTTTCTCCTCCTTACCCTGGCTCCCCTCTTCTTCCCACCCTGCGTTCCCTTAATCCAGTCTTGGCTTTTACCCTCAGGCTTTGGGACTTCATCATATTCTCGGCTGGCCTGATCTTGCCACATTTACCCCGCCACTATTGCGCTGTGCCTTATTTTCTCCTGGCCTCGACCACCCTGCACAGTTCCAATGGTGGACTGACTATGGATTTGTAAGCACGCACTTCCATGTTACTCCCACTAGAATACTTACCTTCGAAACCCTTTGGTCCTCTTATGAAATCCACTGAGAGAGCATTACTGTTACTTGCAACCCAAACAGTTTATTTTCTTACTCCTTCACACCCAATCACCACTAGGGATGGGCAAAAGGTTCGGTCCGAGCATGAGTTTGGGCCGAACATTGGCTGCTTGCCCATTCGACGAAGACCCGAATTATCAGGGCATTCAATCCTTTGTTCGGCCTGCCGAATGACCACAATGCACTGCACCGCCGCACAGTGCATTAGAATTGCTGATTGGCTGAAGCAATGAAAGCTTTGCCCAATCAGGGCACAGAGCACTGTCAGAGCCATGATTGGATGCTCTCATGATGACTGTAACATAAATGTAAGAGTAGGAGTGTTTTGCCTTAGAGAGATGTGATGTGATCTGTAGAAGTAGTATAAGTGTAGATGTAATTTAAATCTGGGTTATTAGAGATATAGTATTCACAGTAAAGTCATACACATATTTCATTAGCATTTGAAAAAGGACAGAGCCTGTTCTAGGATCAAGTTGACACCTATATGCTAATAAAGTTCCCATCAGAGTAAACATATATTGCCACCTTCCGAAGCCTCAAAGAAAACTGCTAGTCATCTTGGCTATGAGGATCCACATGGGGCCTTTGCAAGGCCCCAGACAGTCTACAAACTTTGATTGGAATTAACAGATCTAAGGAACTTATTTTATCTCTCGTAAAAGCTAAAATATTAGAGGAAGAGAGATAAAAATAATCCCTTTTGATCGTACACGTGATGGGTTACATGTACATGTAGCTCTGTATTTCTAGCATGTGAGGAACCCTAGAGAAACACACAAAACTGTTATATGGAGCCTTATTGCGCCAGGCAGGCAGTGATTGGATCTGGTCCGGTATACTTCTATCAAAGAATAAACTTCTGTAAAGTTTATCTCTGTTTTTATCCCTTTTTATTTTCATAGCAAATTGCCAATTGTATGTCTTTTTTGTATTTTTTTGTGACTCCTTTTTCTTTGTATATCTTTCATGCGCTGTCCACTGTGACATTATACAAGGCAAGATAGTGGACAGGTGATAGAACGGAACATATTACAGTGTCACCTGTCGCGTACTTTCTATATGTTTCTTTTTCCTCAGTGT
>BLSH010519746.1:42736-54679 GCA_018402905.1 Glandirana rugosa | reverse complement strand
TAGGGAACATGTGAAGAGATGATCTCTAGTGTCAGGGGGAAGTCTTGTAATGCCACTGGGAGTGAGATGACCTAGTGTGCTGTGCTGGTGAAGTGTGGTACATGCTCCACGGTACCCACTCAGAATTGCTGCATCCAGTGGGAGAATTTACAGAGCAGCCAAATATGCGGTGTGCACAATAAAGATGAGGAGCATACAGAAAGGGTTAACTGTGTAAATAAAGTGTGCTTGCTTCTAAGTAGGAGTGCTGCCTTAATGATTTCACATGACAGAAGCTTCTGCCTGTAAGTGCAGGCATTAGTGAGTGCTACAAGCAAGTCCCAACTTGGATGTGTTAAGCCCTGCCCACAAGGTATTCATAATACCTCTTCTAAACTGCTAGGGTAACTTTAACTTGACCTATGCCCTCACTCGTGCTATTCTATCTAACAACAGCTGTTGTTCCTTTTCTCCTGTCACAGTTCTCTAGCAGTCCCTAGGTAGCAGCTGTGTAAAAAGGGACTTGATTTTTAAAAGTTTGATTTAAAATATTCAATCTACCTGGGTGGAATGATATCATGCCTCCTAATCTAATTGGCTGATTGGATGAGGTCAGCCAATGAAAAAAGAGGGTGAAGGAAGCTACAGCGGACATTAACGGAGAGAAGGTGGATTTTTTATAGTTGCTATCTGAAGATTGCTAGATCGCTGTGAACGGCATCTACGCACAGCCATTATGCCAGATGGGATGGAAGAAAGTGAAATTAGTCACTTTACTTAATTATGTAGAAAATGATGCCTATGTAATACACTGTTAGTGGTTAATTTTAAAAAAGGGATATTGGGAGAAATTACGTAAACATGTTTACTTTCTAGGTAAGTAATCTTCTACTTCTTTAGCAAATCAACCTTATGGACTTTCATTGTGTGAAAGTGAAGTAAAGTACAACCATTGTGTATCAGTGCAAAACAGGAAAGAGCCAACTCAGTAATGAGGAAATATGCTGGCCCTCATGTACATACTATATAATTACAAATCGTACATACAAACACATTTTTAAAAAAAATCATTAACACATATTGATATTATTATTTACAGCAAGGTAATGATGTTTACATCTGTATCTAAAAAAAATATTAATGCAGCACAGCTTTAACACACGCTAATGTATACTGCATTAAACAAGCCTCTTCATTTGACTGGGCTGCCAACACACCAGAATGGATGAAAAATGTACCAGAATGATTTTTCCTGACACAGCACACCACACAGTAGTAGGTTACTACGTGTTGTGTTGTGCTGCAACACAGGTGCATTGCTTTATAAATGATATGGGAATGCACTAACACATGACTAATGTGTTATTGTGTGTTGCAGTAATGCTTGCATTACCATAACACATAGGGCCACCCTGCTCATGTAGAGTGGGCAGCTGTGACTGGTCCTTACCATGGGAAGTGGGAACATTGCCTGACAGAGGGGTCCCATTTTCGTGGCTGCTGTGCTCTACAGGGACAGCTAAGGATATGAGGTGACTGGAAACTCTGCTCATGCAAAGTGGTCAGTGGTGACCGGTCTCTACCACAGAAAATGGAGACATTGCCTGATAGAGGGACAACCTATTTTGAGAATGCTGTGCAGCACAGTGACAACTAAGGATGTAATGAAGAATAGATATGTGCCAAGTATGCTGCAGGCTAGCTATAGTTGTATAGGGTCCTGAGTTCAGCTTTAATGTTTATAAAATGTGACCTAAATATAATTTAACCTGTCTTCCTCTAGCATCACTTTATAAATTATTTAAATACCCATTGTGAACAACAAAGGATAACTACATTTTGCTTGTTTTTAATGCAGAAACTATAGACACACGATGTGAGGATTCTGTAGGGTTATAGACTTCAGTATATAGGCAATGTCATAAAATGCATGCTTCAAAAACTGGTACAGAATTAATTAAATTGGATAGATAATAATAAGCATTTTCAAAACTGATATCCCCGCTTAAGACCAAATTATCTTATCTAATACTCAGTAAAGTTTAAAAACATATTGAACAAAATATGTATTTCCCATTTAACTTTAATTTGTTTATCTAGTGTGTTTATTTTTAATATGGCATAGTTCAAGCATGTACTGTTTATAAATGCACTCCAGTTATGCCCTTGTCCTCTATAGTTTCTGTGGCTGATTACACTGTGACATTGTTTGCCACCTTTGGGATTGTTACTGTATTTATTATCTCTGTGAAAGATACTCATAATGGTTCAATGTTGTCTGTGCTAATTGTAGGCTTGTAGCATTTAGTTTTTGCTTCCTTGCATTTAGTCAGCCTTGTGCTGTCTAGAAGGGCATCTGAATATTGAGGGCACTATGCTACTGACTCTCTGGGGCAGTGCTAAATAGACAACCATCCAACAGCAGCAAGAAACAATAATAAAAAAAAACACATGTGAAGGCTGATGCTGAACTCCATACTGATAAAAATGTAATAGAGAAGCATAATTATGTATCACAATAAAATTATTCCTGCACTAATTAGAAATTGCCAGTAAACTGACATATGGAGACTGACTAACCAAAGAAGTTTAGAATCTAAACAAAATTAAATTGTGTGAAGTGTCACTTAAATTATTTAGTCATCTGAGAAATTCATGTTTACCTATTTTATTTACACATGATTGGATAATTAAAAAAAATACTTACACAATTATTGTATGAAGATTCTTAGCCACTGTCCTCTGTGGGAGGTGTATCATCTGTGTCCTCCGTATCCCCCTAGCCATGCTCCAGTGATGCCCACGAGCTGCGTTGGGTGCCCCCCTGCTGTGAACACGGTTCCTCCTCCTCCTCATCATCTTCCTCATCCTCCTCATCCTGCAGAACTGTGCCCTGGCTTGAAAATTTTTGACCTGGCCTATGCTGGTGCAGGAACCCACCCTCCGAGCCACTTGTGAATGACTGGCCTGATAACCATGGAAGTGACCCCTCTTCCTCCTCCTCTTCCTCCTGTGCCACATCCTCTTCCATCATCGCCCAAAGTGTTTTTTCAAGGAGACATAGAAGTGGGATAGTAACGCTGAGAACAGCATCATCGGCACTGGCCATGTTGGTGGAGTACTCGAAACACTGCAATATGGTACACAGGTCTCGCATGGAGGCCCACTCGTTGGTGGTGAAGTGGTGCTGTTCCGCAGAGCGACTGACCCGTGCGTGCTGCAGCTGAAACTCCACCATTGCCTGCTGCTGCTCACACAGCCTCTACAGCATGTGCAAGGTGGAGTTCCACCTTGTGGGCACGTCGCATAGGAGGCGGTGAGCGAGAAGGCCGAAGTTCCGCTGCAGCGCAGACAGGCGAGCAGCAGCAGGGTGAGAACGCCGAAAGTGCGCACAGACGGCCCACACTTTCTGCAGCAGCTCTGACATATCCGGGTAGTTTTTTGGAAATTTCTGCACCACCAAATTCAGCACATGCGCCAGGCAAGGGATGTGCGTCAAACCGGCTAGGCCCAGAGCTGCTATGAGATTTCTCCCATTATCACACACCACCAAGCCGGGCTTGAGGCTCAGTGGCAACAACCACTCATCGGTCTGTTGTTCAATGCCCGTCCACAGCTGCTGCGCAGTGTGGGGTGTATCCCCCAAACATATTCGTTTTAAAACAGCCTGCTGTCGTTTCCCCCTGGATGTGTTGAAGTTGGTGGTGATGGTGTTACGCTGAGCGGATGAGAAGGTGGTAGAGGAGGAGGAGGAGAAAGCACAGTAGGAGAAGGAGGCAACAGGAGGCAAAGAAAAATGCCCTGCAATCCTCGGTGGTGGAAGGACATGTGCCAAATGGCTAGCCGCCGCAGGCCCACCCGCCACTACATTTGCCCAGTGTGCAGTTAGCGAGATATAGCATCCCTGCCCGTGCTTACTGGTCCATATATCAGTGGTTATGTGGACCTTGCCACAAATGGTGTTGCGCAGTGCACACTTGATCTCGTCCCGACTTGTTTGTGCTAGGAAGGGATGGCTCGCCTGGAAAAGTAGTGGCGGCTGGGAACCACGTACTGTGGGACAGCCACCGCCATCAGGTTTTTAAAACTGTCTGTGCCCACCAGACGGAATGACAGCATTTCAAAGGCCAGGAATTTTGAAATGCTGGCATTCAGGGCCTCAGGGCTTCCGGCTCTCATTGCACAGCGTGCAAACCACTCGTGTCTTGTAGTCAGCATATTGTCTGAAGTACTGCAATGCCGGGGAACACCTTTGAGCTACCTTTGGTGTGCTAGGTCCCTGGGTGTGGTGGGTAGTAGCAGGCATACTGTCTAGGGGACACTCGCTCCGCTTTTGCAACCTGCTTCCTCTTTTGCTTTGGTGGTGCCTCTGTGCGACCACCACCCCTTCCTCCAAACTGCACATGGCACTCACATGACCCTCATTCCATGTGGGGTCTAGGACCTCATCATCCTACTCCTCCACATCATCTTCCACCCACCCTTCACCACTGCCCTCCTCGTCAGTCTGCACACTGTGGAAAGCTGCAGCAGTTGGCACCTGTGTTTCGTCATCATCAGAGATGTGCTGCGCTGGTGTTTCCATGTCCTCATCCTGCAACAGAAGTGGTTGGGCATCGGTGCATTCAATGTCTTCCACTTCTGGGGCAGGGCAGGGCTATGTGGATGGCCAACGTAAAGTACACCAGGAGAGTCATCAAAAAGCAGAAGAGACGGTTGCATGATTTGGGGCTCAGACTGCTTGGCTGATTTACAAGGGGCTGAGGTAAAAGACAGATGGCCATGGGGTTCAGGTGCCAACTCTGAGCTTTCATCAAGGGACTGGATGGGAGACAATGTGTAGGAACTGGAGGCATTGTCAGCCACCCAATCTACTATCACCTGTAGTTGTTCTGGCCTTACCATTTGTTAAGCGGCATTCGGGCATACCATATAACGTTGAAGGTTCTGTCGGCTACTGGCACCTGAAGAAGGTGTTTCACTTGTGTGTGTGGCTGGCACAAATCGACCACGTCCTCTCCTTTCAACAGGTACTTCACCAACACCAGCAGCATCAGCAGCACCACGACCACATCCCTTACTTGATGCTCTCCTCATTCTGGCCGCAAATGTACTATGTAGCACTATTTATTAATACAAAAAAAAGAAGAAGAAATTCTTCTTTTTTTTTTGGAAAACAACAACGCAGACGCACTTTTTATTTTTGTGCAAGAAACCTCTCCCTATAGAACTAGGAGATGATTTTAGAACAATAATCTGTCCCTCAAGGGAGCAGCAGGAACCTCTTCCTCTAGCAGTATGTGATGATTTTAGAACAATAATCTGTCCCTTACAGCACCAGCAGGATCCTCTCCCTATAGCACTAATAGATGATTTTAGAACAATAATCTGTCCCTTACAGCACCAGCACAAACCTCTCCCTATAGCACTAGGAGATGATTTTAGAACAATAATCTGTCCCTCACAGCACCAGCAGGAATCTCTTCCTCTAGCAGTATGTGGTGATTTGAGAACAGTAATCTGTCCCTCAAAGCAAAAGCTCAAACTCTCCCTATGGAACTAGGAGATGATTTTAGAACAATAATCTGTCCCTTACAGCATCAACAGGAACCTCTCCCTATAGAACTAGGAGATGATTTTAGAACAATAATCTTTCCCTCACAGCACCAGCAGGAACCTCTCCCTATAGCAGTATGTGATGATTTTAGAACAATAATCTGTCCCTTATAGCACCAGCAGGAACCTCTCCCTATAGAACTAGGAGATGATTTTAGAACAATAATCTGTCCCTTTCAGCACCAGCAGGAACCTCTCCCTATAGAAATAGGAGATGATTTTAGAACAATAATCTGTCCATCACAGCACCAGCAGGAACCTCTCCCTATAGAACTAGGAGATGATTTTAGAACAATAATCTGTCCCTCACAGCACCAGCAGGAACCTCTCCCTATAGAACTAGGAGATGATTTTAGAACAATAATCTGTCCCTTACAGCACCAGCGGGAACTTATCCCTATAGCACTAGGAGATGATTTGAGAACAATAATCTGTCCCTCACAGCACCAGCAGGAACCTCTCCCTATAGCAGTATGTGATGATTTTAGAACAATAATCTGTCCCTCACAGCACCAGCAGGAACCTCTCCCTCTAGCAGTATGTGATGATTTTAGAACAATAATCTGTCCCTTACAGCACCAGCAGGAACCTCTCCCTATAGAAATAGGAGATGATTTTAGAACATTAATCTGTCCCTCACAGCACCAGCAGGAACCTCTCCCTATTGAACTAGGAGATGATTTTAGAACAATAATCTTTCCCTTACAGCACCAGCAGGAACTTATCCCTGTAGCACTAGGAGATGATTTGAGAACAATAATCTGTCCCTCACAGCACCAGCAGGAACCTCTCCCTATAGCAGTATGTGATGATTTTAGAACAATAATCTGTCCCTCACAGCACCAGCAAGAACCTCTCCCTATAGCAGTATGTGATGATTTTAGAACAATAATCTGTCCCTCACAGGAGCAGCAGGAACCTCTCTCTTTAGCAGTATGTGATGATTTTAGTACAATAATCTGCCCCTTACAGCACCAGCAGGAACCTCTCCCTATAGAACTAGGAGAGGATTTTAGAACAATAATCTGTCCCTTACAGCACCAGCAGGAACCTCTTCCTATAGAACTAGGAGATGATTTGAGAACAATAATCTGTCCCTCACAGCACCAGCAGGAACCTCTCCCTATAGAACTAGGAGATGATATGAGAACAATAATCTGTCCATCACAGCACCAGCAGGAACCTCTACCTACAGAACTAGGAGATGATTTCAGAACAATATTCTGTCCCACACAGCACCAGCAGGAACCTCTCACAATAGAACTAGGAGATGATTTTAGAACAATAATCTGTCCCTCACAGCACAAGCAGGAATCTCTCCCTATAGAACTAGGAGATGATTTTAGAACAATAATCTGTCCCTCACAGCACCAGCAGGAACCTCTCCCTATAGAACTAGGAGATGATTTTAGAACAATAATCTGTCCCTCACTGCACCAGCAGGAACCTCTCCCTATAGCAGTATGTGATGATTTTAGAACAATAATCTGTCCCTCACAGCACCAGCAGGAACCTATCCCTATATCACTAGGAGATGATTTGAGAACAATAATCTGTCCCTCACAGCACCAGCAGGAACCTCTCCCTTTAGCAGTATGTGATGATTTTAGAACAATAATCTGTCATTCACAGCACCAGCAGGGACCTCTCCCTATAGCAGTATGTGATGATTTTAGAACAATAATCTGTCCCTCACAGCACCATCAGGAACCTCTCCCTCTAGCAGTATGTGATGATTTTAGAACAATAATCTGTCCCTCACAGTACCAGCAGGAACCTCTCCCTATAGCAGTATGTAATGATTTTAGAACAATAGTCTGTCCCTCACAGCACCAGCAGGAACCTCTCCCTATAGCAGTATGTGATGATTTTAGAACAATAATCTGTCATTCACAGCACCAGCAGGGACCTCTCCCTATAGCAGTATGTGATGATTTTAGAACAATAATCTGTCCCTCACAGTACCAACAGGAACCTCTCCCTATAGCAGTATGTAATGATTTTAGAACAATAATCTGTCCCTCACAGGAGCAGCATGAACCTCTCCCTCTAGTTGTATGTGATGATTTTAGAGCAATAATCTGTCCCTTACATTACCAGCAGGAACCTCTCTAGAGAACTAGGAGATTATTTTAGAACAATAAGCTGTCCCTCATAGCATCAGCAGGAACCTCTCCCTATAGAACTAGGAGATGATTTTAGAACAATAATCTGTCCCTCACAGCACCAGCAGGAACCTCTCCCTATAGAACTAAGAGATGATTTTAGAACAATAATCTGTCCCTCACAGCACCAGCAGGAAACTCTCCCTATAGAACTAGGAGATGATTTGAGAACAATAATCTGTCCCTCACCGCACCAGCAGCAACCTCCCCCTCTAGCAGTATGTGATGATTTTAGAACAATAATCTGTCCCTTACAGCACCAGCAGGAACCTCTCCCTATAGAACTTGGAGATGATTTTAGAACAACAATCTGTCCCTCACAGTACCAGCAGGAACCTCTCCCTCTAGCAGTATGTGATGATTTTAGAACAATAATCTGTCCCTTACAGCACCAGCAGGAACCTCTCCCTATACCACTAGGATGATTTTAGTAAACTATACCTAATCCAGTATCAGATGCTTTTAGAACGCTAAGCTTTCCCCTCACAGCACCACCAGGAACCTTTCTGTAATACAGGATGAGATGATATTAGATCGGTAATCTATCCCTCGATCGTTTTACAGCGCTAAGCTTTCCCCTCACAACACCGCCAGGAACCTGTCTGTAATGGACGATAAAATCATATTAGATCGGTAATCTATCCCTCACAGCAGTAGTAAACTCTACCTAGTCCAGTATCAGATTGTTTTAGAAAGCTAAGCCTTCCCCTCACAGCACCGCCAGGAATCTGTCTGTAATGCAGGATGAGATGATATTAGATTGGCAATCTGTCCCTCACAGCGCTGGCAGCATGCTCTCCCTACACTAGCCTGAGACGATGTGACACGCAGCATACGTGTCTCCAGCTCTTATAGAAGCTGGGTCACATGATGCACTAGCCTATCACAGCCATGCCATTAGTAGGCATGGCTGTGATGGCTTCTCAGGGCAAACAAGTGAAACAGTTGTTGATTGGCTGCCTTGCAGCTATAGAAAAGGTGCACAAAATACCCGAATACCGAACCCGGACTTTTTTGCAAATGTTCGGGGCACGGACACCCCAAAGTCTGGTACGGACCCGAACTTTACAGTCCGGGTTCGCTCAACACTACTTATGAGCCTCTCCCTATAAGGTTAAGGTCCCCCATAGCCGTTCAATGTGTGTGTGGAGAAAGACTTGGAGTACATATGGACTAGGAAGGAGGTCAAAGTTTTATCCAAACACAATTCAAACTGAACTTTGACTATTCAGGCATTTGTTTGTACAGCAGACTTTTTACTGGTAGAAATACCACTAGTATACATGACAATTTTTTTGCTGTCAGCGGTGGCTGAGGAAAATGCAGGCACCAGATGATGGATTCACATCTTGGGATTTCTTTTCCCTAAAGAACTTCAAAATAGTTTTTGTGTTTATTTACTTTTTGTACTTTTTTTGTGTAAACCCATTACAATGGTGGGGTGGCATCTGAGGGTCCCCTTTTTGCTGAAATGGGCTTCCAAATTCAGGTAAGCTCCCTGCCCACTAAAGGGGGGTAAATGTTCTTTCCCTTCTGTCTTAGCCTGCCATGCTGCATGCTTTGAATAAGGCTCAGATTTTTGAGGGAACCAATGCTTTTTTTCCTGCTTTGAGTGAGGTTCGGCCCTTAAATTGTATCACATGTATCACCACATCTTTTTCTTTGCATAGGGACCTACTTGACATCCATACCAGATCCTGATCAAGGATAAGTGTCTGGGGTGTATTTTTAGGAGGAACTCCGCATCATTTGTATATTAGATCCTCATGTAGGATAAGGGTCTGGTATAGATGAAAGGAATTCCCAGTTGCTTTTTTAATAACAGAAGTAAGCGGCTAGACTATGTCATTTGCCAGCATTTTTTCTTTCTCTTTTAGCCTAAAAAATGAGCATTACAACTTTTTGATTTCAATTGGGCTTGAATTCAGCACCCCAACTTTAGTTAAGCTCTGCAAAACTATCTCAAACCAAATTTCGGTACATTTGACAATTACTTTAAGGAGTTGTAAAGGCAGAAGATTTTTCTTATCTTAATGAATTCTATGCATTAAGATAAAAACCTGGGGGTGCATACGCGTGGCTCATAAGGGGGCGCATACGCGGCTTGTAAGATGGAGGGCGCGCTAGATCCTAGCTCCGTTCTCGTCTCTTTTTCTTTGGCTCCTGCACCACTACATCTGCGCCCATCGCCTCAGGAGCCATACCGCCCGCTTTCGGAAGTACCCGGGCAACCCATGGGCAAAATTGGCTTCCAGAAAAACATAAACCAGGGATACAATCCACCGCTACAGTCCTGGCCAGCACAGTTTATGGAGTGCTTCCTACTTAGGGCGCAATCTCTAGCCTCGAATAATCCAGCTAATCCGCGGGTTCCCGCTGACCTGCCTGTCTCAGCCGAAGGTATATCACACAGCGGTCACCCACCACAGCTGCCAGAGCCCACCACGATGGGAATGGTGGCAGTGCTGGATTTAAAGCTGCATACCCTATTACAAGATTTGACTTACAATATCACTAAAGAAGTTGAGAAAATTGCACAGGAACTCAGAAGGGAAATTGATCATCTGAGGGAATGTACTAATACATTGGAAAACAAATTTGACAAGCTTGTTCAATATGTACATGTTCTTGAGGAAGATAATGCTGCCCTCAAACATGCAGTTTCCCAAATCCAATTGCAGCAGCCCCAGATACATGGGGTTAAGTGATAAAGAAATACGTTAATATCTGCTGGGCCTGTTTGTCACCATAGCCCCCCACATCCCAGATGTAGATTGCTGACTTGACAGGGCTCACAGATCCTTGGCACCTACATCACCCCCTGGATCCAACCCGAGAGATATTGTTGTTCGCATTCACTACTACAAAAGTAAAGAAGCTCTTACTGTAGCTACACGCAATAAAACCCACATAGACTTTAAAGGAACAAAGATTAAAATCTTCAGAGATCGCTCACCCGTCACTCTGGCAAAGAGACCTAGTCTCCGCCCTGTCACTGCCCATTTACAAAATCACCAGGTCGCTTATCGTTGGGGTTTCTCTTTCTGACTTTCTGCTTCAAAAGATGAAGTACAATATTCTGTGAGAGATCTCCATCCATGAATGCGAGGCATTCCTACACAACCTGAGCCTTCCACCTATCCCTGAGGAGGATCTCCAGCTTCCCATGCTGACCTCCAAGCCACTCCTGACACCAGCAAAGATCTGGACCCCCAGTGGGTCAGAGATCGCAGAAAGCTTCTTCAACTCTTCAACAAGCTACCACTTCAAGATTTCCCACCCAATGACCTATTGCTTCCAGAGGATCTTCTTTAATTTCACAGATGAACAGAATTTAGTTTGTCTGCGCTTCAGACTCTAGTTCGAGAGTCACATGCCTTTATCCAAGGATCCCCTTCTTCTTCCTTTAGGCATTTTTATTTATTTATTTTTTTTCTGTTGTCTTATTTGCTTCCAGTTTGTTATATTCATACGCTTCTCAGAAGAAATGGGACCTATTCAACGGATCTTGCAGACTGCCATGCTCCTCACTATATCCCTAGGCAATTGCCTTGGATTCCTGAAGGTTATTCTTCTTTCAGGCCTTCTACAATATTTTCCTTTTTTTATTTGTTTCCTTTTTTCTCTTCAGGTCTTTTTTTTTTTTTTTTACCTGCTTTTGTTTTATAGTTGTGACTTTAATGTCACTACCTTGCAATTTTTCAAAATGTGTTTTTTATTGACGGGGTGGATGTGATCATGATTCATGAGACTCCCTTCCAATCAGGGAGTTCTTTCAAGTTTGTCTCCAAGCATTTCCCCACTGCCTTTGTTGCATCTGATTCTTCCGGAAAAGCTGGAGTAGCGATTTTAACTAAACATTCTAGCCCTATACAAATTCATTCTTCATTTATGGACCCCTTCTTAGTCTACGTTGTTTCCGTCACCCCTTTACGAACCTCTGTTTGAACTTTCTTGAGGGACTAACCTTCCCTCAGAGTACTTAGTACTAGTGTAGGTGGGGCAGTTATTTTTTGTGTAAAACTTTTTAACGTTCCATCACTGTAATTTCAGTGTTGATATTTTGTTTTCGTCCATTTTTTTTTTTTTTTTCTGGACTTCTCTTTTTTCCTTTGTTTATTTTTTTCCTTTTATAACATCTTCCGGACTTTCTTCTTATTGGAAGTCCTTAGGTTCCGTTAAC
>BLSH010519711.1:150601-162462 GCA_018402905.1 Glandirana rugosa | reverse complement strand
GTGCTCTGAGGGAGAGTTTATCATTCTAAAACCATCTCCTACTGCATTAGGGAGAGGTTCCTGTTGGTGCTCTGAGGGAGAGTTTATCGTTCTAAAACCATCTCCTACTGCATTAGGGAGAGGTTCCTGTTGGTGCTCTGAGGGAGAGTTTATAGTTCTAAAACCATCTACTACTGAATTAGGGAGAGGTTCCTATTGGTGCTCTGAGGGAGAGTTTATCGTTATAAAACCATCTACTACTGCATTAGGGAGAGGTTCCTGTTGGTGCTCTGAGGGAGAGTTTATCGTTATAAAACCATCTACTACTGCATTAGGGAGAGGTTCCTGTCGGTGCTGTGAGGGGGAGATTATTGTTTTAAAATCATCTCATACTGCAGTAGGGACAGGTTCCTGTCGGTGCTGTGAAAGACAGATTATTGTTCTAAAATCATCTCATCCTGGTGTAGGGAGAGGTTCCTGCTGCTGGTGTGAGCGGTGGAGAGGTTCCTGCTGCTGGTGTGAGCGGTGCATTTCTTGCACAAAAATAAAAAGTGCATCTACAATTTTCTTTTAAAAAAAAAAGAATAATAATTTATTATTCTTTTTTTTTTAGTATTAATAAATAGTGCTACATAGTACATTTGTGTCCAGAATGAGGAGAGCATCAAATAAGGGACGTGGTCGTGGTGCTGCTGGTGCTGCTGGTGTTGCTCAAGCTCCTGTTGCTGAAGCTCCTGTTGCAAAGAGAGGACATGGTCGATCTGTGCCAGCTACACGCACAAGTGAAATACCTTCCTTAGGTAGGCGACAGAACCTTTAACGTTATATGATAGGCCCAAATGGCGCTTAATGAATGGTGAGGCCAGAACAAGTACAGGCGATAGTAGATTGGGTGGCTGACAATGCCTCCAGTTCCCTCACATTGTCTCCCACCCGGTCCCTTGATGAAAGTTCAGAGTTGGCACCTGAACCCCATGGCCATCTGTCTTTCACCTCAGCCCCTTCTAAATCAGCCAAGAAGTCTGAGCACCCAGTCATGCAGCAGTCTCTTATGCTTTTTGATGACTCTGCTAATGTGCTTTCCGTGGGTCATCCACATAGCCCTGCCCCAGAAGTGGAAGACATTGAGTGCACCGATGCCCAACCACTTCTGTTGCAGGATGAGGACATGGAAACACCACCGCAGCACGTCTCTGATGATGACGAAACACAGGTGCCAACTGCTGCGGCTTTCCTCAGTGTGCAGACTGACAAGGAGGGCAGTGGTGAAGGGTGGGTGGAAGATGATGTGGAGGATGATGAGATCCTAGAACCCATATGGAATGAATGTCATGTGAGTGACGTGTGCAGTTTGGAGGAAGAGGTGGTGTTCGCACAGAGGCACCAGCACAGCAAAAGAGGAAGCAGGTTGCAAAAGCAGAGCGAGCATCCCCTAGACAGTATGCCTGCTACTACCCACAGCACCCTGGGACCTAGCACACCAAAGGCAGCTCAAAGGCGTTCCCCGGCGTGGCAGTTCTTCAGACAATGTGCTGACTACAAGACACGAGTGGTTTGCACACTGTGCAATGAGAGCCTGAAGCGAGGCATAAATGTTCTAAACCTGAGCACAACCTGCATGACCAGGCATCTAAATTCAAAGCACTTGCTGCAGTGGAATAAGTACCTCAAAATCCAAGAAAGGTATCGGCCTCCTCCTGCTTCCTCTTCTGCTGCTGCCTCGGCCTCTTCCTCCACCTCTACAGTGCCAGTGTCATCTGCCACCCAGCAAACAGAGCATGTGACAGCAACGCCACCATGTCCACCACCGTCCCCAAGCATTTCCACATGGTCCCATGGAAGCTTACAGCTCTCCATCTCCCAAACACTGGAGAGAAAGTGGAAGTACCCTCCTACCCACCCGCGATCCCTGGCCCTGAATGGCAGCATTTCAAAATTCCTGGCCTTTGAAATGCTGTCATTCCGTCTGGTGGACACGGAGAGTTTTAAAAACCTGATGGCGGTGGCTGTCCCACAGTACGTGGTTCCCGCCACTACTTTTCCAGGCGAGCCATCCCTTCCCTGCACAAACAAGTCGGGGACGAGATCAAGTGCGCAATGCCATCTGTGGCAAGGTCCACATAACCACTGATACGTGGACCAGTAAGCACGGGCAGGGACGCTATATCTCGCTAACTGCACACTGGGCAAATGTAGTGGCGGGTGGGCCTGAGGCGGCTAGCCGTTTGGCGCATGTCCTTCCGCCACCGAGGATTGCAGGGCATTTCTCTTTGCCTCATGTTGCCTCCTACTGCGCTTCCTCCTCCTCCTCCTCTACCACCTCCTCATCCGCTCAGCGTAACACCTTCACCACCAACTTCAGCACATCCAGGGGGAAACAACAGCAGGCTGTTTTAAAACTGATATGTTTGGGGGATAAACCCCACACTGCGCAGCAGCTGTGGACGGGCATTAAACAACAGACCGATGAGTGGTTGTTGCCACTGAGCCTCAAGCCCGGCCTAGTGCTGTGCGATAATGGGCGAAATCTCATAGCAGCTCTGTGCAGTGGTGCAGAAATTTCTAAAAAACTACCCGGATATTTCAGAGCTGCTGCAGAAAGTGCGGGCTGTCTGTGCGCACTTTCGGCGTTCTCACCCTGCTGCTGCTCGCCTGTCTGCTCTGCAGTGGAACTTTGGCCTTCCCGCTCACCGCCTCCTATGTGACGTGCCCACAAGGTGGAACGCCACTTTGCACATGCTGGAGAGACTGTGCGAGCAACAGCAGACAATAGTGGAGTTTCAGCTGCAGCACGCATGGGTCAGTCGCTCTACGGAACAGCACCACTTCACCACCAACAAGTGGGCCTCCATGCGAGACCTGTGTACCATATTGCGGTGTTTCTAGTGCTCCACCAACATGGCCAGTGCCGATGACGCTGTTCTCAGCGTTACTATCCCACTTCTATGTCTCCTTGAAAAATCACTTTGGGCGCTGATGGAAGAGGATGTGACACAGGAGGAAGAGGAGGAGGAAGAGGGGTCATTTCCACGGTTATCAAGCCAGTCATTCACAAGTGGCTCGGAGGGTGGGTTCCTGCACCAGCATAGGCCAGGTAAAAAAATTTTCAAGCCAAGGCACAGTTCTGGAGGATGAGGAGGACAAGGAAGATGATGATGAGGAGGAGAAGGAACCGTGTTCACAGCAGGGTGGCACCCAACACAGCTTGTGGGCATTACTGGAGCGTGGCTGGGGGGATATAGAGGACACAGATGATACACCTCCCACAGAGGACAGCTTGTCTTTGCCTCTGGGCACACATGAGCGACTACATGCTGCAGTGCCTGCTCAAAGACAGCCGAGTTGCCCACATTTTAACTTGTGCCGATTACTAGGTGGCCATCCTGCTGGATCCCCGTTACAAGGACAACGTGCCGTCCTTAATTCCCTCACCGGAGCGTGATCGGAAGATGCACGACTACCCCATATGCCCCGATCCCTGCTGAGCTGTCAACTAAGCCCCCCGGAGCCCCTTGTAACAGAGAGAGAATAAGAACAAGGAAGAGGACATAAAACAAAAGGCTCACCTGGCTGCCTGTGTCCCTCAGGACATATAGCCGCAGATCCGGATCCCTGTGCAGCGTGCAGGAATTCACCATCATCAGAGCCGTTGAGCATCCCTTGAGACCGGCTCTGTTCACCAAGCCGTGCTGTCGCTCTCCCCACAGCAGGCTCCAGGGTGCAGTTTCCAGCCCCAGAGCCTGGCGGGTGCCCGCTGATGATGTCAGCAGCTGCCGCCACACCGAAAACCCCGGGCGCTGCCTCCCCTACTCCCATGCTGGGCTCTGTGAGGAATGGAGGAAGCCTCACTAGCTGACTCTCGGCTCCTTCTATCTGCAGCGCATGCTCTGCGATGCCAGGACATAGGAAAGCTGCCACCCGCGACTTCTGTCACTGGGGGCCCCGGCCGCTCCCGAAACCTGGCCGGCACTTGTCGCTCTGCCACTCTCGCACCGGGCTACACTAGACGCAGGCAGGGAGCCTGTATAGCCAGCTGCACTATCCACACTGCGAGGGCAGGGGAGTGGGTGTCAGATGAAAAAACCCCTGCCCCGGGTTCGTCATAGATGTGGATTCCTCCTAACTCGCACACCAGGGGAAGCAGGCGTGTGCTTGGCTGGTGGGGTCAGAGGGTCTCTTGAGGAGCTCTGACCCTGAGATATCCCCTCAGGAATGAAATGCTCAGAAGGCCTAGACCTAGCATGTTGGTGACTAGAAGAGGGCCCAAGAAAGACCTGCTTGGGCTCCTGCAACAAGTCTAATAGTTTGTCTTGTAGCCACCCAGGGCAGCCACAGCTGCAGCTCTAAGCTGGGGCAGCATGTTGTCCTAGCCACCCACCTTTTGTTCTTCCTACAGGTGAAGTCCAGGAACACAAAAGAAAACTGTCTGATGCTGTGATGAGCTCTGACTGAGCTGTGACATGGTCCCCCTCCACTCTACCCACTGCAGGAACACCCTCTGTCTTGAACTCTTCAATCTGCTAAGCAGACTGCATCAATCTAAATCACCCATTCATATTCTGCCTCTTCTGCAGACCCCAGTCATGCTGGCCCTCCTCCTAGTTTCACTCAGGTCCAGGCCATATATTTTCTTCTCTTCAGGTAGCCCAGTGGTTGACAGCCTCCTCACAGCTTCAGTCTTTTTCTGCTAACATGTTCCCAGAGACTGTTCTGTTGTCTCCCTCTCCTTCCTAGACATGGCTACTCTAAGTACCTGTGGGCCAGGGAGAAGGGGAGTGCAGTCTCTGCGGGTGGTCCTGTCACAGCCATGCGGCCACCATGATGCAGGTGCTACATAGAATTCCTGCAGCAGTATCTTTTTGGAACATGGGAGAAAATTAGAGCACCCAGAGGAAAAACACGCAATCCCTAAGAAGACAAACTCCGGTACTGAGTTCTAACACATAATAATTCATTCTAGTCAGGACATCTGCTTGTTTATTTTACCACATAGCCACTGATAATATATTGGTATATGATCTACGTTTGGCAAAGATTACAGTTTATCGGACAAGTTTAATGGTGCAAGGATCACTTCCAACAAAAACAGACACACTAAATATATCACTTGTGCCAAGTAAGAAAGGTCAAAGACTCAGAGAATGGTATACAGTTACCATGGTAAACCCAACCATGTATGTCAGCCCAGGAAAATTGTGTTGCACACCCATTTTATTGCTTAAAGGACCATTACAGTTAAAATATATTACTAAACATGCTTATAGCAAGGGGTAGTATGCCAAGTTATCATAACTCTTGCCTTGCAGTGTTTTGGTTGGTTTTATTTCCAAAATATTTAAAAACTCACTATTAAAATTTTTTTTTCCCCTTTATTTTCCTGGTGATCTGGCCAGTAAGCATGTTATTTTACAGCTTCCTTTAACAGATTAAAGACACAGAAAAGTGTCAGTTAGAGGGATGAGGCAAATCATTTACCACTGATGGTGGTGCCTACAATGGTCAGCTCCTATTCATTCATTTATTTTTTTTGTCATCCCAAAAGGAAGAAAAAACTGTTGCTGCAACTGCTTAGAAAGTTCGTCTTTAATTTCTTAGTCAATTCCATCTAAATCCAGTGCTAATCCATGTAATACTATCATCTCCCCAAATCTGACAATGCTGCTGAACAAATGTGTCTCCATTGCTCCTCCAAAATAGGGAAACCCCAAACAGAAAGGGGTTGATTTACTAAAGGCAAATAGACAGCACTTTGCAAAGTGCAATTGCACTCTGCAAATGCGGTTACTCCAAATCGTAAAGCTTCACTTTGCAAACAATACATAATCACCTGCTAGAGAAAAAAAAAACACGCATTTTTGCTTGCACATGGTTGGATGATGGAAGTCAGCAGAATTTCTGCTTATATATTAACCTCTAGAATCTAGAGCAACTGCACTTCCAGGGTGCACAGGGTTTACAAAGTGCACAGTCTATCTATTTGTCTATCTATTTGTCTTCAGTAAATCAACCCTCAGCATCCTTTCACATGGGCTTGCTCAGCAGGGATTGATCCGCTGATCCCCGTTAAGCAGGCGGATGACAGATCCGTCTCTGCTCACTGTGCAGAGATGGACCTGTCAAAGCCCCGCTCTCCTCTATGGAGATCGGATGAAAATGGATCCGCCTGTCCGTTTTCATCTGATCCGATCCGATTCTCTAGATGGATGGAAAATAGGGTTTCCATCTGTCTGGATTTCACGGACAGGGTCGGATTGGATATCAGCAGATGTCAGCGGATATGTTACTGCTGGCATCCACCACTCCATATAGCTGAATGGAGCCTCCGATCAGGTCCACCTGAAAAACTGACAGGCGGACCTGATCGGAACACCCGTGTGAAAGTATCCTATAGTGTGTTACTGACTGAATCACCAGGTGAAAATAAAGGAAAAAAAGACTCAAGAACGAAAATTAACGCAGCTACCACATTTAAGGATTGGTAAGCTGCATTATATACATTTTTGTTTTGGTGTTTATTTCCCTCAGTTTTAGTGGTTTCTGTTTTACAGAATTTTGGATGGTGGTGCCCCCTGTGGGTTATTTATATTTTTATTGGCAATATAAACACCCTTAACTGCTTGCCGTCCGCGTACTGTATATATATGGTGGCAGTGTGGCGCTGTCTCGCAAATCGCTATATATATAAGCAGCGATCCGCGCGTGCGCAGTTAGCGGGTGGCGCGCTCTCATGCCCACCGCACTCTGCAGGAGTGTGCCCACAGCTCGGGCGGACCCGTCGACCTGCCAAAGAGAGAGAACGGGGAATCTCTGATGTAAACATGGCCTTTCCCTGCTCTGTCAGTGAGCATGTAAGAGATCTACTGATCCCTGTCACTGAGATCAGTTAGATTTTTCATGCCACAGGCAGCCAGCCCACTCACAGTTAGAACACGCCTAGGGAACACAGTTCACCCCTAGATTTCCCCTGCAGGTTAACCCCTTCCCTGCCAATGACATTTATTCAGTAATCAGTGGATATTTACATTTCTGATCACTGTATAAATGTCATTGGTCCCAAAAAAGTGTTAAAAATGTCTAACATGTCTGCTGCAATATAACAGTCCCAATAAAAATCCCAGATCGCCACCATTACTAGTAAAAAAAAAAAATGTAAAAACACCAGAAATGAATTCTCATGGTTTGTAAATGCGGCAACTTTTGCGCAAACCAATCAATGAACGCCAATTGCGATTTTTTTTACCAAAAATATGAGGAAGAATATAAATCGGCCAAAACTGATGAATAAATTAACTTTTTTATATTTTTTTTGGATTTGTATTTTAGCAAAAAGTAAGAAATATTGTTTTTTTTTTTTGCAAAATTGTCACTCTTTGTTTGTTCATAGCGGTGATCAGAAAAGAAGCAGTGGTGATCAAATACCACCAAAAGAAAGCTCTATTTGTGGGAAAAAAACGCAAATTTCGTTTGGGTACAGTGGGCAGTGCCGAATCGCATAAAGTGCTCTGGTCCTACAGTGGGAAATCCTTCCAGGGGTGAAGTGGTTAAAGGGTAAGTAAACTTCCTCTGCTGACATTACACGTTTAGGAGATATTTTCACTACCTATAGGTAAGCCTTATTTACATTACATGCAGCCAGCCACATTACTGTCACATGCGCTCTGAGGAACGGGTGCTGTTCCTTCCAAGCCCCGTGCCATGAGCAGAGGCTCCCACGCGCATGCGCAGGAGTGACGTCATCACGGCTCCGGCCAATCACGGCGCTGGAGCCCTGCAAACCCGGAAGAAACCCCAGGGAAAATGTCAGCCGTCTCAGTGGTGTGCTGGAACAGCTTTGTTCTCAGATAAGTATTTCATTGCAATGCATACTAGCTCATTATACCTTTGTCTCACAGGGGTTTTTTTTCTCTTTTTTTTTTTTTCAGAGTTTACAACCTCTTTAATACTGCATTACCTATAAAGTTGTAAAAAAAAAGAAGACAGGAACAAGCAGGAAAGGAAAAGCAGAGCTGCTGTTCCTAGTGACCAATCAGTTTAATTTTCCCAAAAAAATAATAATAAAAAAAAGAAACCTGGCAGCTCCCTCTGGGTAGCAACTCTTCTTTTTTTCTCCAGCTTCTAGTAGCACTGCTAGTATAATTGGCATCTTACCAAACTTAAAGCGGATTTCCTCCCAGAATTTTTTTTTTTTGGCATCCACTCTTTAATACTAAATAAATGTAACCTTTTATTTCCTTACTTTCAAACCGCCTAGTAATTACATGTATTATTTACTCACAATTTCATTTCTCTCACTGCTGGAATTTTCCATTTTAGGTGAGGGCATCTGAAGCCCATCCTGGGTCTTCTGGCATCTCTTCCTGAAAGAAGTGCATGGTGGGTAACCATCATGCACTCCTCAATCTCGGTCCGCCTTAAATCATGTAATTTCCTGTCTGGAAATAACACGATTTTACAGTACAGGGAAGCCCACTGACTCCTGAGAAATGATGAGTCACATCTCCCAGGAGGCCATGCGAAGCAGGAAGTGAGGAGAAGAGCCTCGGACCTAAAAGCAGATTACAGAGACCACCTAGCAACAAGCGACTTAGGGTGAGTATAATTTTTTTTTCCTTCAAAGGTAAGTCTATATAGGCAAAGGACTTGAATGATGTAAAAAAAAATTCTGGGTGGAGCTGCTTTAACATGGTTGGCTATATAGGCAAATTTAGAAATGCTTTAGTTTCTGCTCAATTTTTAACTCATTGGTAATTTTTTAACAGATCTTTCCCAGTTGACAACTGGGGTAAGAATCAATCATTAAATATATTTACTTACCTCCTGGCAAGTGTTTCTGTGTGTGTTGCAGCAAATATCCTTTGATATGACTTTAAAAAATGTTCATTGCCTAAAGCTGGGTATACAAGTTGAGTTTTTTTTTTTTTCGTTCATCCGGTGGGTTGTACGTGCTATTGTATTCTGACAGCGGGGTCAGAATACACTGATCGAATGCTGGTTTTCCAGGAGGACTGTTGAACAGAAAGGGATACACACAGATCGACATATGGAACCGGCTGAATTTCAATACATGTATACCCAGCTTAGTTCCCAGAATATGGGGACATCTCTTCCCCCACCTGTTTTCAATGACATTAGATATGAAGTGTCATCTAAAGCTGCAAAATTATTTTGTCTTACAATGTGTGCTATTCTTAAAAAAGTTATTATTTTGTAATAGTCCCCTATGCAAAGTGGCAATATTTCTGGCAATTCTGGTGCATTGCCACTCTTTCTGTACATGCTCCAACTTCACAATCAGGAATCTGAAAACATCCTCTATTGTTCACAGCTATCAGCCCCATGTGACTCTCCTGCATGCCATTTAGGGTTGCTCATAGGCGTGCACACAGGGTGTGCCGGGTGTGCCTGGGCACACCATAATCACCCTGAGTGGTGCCGATTTCCCCTGCTTCCTGGCGCCCCTGTCTCGTGCCTGCAGTGCTGCCAGCTTCCCTCCTCTCCTCTCCCGCCCGCTGCTGCAGGTGATGATTCAAGATAGATGAATGAACACAGTGAGTGATCTGTAACAATCTCTCCTGTGTTCATTCATTTTTATAGCACTGAGCTATTGGGGCCAATGACACCAATACCATGATCAGTGCTATAAAAATGTACTGATCACTGTATAAATGACACTGGCAGGGAAGGGGTTAACACCAGAGGCTATCAAAGTGTTAAGTGTGTCCCAGAGAGGTGCTTTCTAACTGTAGGGGGAGTAGACTGACTTGGAATACAGAGATATCACTGTTCCTGATCACTAGGAACAAACGATCTCTCCATACTCTCCTGTCAGAATGGGAATCCCCCTTGTTTACATAGGCAGATCCCAGTTCTGCCTCTCTGTACCGCGATCGTGGGTGGCCGGCGGATACCGAGGCCGCCAGCCACGCACATCGGGTCTGGGGCTACACTGTGGGTGCGCTCGGCTCCGGCACTGTGCGTGCGCCCACTGTATCTATTACATGAAGCATTGTGCCGGTACAATGATTCATGTAATAGAGCCACCTTGCCACAGTATATCTGCAGCGGGTGGTCTTAAATTGGTTAAATAGAAACTTTGTTTACTTTCACTTTTTTTTTTAAAGCCGAACTCCAGGTATGGATTTTATTGCATAGTTTCATGGTTCCATTTTGGATGCATATCAACAGTTCTGACTTCACTGTGACTTCCTAATTTTCATATGTGTTCCAAGTCAGTGACTCAGAAAGCACTGAGACCACAGATAGATAGGCAACAAGTTTTTTTTTTTATTAAAAGGTGGGCAGAAAAGAGGAGTCACTTAAAAGTTTGCCAGATGAGAAGAAGTGCTGGAACACACAAAGGTTGTGGGAGCACCAATTACTCCCTGGTCAAATTATGGCTAATTTAAATCCAGGGGAGAGGAATAAGCTGCAATACTTACCTTATTCCTTGCTTTGACAGGCTTCCATTGCTCCCCTCCTCTCTCTGATACATCAGGTTGTGAATGGGTCATGATGGCTGTAAAAACAATAATTTCTTGCTCTTTCTAGCTGCATTCCTGCAGCCACTGAGAAATACTGTGATAGCTGTGATTGACCACAGCTATCACATGGTACAGGGCTGCTGTGAATGGCCCTGTACTATGCGATCTCTGTGACCGATCAGAGAGATCATACAGTAATAAACAATGATGCTAGACACACCAGGCACAGAACTCGCTACTACGCACTCCCAGGGATCACACAAATGCGGTGGATGCGAGGGAGATGTATGGGTACATCCACCGGTAACGGGGCTGCTCCATCCAGCTGTTTATATACTATTGCCAGATGGGAAACGATTAATATAGAAAGATGTTATACATCAATTAATGTGTATCTAAACCCAAAAACAAAAATGTAATATACTGCAGCCTACCGTGGGATTGTACATCTGTATAAACACACAAACCATAATGTGTGAAGAGTTAGGCTGCATCCCCTCTATTGGGTTTAGGAATATTAATAATAACTTTATTTAACCCCTTCCCCCTGACAGTACACAGATATGCAGCCTCACAGGTCTTTATCCGTGAGGCCACATACTGTATCTGGGTACCTCTCTTTGTGCTGTGTGCATGCCGCACAGAGCACTCCCAGCAGATACCAGGCTCTCGCCGAAAGCCCCGAGTCTTGTAATAATGTTCGGGCCCGGGGACTACCAGTTCGTGGTAACCTGATTGGCTACCACAGTGATCAGTCATTGTGCAGCACGTCCCAGTTGTTTTTTCTTTCTTGTCTGAGTGGAGAGAAAGATACATTGTATCTTTCTCTCTTTGCAGGAGTGAAAGATGTAAACAAAAAAATAGCTAGATCAAGGTTTGATCTAGGTCAGTGCAAGGGTTACTATTAGGGCTCGTTTACACTTGCTTCAAAACAGGGCGTCAGACAGGCGTTGTTAAAGCTCCCTTAACGCCAGTCAAAGCCCATGATTTTGACATGTACACTAACGTTGATGAATCACATAGGTCCACTTGATATGGAAGAAAAAAGCCCTGGTTAACCCAGAACAAAACTACCATTTACCATTACCTACAGAGGACTAAATAAAACATAATAATAGTTTCCTTTTGACCGGATTTTATCATCACTGTACCCGAAACTGACCGCAATTCCCTCGAAATTGTTGCGGACAGACTGCGGGACAAAACTTCGTTCACATTTGCTCGGGATTATCATTGGGAACGTGACTGGATCTAGTTTGGAACTAGATCGATAAAAAAACAAATGTAGAAAGTGAGGACGTTTCTCTCTTTCTATGTTACATAGAAAGAGAGGTGAGTCTGTTCTTTCTTTTTTGTTGACCCTGCACGACGTGTTACTGACTAGTGACACCATCGGTTAGT
>BLSH010519711.1:123818-150216 GCA_018402905.1 Glandirana rugosa | reverse complement strand
GGGATAAGATATATAAAGGGGAAAGGCCACAGTGATTGGACAGCAGCTTTCACTCCAAAATAGGAATCACCAATCCACTGGTCATCTGAGTATTAGCTCTGATTGGTGATAGGCTACTATTTGTCCAGCAACAGCATAGCTCCCAACTGTCCCTGATTTGGAGCAATGTCCTTCTGTCCCTCTTTGTTCCTCATCTGTCCCTCATTTTGGTCTGATTTATATAGTTGTATATAAAATGCACTTTTTATCTATCAAAAAGTGTTTCCCAGTGCTAAATCTTTCATCTGATTTCTAAATTGTTGCCTTTGTAAATTCCAAAAGCCAATATAAAGAAATAGTAGTGGTAAAAAAAGCACTTGTGGGTTTAGCCAATCTTGTTTTTTTGTGCAATTCTCCTGTAAGGGGGTGAGGCAAGGGGTGTGTCCTATACCTGTGTACTTTTGCTGATAGGTGTCCCTCGTTCCCATCTCAAAACGTTGGGAGGTATGCAGCAGCACTTCTGCCCAGTAACTCCAAACAGCTTGGTAGCTGAGAGAAAAGCAGAAAGAAGCAGAAAGCAATCCAGGGAATCCTCCTTAATGCAGCTAATGGGATGAGTGAATGACAAATAAATGAAAGAAAAAAGGGGTGAAGGGGGTGACAATCCCATGGGACCACTTCCCTATTTATTCTGTGGCCCTAACATTCTTACTATCTAGTGACTGCCTTAGTTTTCTGTTTTTAGGATTTTTCCTTCATATTCATCTGTTAATCAGGCCAGTAACACTCATGTCATAGGGCTTCTTCACACTCGCAGTACCCACCTCACCGCCTGATTTAACTCTGTAAATGCCGCACTACCGTGCCACAATTGCATGCAGCTGCAGAATGGTTGTAGCACAGCCCCTTAGACTTGCATTGCCAATGCTTGGCGGCAGTAATGTTCTTTAGTTTATGCCATAGCTGCAGCATGTGTACAGGAGGGTCAGTATTCAGGAGGGCGTTCAGGGAGGTGATAAAACTGCAGCTCAACCAGCTGGTTTTACCACCCCCTGGCCACTTATGTGAATGAAGCCTGAGGGTCCTTTCCCACGGGCGGTCCATTCGGCGGACTCCGCTTTGCTCAGTGGGGGATCGCTCCGCTGATCCCTGCTGAGCAGTTGGATGACAGGTCCGTCTCCACTCGCTAAGTAGAGTGGAGACGGACAGAGTCCTGCTCTCCCCTATGGGGAAATGCAGTCCGTTTTCACCCGATCCGATCCTTCAGACGGATGGAAAATAGGGTCACCATCTGTCTGGATTTGTTGGACAGGATCGGAAAGCAGCGGGTGTCAAGGGACATGTCACCACTGACATCCGCCATTCCATAGGGGTGAATGGAGGCTCCGATCAGGTCCGCCGGCAAAGATAACAGGCGGACCTGATTGGACCACCCGCGTGAAAGGACCCTAAAGTTGTCTTCTCTATCTATGGAAGAGCAGCTGAGACACCCTTGGACAGCAGCACTGTCTGGAGAGAATTGTGGTAGATGGACTAGTAGATTTGGATGGACGTTATATAAATGACTACCAAATTAAAGTGTTTCTAAAGGCTCAAGTGTTTTTACCCTCAGGCATTCTAATCCTGAAGGTATAAAACAGGGATATGCAATTAGTGGACCTCCAGATGTTGCAGAACTACAAGTCCCATGAGGCATAGCAAGACTGTGACAGCCATAAGCATGACACCCAGAGGCAGAGGCATGATGGGAATTGTAGTTTTGCAACAGCTGGAGGTCCGCTAATTCCATATCCCTGGTATACAACCTTCTCTGTGCAAGAGCCCCCCCCCCCCCCCCAGTCCCCCTAATACTTACCTGAGTCACATGGCGCCCGCTGCTGTCAATCACAACTGGTGAGCCAATGAGGAGGGCGGCGGGACATGCAGGGCTGCAGCTTGGCAGCGAGTCTGCTTAGGTGCCCCCATTGCAAGCTGCTTGCTGTGGGGGTACTCGGCAGGAGGGAGGGCCCAGGAGTGCCGGCGATGGACACCAGAACAGGAGGATCTGGGCTGCTATGTGCAAAACCACTACTCAGAGTAGGTAAGTATAACATGTTTGTTATTTTTAAAAGAGAAAAAAAGTGTTACTAAACCCAAAAAAGTAAAATCAGTCTGTATATGCAGTAAAGCATGCTTGTTATACTCCCTGTGGAACCCAAAGGGCTGATCCTCTGTATTGTGTAAAAAGGCTGTTTGTTCCTGTCTTCTCCGATCCTCCCCTTCTTCCACTGTCCCGAAACCATCTCCTGATAGAACAGAGCCTTGGGGGCACTCTGCACATGCTCAGTTTGGTGTGTACTGCTAGAGAGCTTTTTTTTTTTCTTGGGAGAGTGCATGTGATCACACACAGGGCCAATCAGCACTGGGCAGGGGTACTGCAGGATATTCAGAGTAGAATAAAAAAAACCCACCTACAAAAAAAAAAAAAAAAAAAACCCACCTACAAGTTTTAACCAGACACTGACAGAAGTCATTGCTCTAACTGCTGATGAGAAAAGGAATTTAGTATTTACTAAAAACTATTTTATTTCCATGTTCTGTGTAGTGTATGAGACCAGATACAGTGAATGCAGGCTCCTGGGTTTAGTAACACTTTAACCGCTTGCCAACCAGCCATCCGTCATTTCATGGCGGCAGGCCGGCTCTTCTGAGCAAATCGCCGTAGCTGTACGGCGGGCGCGGTGGAGTGGTGTCGGCACTCACTGGCTAGCGGGGGAGCCAATCAGCGGGTGGGACAGACTCGATGTCCGCCAGCCATCCGTGATCACTCCCGAGACAGCCAGAATGGGAATCTGCGAGTGTAAACAAAGCAGATCCCTGTTCTGACAGGGGAGTTGAGAGAGTTTGTCTGTTCCCAGTAATAGGGAACAACGATCTCTCTCCTCCTCCAGTCAGTCCAACACTGATACAGTTAAAAACACAGGGAACACAGTTAACCCCTTCATCGCCCCCTTGTTATCTCCATCCCTGCCAATGACATTTATACAGTAATCAGTGGCTGTTTAAAGCTCTGATCGCTGTATAAATGTCAATCGTCCCAAAAAAGGGTCAAAAGTGTCCGATCTGTCTGCCGCACAGTCCCACTAAAAATCTCAGATCGCCACCATTACTAGTAAAAAAAATAAAATAATAAAAATGGCATAAATCTATTCCCAAAGTTTGTAGACGCTATACATTTTGAGCAAACCTATCAATATACGCTTATTGCGATATTTTTTACCTAAAATATGTAGAAGAATACACATCGGCCTAAACTGAGAATATGTATTATAGCAAAAAGTAAACATTTTTTTTTTCAAAATTGTCGCTCTTTTTCTGTTTATAGCGCAAAAAGTAAAAACCGCAGAGATGATCAAACACCACCAAAAGAAAGCTCTGTTTGTGGGGAAAAAGGACATACACTTTGTTTGGGTACAGCGTCGCACGACCGCGCAATTGTCAGTTAAAGCGACACAGTGCCGAATCGCAAAAAGTGCTATGGTCAGGAAGTGGGTAAATCCTTCGGGGCTGAAGTGGTTAATATCACTTTAAAGCCAAATTTCAGCTAACAGTTTTTAACCACTTGCCAACCAGCTCACGCAGATATACTGCATCAGGTCGGCTCTCCTGCTCGAACCAGCATACCTGTACGTCGGTTCATGTATGTGAGATTGCCGGCGTGCGCATGCCCTCTGCACGCCGCGGGAGCCGTCCACGATCGCAGTACACGGAAGCAGACAGTTGACATGACTGAGATCTTCTGTTTCCAGTAATCGGAAACAGCGATCTCTGTCATGTCCCTGGAAACCCATCCCCCCTACAGTTAGAACGCACCCAGGAAACACAGTTAACCCCTTGACTGACCCCTAGTGTTAACCCCTTCCCTGCCAGTGTAATTTATACATTGATCACTGCATTTTTATAGCAATGATCAATGTAATAATATCACTGGTCCCCAAAAAGTGTAATTTGGGGTCAGATTTGTCGCAATGTCGCTGTCCCGCTAAAAATCGCAGATCGCCGACATTACCATTGAAAAAATAAAAATAAATAAAAGTCCATAAATCTATCCCGTAGTTTGTGGGCGCGATAACTTTTGTGCAAACCAATCAATATACGCTTATTACGATTTTGTTTTACCAAAAATATGTAGAAGAATAGATATTGACCTAAATTTATGAAGAAATGTGTTTTTTTTTACATATGTTTATATTTATTATAGCTAAAAGTAAAACTTTTTTTTTTCAATATTTTTGGCCTTTTTTTGTTCATAGCACAAAAAATAAAAACCGCAGAGGTGATCAAATACCACCAAAAGAAAGCTCTATTTGTGGGAAAAAAGGGCATAAATTTTGTTAGGGTACAACGTCGCACGACCGCGCAATTGTCAGTTAAAGCAACACAGTGGTTAAAGTGATTGTAAAGTCTTGTTTTTTTTCTTTAAAAATAACAAACATGTTATACTCACCTGCTCTGTGTAGTGGTTTTACACAGAGCAGCCCGGATCCTCCACTTCTCAGGTCCCTCTTCTGTGCTCCTGGCCCCTCCCTCTTGCTGAGTGCCCCTACAGGAAGCAGCTTGCTATGGGGGCACCCGAGCCGAGCCACAGCTCCGTGTGTCCATTCAGACATGGAGCCATGGTTCAGCCCTACCCCCTCTCTCTCCTCATTGGCTAACTTACTTTGATTGACAGTAGCAGGAACCAATGGTGCTACCGCTATGTCTCAGCCAATCAGGAGGGAGAGTCCTGGGCGGCTGAGGCACTCGTGCACATCGCTGGACCGAGTCGGGGCTCAGGTAAGTATGGGGGGGGGGGGGCTACTGCACACTGAAGGTTGGAATGCATTAAGATAAAAAAAAGGTCTGCCTTTACAATCACTTTAAGCAGCTACAGAAACAGCCCCTTTTGTCTTTTTGGATAAAGGTTTTACATAAATGAATAAAAGCTGACCACTGTCTCAACCCTCCAACTGCCGCTTTTGCTGCACAGCTAGCAAGTTGGAAAACAAATGCAGGATCAACAGGTAAAAAATAAAGTTTTGAAGAGACTTATCTTATATGTCATGTTTGTAGCCATAGGCATGTGCACATTGTGTGCCGGGTGTGCCTGGGCACACCCTAATCGCCCTGTGTGGTGCCAATTCCCTATGCTTCCTTGCGCCCCCTGTCTCGCGCCAGCAGTGCTGCCAGCTTCCCTCCTCTCCTCTCCCGCCTACTGCTGCGAGGGCTGATTCAGGATAGATGAATGAATGAACACAGTGAGTGATCTGTAAAGAAGCGTAGTAGTGAAGCATAGTAATCTCAGTTTGTGAATGACCAAGAAGCCGTTCAGCACAGAGCATGTCCCATTCATTCACTGTCCAGTACAGCTTAGGCTGCAGAGAAAGGGACTGGGGAATCTGTCCTCAGTCCCTTTCTCTCTGTTTAAACCCTTAATATTTCACCAAAGCTGCCCAATGGGGCTCCTATTTTTTTTTTTAAATAATTAAAAAATAATATTGTAAAAATAATTTAAAAAATAATAAAAATAAAAACTACTGAGCAATGACACCATCCCCTGCCCTACTGATACCAATCTCTGCTCTACTGACACCGTCCACTGCCCTACTGATACCAATCTCTGCTCTACTGACACCGTTCACTGCCCTCTTGATGCCGATCTCTGCTCTACTGGCACCGTCCACCACCCTACTGACACCAGTGTCTCTGCTCTACTGACTCTGTCCACTGCCCTACTGACACCAATCTCTGCTCTACTGACACCGTCCCCTGCCCTACTGATACCAATCTCTGCTCTACTGACACCGTCCACTGCCCTACTGATACCAATCTCTGCTCTACTGACACCGTCCACTGCCCTACTGATACCAATCTCTGCTCTACTGAAACCGTCCACTCCCCTACTGATACCAATCTCTGCTCTACTGACACTGTCCACTACCCTACTGATACCAATCTCTGCTCTAAAGACACCGTACACTGCCCTACTGACACCAATCTCTGCTCTACTGACACCGTCCACTGCCCTACTGATACCAATCTCTGCTCTACTGACACCGTACATTGCCCTGCTGATACCAATCTCTGCTCTACTGACACCGTCCACTGCCTTACTGATACCAATCTCTGCTCTACTGATACCGTTTACTGCCCTACTGATACCGTCTACTGCCCTACTGATACTAATCTCTGCACTACTGACACTGTCCACTGCCCTACTGATACCAATCTATGCTCTACCGATACCATCCACTGCCCTACTGATACCTATCTCTGCTCTACTGATACAGTTTACTGCCCTACTGATACCGTCTACTGCCCTACTGATACCAATCTCTGCTCTACTGACACCGTCCACTGCCATACTGATACCAATCTCTGCTCTACTGATACCGTTTGCTGCCCTTCTGATACCGTTTACTGCCCTACTGATGCCAATCTCTGCTCTACTGACACCGTCCACTGCCCTACTGATATCAATTTATGCTCTACCGACACCATCCACTGCCCTACTGATACCTATCTCTGCTCTACTGTCACCGTCCATTGCCCTACTGATACCAATCTCTGCTTTACTGACACCATCCACTGCCCTACTGATACCAATCTCTGCTCTACTAACACCGTCCACTGCCCTACTGATACCAATCTCTGCTCTACCGACACCATCCACTGCCCTACTGATACCTATCTCTGCTCTACTGTCACCGTCCATTGCCCTGCTGATACCAATCTCTGCTCTACTGACACCGTCCACTGCCTTACTGATACCAATCTCTGCTCAACTGATACCGTTTACTGCCCTACTGATACTGTCTACTGCCCTACTGATGCCAATCTCTGCTTTACTGACACCGTCCACTGCCCTACTGACACCCATCTCTGCTCTATTGACAACGTCCACTGCCCTACTGATACCAATCTCTGATCTACTGACACCATCCACTGCCCTACTGATACCAATCTCTGAACTACTGACACCATCCACTGCCCTACTGATACCTATCTCTGCTCTACTGACACCGTCCATTGCCCTGCTGATACCAATCTCTGCTCTACTGACACCATCCACTGCCCCACTGATACCAATCTCTGCTCTACTGATACCGTTCACTGCCCTACTGATACCGTCTACTGCCCTACTGATGCCAATCTCTGCTCTACTGACACCGTCCACTGCCCTACTGATACCAATATCTGCTCTACTGACACCATCCACTGCCCTACTGATACCAATCTCTGCTCTACTGGCACCGTCCACTGCCCTACTGACACCAATCTCTGCTCTACTAACACCGTCCACTGCCCTACTGATACCAATCTCTGCTCTACTGACTCCATCCACTGCCTTACTGATACCAATCTCTGCACTACTGACACTGTCCACTGCCCTACTGATACCAATCTCTGCTCTACTGACACCGTTCACTGCCCTACTGATACCTATCTCTGCTCTACTGTCACCGTCCATTGCCCTGCTGATGCCAATCTCTGCTCTACTGATACCGTTTACTGCCCTACTGACACCGTCCACTGCCTTACTGATACCAATCTCTGCTCTACTGATACCGTTTACTGCCTTACTGATATCATCTACTGCCCTACTGATGCCAATCTCTGCTTTACTGACACCGTCCACTGCCCTACTGATACCAACCTATGCTCTACTGACACCGTCCACTGCCCTATTGATACCAATCTCTGATCTACTGGCACCATCCACTGCCCTACTGATACCAATCTTTGCACTACTGACACTGTCCACTGCCCTACTGATACCAATCTCTGCTCTACTGACACCGTCCACTGCCCTACTGACACCAATCTCTGCTCTACTGACACCGTCCACTGCCCTACTGATACCAATCTCTGCACTACTGACACTGTCCACTGCCCTACTGATACCAATCTCTGCTCTACTGACACCATCCACTGCCCTACTGATACCAATCTCTGCTCTACTGACACCATCCACTGCCTTACAGATACCAATCTCTGCACTACTGACACCGTCCACTGCCCTACTGATACCTATCTCTGCTCTACTGACACCATCCATTGCCCTGCTGATACCACTCTCTGCTCTACTGACACCATCCATTGCCCTGCTGATACCAATCTCTGAACTACTGACACCATCCACTGCCCTACTGATACCTATCTCTGCTCTACTGACACCGTCCATTGCCCTGCTGATACCAATCTCTGCTCTACTGACACCATCCACTGCCCCACTGATACCAATCTCTGCTCTACTGACACCATCCACTGCCCCACTGATACCAATCTCTGCTCTACTGATACCGTTTACTGCCCTACTGATAGCCTCTACTGCCCTACTGATGCCAATCTCTGCTCTACTGACACCGTCCACTGCCCTACTGATACCAATCTCTGAGTGACAAATAAAAAATATATATAAGCGCCAACCTTATGTGTTAAACATATTAAATCATATATAATAAATGTGCAAATAAGTGAGTAATTAACAATATATAAACGTCCACCAATGGTCTGAAATCAATACTCCAGATCCTAAGTCATCTTATACAAAAGTCCATTGATGTCCATCAATTTAATAATGAAAAAAACTTTAAGTGATATATGTGCTCTTCAGTGCTTCAAAAGGATAAAAAAGTGCCACACCACACGAGCCAGGTGCCAGGATCCCACTGGTGTCCCTACTCACCAGAGCGAGTGGACCCACTGCTTTGCAGTCAGCAGGTCTAAAATCGCAGAGTGATAACCGATGATTCTTGGCTGGACACCGGAGCAAAGGATAAGCCTCCTTCCCCTTCACTGGCAGGCCTTGGTAAGCACTGGAACTGGTGATAAGCCTCTTTCCCCTCTGTTGCCAAACCTTTGGTGACTCAGGAAGACAAGGGGACCAACTTAGTGTAACCCGTAAAAACTTTTATTTTGCGCATATAAAAAATCTTACTTACAAGATAGCATCTTTAAAATAGCGTCTCATGTATCAGATGTGCAGACTGGTTACACGGGCTCCTGCCCCGCACAAGCCGCCGGCGAACGTGACGCGATCAACCACGGAGGACCGGAAGTGACGTCAACGCGTTTCGCTTCCTGTGTCAAAGCGTCATCACGGAAGTTTTTACGGGTTACACTATGTTGGTCCCCTTGTCTTCCTGAGTCACCAAAGGTTTGGCAACAGAGGGGAAAGAGGCTTATCACCAGTTCCAGTGCTTACTAAGGCCTGCCAGTGAAGGGGAAGGAGGCTTATCCTTTGCTCCGGTGTCCAGCCAGGAATCATCGGTTATCACTCTGCGATTTTAGACCTGCTGACTGCAAAGCAGTGGGTCCACTCGCTCTGGTGAGTAGGGACACCAGTGGGATCCTGGCACCTGGCACGTGTGGTGTGGCACTTTTTTATCGTTTTGAAGCACTGAAGAGCACATATATCACTTAAAGTTTTTTTCATTATTAAATTGATGGACATCAATGGACTTTTGTATAAGATGACTTAGGATCTGGAGTATTGATTTCAGACCATTGGTGGACGTTTATATATTGTTAATTACTCACTTATTTGCACATTTATTATATATGATTTAATATGTTTAACACATAAGGTTGGCGCTTATATATATTCTTTATTTGTCACTCACAGTGTTTTGCTGGCCTATAGCAGCCTTCCTAAGGGAAGAATATTCCCTTACTTAGGAGTGCAAACACAGTTTTGGTCCACGGCGCAATCAGTTAAAATATTTTTCTGATACCAATCTCTGCTCTATTGACACCGTCCACTGCCCTACTGACGCCAATCTCTGCTCTACTGACACCGTCCACTGCCCTACTGACACCAATCTCTGCTTTACTGACACCATCCACTGCCCTACTGATACCAATCTCTGCTCTACTGAAAACGTCCACTGCCCTACTGACACCAATCTCTGCTCTACTGACACTGTCTAGTACTCTGCTGATATATAAGCATGTGTGTTTCTGTTCTGGGGTGCTCCTAATGCAATAGGCTGCGCACACCAATGTTAGTAGCATTTTAAGAAGATGCAGTAATTCATGAAAGGAAAAGTCCAGGACATGCGGAGTTTCCCCTAAGTCATAGGACATGGCAATAGTTGAGGGGGTGTGAGTGGTATAGGACGCAGCACGGTGTGATTGTTTTGGGAATAGCTGGGAAGGGCTTTTAGTGACAGAGGAGGAGCATGTCCCTGGGACTGAACTAGCTGTGTGCTGAGCTAGTCACCTCCCTGGTCCCATGCACAGTCAGTGTGTCTCCCTCCAGATCTGCATGAACAAGGCACAGACCTTCTGAAGTGTACAGTCCTAGTGTGGCAGGAGCTCTGTGCCTGCCTGCCCTTCATACCCCATGTGTGCTGGCTGGGCACACATTGATGGACGCCCTGAACGTCACCGAGCACCTGCTGCTGCTGGCCCTTGTGTTTGGTAAGGAGCATGTTCTGCACTGATGTCTGCTTTACTAACTGCAGCTAGGATCTGTAAAAGCACGTAAAGTAATCGCAGTAAATGTAATATTAGCACAGATCAGGTGACATTCACAGCTTGTGTTTCAGAAGGCTTACAGAAGTTGACAGGCTATTATGTCAAATTATAAAGTCTGCATGTGTTATTAATTTAGAGAGTATACAGTATATATATAAAACAATAATAACAAAGTTGCAGCCCTCAGCCTTCTTTGTTGTACTGAAACATTGTTGTTATTGTTATTATTGTTTGCTATATATTTGGGATCCTGGACTAAATCCCTGTTGATGACACCAGAGTGGTGAGATAAAGGAGTGCGTTACACCTGTTTGTTGATAATATATATATATACTTTGAAACTCTAAGAGCCGGTTCACACAGGGGCGACTTGCGATCCGACTTCAGTTGCCTCAAGTCGCCCCAAGTCGCTTGACATTTGAAATCCCTTTGAAATGAATGGGAACCATCTTAATATACACGACTGAAGTCGCTCCGACTTCAAGGCGACTTCTGAAAAGGTTCCTGTACTACTTCTAGGTGACTATCCGACTTGTGCCCATAGGATTCAATAGAAGTCGCCTCCAAGTCGGATCCCCATCTACATGGAAGCGACTTTACAGTTAAAAGAATAGTATTTATTTTTAGGCAGCCCCCTCCCTCCCTTCTCTGATTGGTCAAGGCAAAGTCACCTGGCAAAAGTCGCCTGAGGTCCTTGAAGTCGCGCTGGAAGTCGCAATGAAGTCGCGCTGAAAGTCGCACTGAAATCGCCTAGCGAAGTCGCGCCGAAGTCGGGTCGCCCCTATGTGAATGCAGGCTCAATGTAAAAAGGAAGAGTCCTCAAGACACCAATTCTATATTATACATCAATAACACTGGTATCCCACATGGACACCCTAACTCGTACAGATTGGGAGCTATTGGTATTGAAATCACTAGAAACATGTTTCTATATATATACTTTATATGTGTGTGTGTTTATATATATATGCATTTTATTTAGTTTGATTGATAAAGAATGTGGTTTGTTCGAAACTGTTGCCTACCACCAGGAAAATGTGATTTGTATACCTAGGCTTGGATTTACAAGTAAAAGAGCAATTTAAGAGATTTATGGACTAAACATCCTTTGAGTCGTTATATGTTTGCAGTGCGTATGGAGCCTGCTTGGTGCAGTGGTCTGCTCCTTGGATTCAGATTACAAGAGTAATTTACTATTCAGTAAATATATACACTATATTACCAAAAGTATTGGGACTTTACACACACATGAACATTAATGGCATCCCAGTCTTAGTCCGTAGGGTTCAATATTGAGTTGGCCCACCCTATAACAGCTTCAACTGTTCTGGGAAGGCTGTTCACAAGGTTTAGAAGTGTGTCTATGGGAATGTTTGACCATTCTTTCAGAAGAGCATTTGTGAGGTCAGGCACTGATGTGGATGAGAAGGTCTGGCTCGCAGTCTCTGCTCTAATTCATCCTAAAGGTGTTATATGAGGTCAGTCAAGTTCCTCCACCCAAACTCACTCATGTCTTTATGGACGTTGTTTTGTGCACTGGTCCAAATCATTTGGTGGAGAGGGGATTTTGGTGTGGGTTTTATGTTTTTCAGGGGTTGGGCTTGGCCCCTTAGTTCCAGTGAAGGGAACTCTTAAGGTGTCTGCATTCCAAGACATTTTGGACAATTTCATGCTCCCAACTTTGTGGGAACAGTTTGGGGATTGCCCAACATGACTGCACACCAGTGCACAAAGCAAGGTCCATAAAGACATGGATGAGCGAGTTTGGAACTTCTGGAAGAATGGTCAAACATTCCCATAGACACACTCCTAAACCTTGTGGACAGCCTTCCCAGAAGAGTTGAAGATGTTACAGCTGCAAAAGGTCGGCCAACTCAATATTGAACCCTACGGAGTAAGGCCTGATTCACACCTATGCATCTTTAGTGCTTTTTGCCTTTTGCATATTTGCACTACAGAACGTGTTCCATAGGAAACCATGTTAAATGGATTGTAGTGCAAATCTGTAAAATGCAAAAAGCACTAAAAATGCACGTGTGAATCAGGCCTAAGACTGGGATGTCATTAAAGTTCATGTGTGTATAAAGGCAGGTGTCCCAATACTTCTGACAATATAGTGTATATATATATATCAACATCTATATACAATGTGTGCACATTTATTAGTCAAGTTGTATGTTTAAGGATTCATTTCATTATTGAACAACTACAGTACTCTCGGTCAAACCCAAATGTTAATAAACCTCAAACCTGAATATTTATGAAAGTAAAAGTGAGGTTTTGGCTTTCTTTTGAGAATATCTATGTGTGCACAATTATTAGGCAAGAGAGTATTTTGACCAAATCTTTTTTTTTTTGCTAAATGTCCAAATTCCAAGCTGTATAAACATGAATGCTTATTGGATTTAAGCATATCAAGTGATGCGTACTTGTGTAATGACAGAGGGTGTGGCCTAAGGAGATCAACACCCCATATCAAGGTGTGCATAATTATTAGGCAGCTTCTTTTCTTCTGGCAAAATGTACCAAAAATGAGATTTAACCGACTCTGAAAAGTCAAACATTGTAAAAAGTCTTTCAGAGGGATGCAGCACTCTCGAAATGGCTAAGATATTGGGAAGTGATCACAGAACCATCAAACGTTTTGTTGCAAATAGTCAACAGGGTCACAAGAAACATGTTCAGAAATAATTACGCAAATTAACTGCCAAACGTTTGAGAAGAATCGAACGTGAAGCTACCAGGAACCCATTATCCTCCAGTGCTGTCATATTCCAGGACTGCAACCTACCTGGAGTGCCCAGAAGTACAAGGTGTTCAGAGTTTAGAGACATGGCCAAGGTTATGCCCCGTACACACGGGACGACGATCGCATTCAACAGGTCGTACTCATGACCGTTGTATGCGATATCGATTGTTCGTATGCGCGATTTGAACAGTCGAACATACGACGGTCGTACAAGGGAGTTGTATGAGCAAACTAGAAAACTTGGTCGTACCAACAAGCTCGCATACGACTGTTGTATCGTGTGTACAGAGCAGTTGGTACAACAAGTTGTATTGTGCAAAACACGCATGCTCAGAAGTCAGGAATGGCCGGATGCTAATTACATGCACCTGAACGTTCTTTCCCCAGACGTATGATTGTGTAGTGCAGTCAGTATGCTGCATACAATAGCCAACATACGATTCAACATGGTCATATGTGCGATCGTCGTCCCGTGTTTACGAGGCTTAAGAAGGGCTGAAACCCGACCACCACTGAACAAGACACATACGTTGAAACATCAAGACTGGGCCAAGAAATATCTGAAAACAGATTTTTTCAAAGGTTTTATCGATTGATGACATGAGAGTGATCTTGATGGACCAGATGGATGGGTCTTTGGCTGGATCAGTAACGGGTATAGAGCTCCTCTTCAACTGACGCCAGGAAGGTGGAGGTGGGGTACTGGTATAGGCTGGTATTATTAAAGATGAGCTAGTTGGACCTTTTCAGGTTTAAGATGGACTCATAACTCCCAAACCTACTGCTAGTTTTTAGAAAACACTTTCTTCAAGCAGTGCAGTGGTACAGGAAAAAGTCTGCATCTTTCAAGAAGACCATTATATTTATGCAGGGCAATGCTCCATTGCATTAGGGTTGCCACATCATCCCTTTAATCCAGGACACATATTAATTACACAGGTTCTGAGGCTAATATAATGCACATAAGGCACTAAGTGAGTTTAATTACCACCTTAATCAGCCACAGAACCTGTGTAATTAATGTGTGTCCTGGATTAAAGGGATGATGTGGCAACCCTACGTTGCATGCATCGAAGTACTCCACTTCGTAAAGGCCTTAAAAATTAAAGAATAATGACATGGCCAGCTTCTTCATCTGACCCAAACCCTATTGAGACCTTGCGGGCCCTTCTTAAACTGGAGATTTACCATGAAGGAAAACATTACACTGAACAGTGTCTGGGAGGCTGTGGTTGCTGCTGCACAAAAAGTTGATCGTCAGCAGATCAAGACACTGACAGACTCCATGAATGGGAGGTTTATGGCTGTTCTTGAAAAGAAGGGTGGCTATATTGGTCATTGATTTTTTTTTTGAAATGTCAGAAATGTTTATTTGTAGATTTTGAGTTGTTTGTTTATTATTCTCACTTTAACAGATGAAAAGAAGCAAGTAAAATGGGAAAATTTTTGTTTTTTATTTAGTTGCATAATAATTCTGCACACTAATAGTTGCCCAATAATTGTGCACACATAGATATTCTCCTAAGAAAGCTAAAACCTCACTTTTACTTTCTTAAATATTCAAATGTGAGGTTTATTAACATTCTGGACTGATGGAGAGCACTGTAGTTGTTCAATAATGAAATGAATCCTCAAAAATACAACTTGACTTATAATTGTGCACACAGTGTAGTCACTGACATGTACCATTATTTTATGATAATTCATTATAAATTTAAGTATAGCTAAAGGCAAAAGCTTTTTTTAGTTTTGGATGGAGTGGAGAGGGATTAGAACACCTGTCAGTTTTCATTGCTGTATGTGCCCCCATTAGGGCAATTCACCCTCTCCATTCATCCTGGTGACCTGGTGCTATCATTGTATTCAGGCAGTCACAGCAATACAATAGTTGGCAGTGGAGACACCTCCACTCATGCTGTGTAGTTTGGATAGGGGTATTAGTAGATTCTAGTTTTAGATATTTGTCACTTCAGAAAGAAACATTACTTTTCCAATGACAATTCAAATTTTTTATTTTTTGCCTTACTTTTTGTTCTGATAACAATGGTCACTATGAAAAATAAAGAGTGGGGACACAGACAGCAAAAAGTACCTGACAGGGTTAATGACCATTGCCTTCTTTAAATATTTTTGACTTTAGGTACACTTTAAATGGCCTCTTTGTCAGAGTTAATTAAGGCCTCATTCACACTTGTGCGACTTATCCTGTGACTTGGGACTGCAAAGTCGTACTCCATGATTTACAATGAGTACCATTCATATCTGTGCAACTTCAAAGTAGTTCCTGTACTACTTTGGTCCGACTTTGATGGGGGCCTAAAGAAGGGGCCTAAAGTGTATCTATGGGCAAAATTTGAAATCATATATTAATTTCAACATTGCAGTTCAATTACTTTTAGCCTACCCAATTAATCTGAATGATCTTGAAGTTTGTAAACTTTGTGAAGGTCCCCACACATTTACTTCCTTGCATTCTGTGACACGTATTCACTAATTCCTGTGGGACGGCACTGCTGTGTCACACAATTCACAGATCCTGTCCACTGAGCTACAGAGGTGCTGAGAGAAGGAGTCTCAGGAGGGAGGTTCAGTACAGGAATCACTGCTTGCAGGCAGGAAGGTGCCATGGGATATGTAGTCCTTAGAAATGGAAAGTTAACAGCAGGAGAAACTGCAAAGCATGCTGGGAATCCAGGGAGTTCAGGCCCAGAGATGGCCAGCAGACAGACAGAACTCCCAACATGAAAGGAGATTGTTATCTTTTGGATTGTGAGCTATAATATTGGATTGTCAAATATAAATATTGTGTGTAATGGTATTACAATGCTGATGTAAAATAAAAGCATATGCTGTTATCGTTGAACACTTTTAAGTTAAAGAGGAAGTAAACTGTGACAAATTTTCTATTTTTTTTTACAAAACCCTGCAAAGTAAAGACATAATGTGCTTGTATGCATCGCATAGAACGAAGCTCTGCACCGCTGCGCCATCAGCTCTGACAGACACTTCCATCTTCACCTGGTCTTCCTTTCGGGTTCGCGTCCTCTGGCTGTCTGATTGGATTGCACACTGGATTCACAGACTACAGCACGGAGCTCTGAAGGGACGGCATGGGTATACAGCCCTTTCAGAGCGCATGCGCCGTTGACATCACCGGCTGCATGAAGCATGAATATCTCCTAAACCATGAAGGTTTAGGAGATATTCATAGTACCTATGTGTGAGCCTTGTTATAAGCTTACCTGTAGGTACAAGCCTGCATAGTAGGTTTACATCCACTTTAAGTTCAGGAGCAGAATGTTTGTAGGTCATTGTGGAGAATGTGGAGTAAGTTATATTGAAGGTTCTGCTATCTGCAATGCAGGTAATCCAGAGGAACTAATCAAAATTCTTCTTTACCAGCCTGTCTACAGTAAAGCATCGGCGGCCGGTCAATAAGGGGCGCTTGGGCACCGCCTCCCTACCGCTGACAAGAAAAAAAAAGTCAGTTTGACCCCCTACAGGATGCGGAGGTATATTGACCTTTTTTTTCTCAGCTTCTTGCTGTCTGCTGACGGCAAGTAGTGAGCCGATTGGTCAGTCATAAAAGACTATGTATGTGCGCTGAACAGGCGCACACACATAGTCTAATTGGCTGCCCTGAGCCAGTGACTGTCATTGGATGCGGTGGGCGAGGGTGGGACTGTGGCGGACGTGCTAGCTGCATGATTACTCGCGCAGGCACAGCACTCCGCTGGGTTTCAGTCCCTACTCCCGCGCAGCAGACCATCCACAAGTCTGCTCACTCCAGCACGCTCCCTGGACTCTGCACGCTCCCGCGCGCTCCCCGCTCACTGAACTCTGCACAGTGACAGCCGGTAATAGATGGGGTAAGTGCGGGACTTTGTCCCTACTTTGGGGGGGGGGGTCTGTCAGTACCGTGAGCCCCTATCTGTATACTGCTATCTGGGGCTCTGTATACTGCTATCTGATGGCTCTGTTTACTGCTATCTGGGGCTCTGTGTACTGCTATATGGTGACTCTGTATACAGCTATATGGTGGCTCTGTATACTGCTATCTGGTGGATCTGTATACTGCTATATGGTGGCTCTGTATACTATCTGGGGGCTCTGTATACTGCTATATGGTGGCTCTGCATACTGCTATATGGTGGCTCTGTATACTGCTATATGGTGGCTCTGTATACTCCTATCTGGTGGCTCTGTATACTGCTATATAGCGGCTCTGTATACTGCTATCTGGTGGCTCTGTATACTGCTATCTGTTGGCTCTGTATACTGCTATATGGTGGCTCTGTATACTGCTATCTGGTGGCTCTGTATATTGCTATATGGTGACTCTGTATACTGCTATCTGGGGCTCTGTATACTGCTACTTGGGGATCTGTATACTACTATCTGGGGCTCTGTATACTGCTATATGGTGACTCTGTATACTGCTATATGGTGCTTCTGTATACTGCTATCTAGGGCTCTGTATACTGCTATCTGCGGCTCTGTATACTGCTATAGGGTGGCTCTGTATACTGCTATCTGGGGCTCTGTATACTGCTATATGGTGACTCTGTATACTATTATATGGTGGCTCTGTATACTGCTATATGGTGGCTCTGTATACTGCTATCTGGGGCTCTGTATACAGCTATATGGTGGCTCTGTATACTGCTATATGGTGACTCTGTATACTGCTATCTGGTGACTCTGTATACTGCTATCTGGTCTCTGTATACTGCTATCTGGGGCTCTGTATACTCCTATCTGGTGGCTCTGTATACCCTATCTGGGGCTCTGTATACTCCTATCTGGTGGCCCTGTATACCCCTATCTGGGGCTCTATATACTGCTATCTGGGGCTCTGTATACTCCTATCTGGTGGCCCTGTATACCCCTATCTGGGGCTCTATATACTGCTATCTGGGGCTCTGTATACTGCAATCTGGAGCTCTGTATACTCCTATCTGGTGGCTCTGTATACCCCTATCTGGTGCTCTGTATACCCCTATCTGGTGGCTCTGTATACCCCTATCTATGGTTCTGTATACTCCTATCTGGTGGCTCTGTATACCCCTATCTGGGGTTCTGTATTCTCCTATCTGGTGGCATTGTATACCTCTATCTGGTTGCTCTGTATACTGCTATCTGGAGAATGTATACCCCTGTCTGGTGACTCTGTATACCCCTATCTGGTGATGCTGTATACCCTATCTGGTGATGCTGGGCTGTATACTCCTGACACAATGGATGGAAACTATAAGGGGTCCTCCCACATCCTAAAATGTCACCAGTCACCACTGCAGTAAAGTGAAATACTCTTGGTCATTACAGGTAACTGGGCTTTAAACATTATTGAGGTTCTTTGCAATGGTTTACTAAATAAACTTGGAGGTGTGGGAAGCATAGCAAACCTTTGCTTTAAAAAAGAAAACTGAATGAAATGCTATGTGAAGAATGTATATGTTGTGACGTACAGCAGGATCAGACTGCTTCCCTTTTAAATATGTAAACAGAGGTATTCAGCTCTCACAATGTGTAGCATACAATACCTAAAAAGAGTTGTTTTTGTCTTAATAACAATGCATTTTAGATCATAGGCAGGGTTGGTTTGCTGCTCAGTTGTTCTAGGTCACAGTTAGGTCCATATACAGTATCTCACAAAAGTGAGTACACCCCTCACATTTTTGTAAATATTTTATTCTATCTTTTCATGTGACACCACTGAAGAAATGACAGTTTGCTACAATGTAAAGTAGTGAGTGTACAGCTTGTATAACAGTGTAAATTTACTGTCCCCTCAAAATAACTCAACACACAGCCATTAATGTCTAAACCAAAAACAAAAGTGAGTACACCCTTAAGTGAAAATGTCCAGATTAGGCTCAATTAGCCATTTTCCCTCCCAAGTCATATGACTTGTTAGTGTTACAAGATCTCAGGTGTTAATGGGGACCAGGTGTGTTAAATTTGGTGTTACCACTCTTACTCTCTCATACTGGTCACTGGAAGTTCAACATGGCACCTCATGGCAAAGAACTCTCTGAGGATCTGAAAAAAAGAATTGTTGCTCTACATAAAGATGGTCTAGGCTATAAATGACCAATTTCACAGTGACAGCATCTCATAAAGTAGCATAAAGAGATAAGCATATACAAGCATAAAATTACTTTTCGTTGCCAGTACTGCAATATATGCATATACTGTATATGTGCATAAGCATGTGTATAAGTGTGTAAACATGCTTAAATAACTACACTCAAATGTAAAATTTTATATTTTTGTTTTACGACTCTGTACCTATCTCTTTGTTACAGATCTTTATGCAGCTGTGTGTATACGTAGTTCCATAGACAACAATGCATCTATATCCAGATCAGTAAAATAGTGACATTTTTACTCCCGTGTGTAAGAGGCCTAAATTGGTTGTTCTTGTTTTTTATCATCAATATGTCTGATGTGAACTTGAAGTATTTCAGCTAAATATACTATTGGAATTCAGATACGTATGACTGTTTTTCTTTTTAGAGCATATGTAATATTGTTCAGCCATTCTTGTGATTCACATACATTCCTGCCACCCTGTAAAGCTAGAAAGATATCATCCATAATTTCTGTTGGCTTTCCCTTTATCACCTGTCTATTCATTGAAAAAGCATCATCATACTGAGAGGATTCTCTGTGCCTCCATCACACCTAGAAGATGAAAAATAGGAGAAAGGAGAAGAAGGGAAAAAAATGGGGGAAGAGAAGATGACTTTGGAGATGTCACTGAACTGGGGCACTGTCCATAACATGGACCCTCAGAATCAGAAGAAAAATGTGGGGGCTTTTTAACCTGTTCCCGACCGGCTCACGTACATTTACTGCTGCAAGTTGGCAGCGTAGCTCAGATTGCCATCTATAAATGGCGATTTGTGCACACGCAGCTAGGGGGCGAGCGCAAGCCACCGCCGGCGCGCTCTCGTGCCCACCGCTCGCTCCCTAAGTGGGGCCATGGGTCGGGTGGACTTGATGTCCGCCGACGACCCGCGATCGCCTGCTACAGAAGAAAAGCGGGGAACCACTGTGTCAAGCGGCATGACAGAGATCTACTGATACCTGTGATTGGGAACAGTTAGATCTGTCATGCCCCTGGCAGCTCAGCCCCCACACAGTTAGAACACACATAGGGAACACAGTTAACCCCTTGAGTGCCCCCTGCAGGTTAACCCATTCCCTGCCAGTGATATTTATACAGTAATAAGTGGCTATTTTTAGCTCAGATCGCTGTATAAATGTCAATGGTCCCAAAAAAATGTCAAAAATGTCCGATCTATCCGCTGCAATATCGCAGTCCCAATAAAAATCGCAGATCGCCATCTTTACTAGTAAAAAAAAAAAGTCAGTCATAGCTATGAATAAGCACTCGGTGTGAAATGCGTCAGCTGTATTTTTGTGGCTCACCCATATGCTGTATGTGTGATTTATGATCAAGAATAAAAGATATTGCACAAGAGTGCGGCTATCCAGTCCAGTCTCTTGTTTCCAATGAATTCTCATGGTTTGTAAACGCAGCAACTTTTGCGCAAACCAATCAATAAACCTCGATTGCGATTTTTTTACCACAAATATGTAGAAGTATATATATCAGCCAAAACTGATGAATACATTTGTTTGTTTATATTTTTTTTGGACATTTATTATAGCAAAAAGTAAAAAATATTATTTTTTTTCCCAAAATTGTCGCTCTTTTTTTGTTTATAGCGGTGATCAGAAGTGACATAGAGGTGACCAAGTACCACCAAAAGAAATCTCTATTTGTGGGAAAAAAAAAACATCAATTTTGTTTGGGTACAACGTTGCACGACCGCACTATTGTCAGTTAAAGCGACTCAGTGCCGAATCGCAAAAAGTGTTCTAGTCATTAAGGGGGTAAATCCTTCCGGGGCTGAAGTGGTTAAAGATCATGACTTGTGAGACCCAATGCTTGATTTTTATAAAGGGAACAGTCTGGGTTTTCCATGTGCAAGCAATTACCTATTTGGCTGCAGTAAAAATGTGTTTGACGAGTTTGAATTGGTTAACACATACTTCAGGCTATTTCTTTAAAAGGGCTATATTTTTTGCAAGGAGCAGAAACTAGGGAGAAATTAGATGTTAGATGTGCTAGCAGATTTAGATCGACTTGACTAATTGATTAAAGCTCCGCTCCAGCTAACACTTTCTAAGCGAGCAGGGATATGGACACCTGAAGAAGGACCCCAGGAAGAGGGAATGATTGTCACCTGACTGTGGCTTTAGGTAAGTAAAATGGGCATTTGGATACATTTTTTGTTTCCCTCGTACCAACAGTTATTTAGGGGGGGGGTTGCTAATATTCTGGAGTTGGGCTTTAAGGAGGTAGCAGTGTATAAGCTGGCCATACATGATTAATTTTTTTTGTTCAGCCAGTGCGTTAAATTAGGGGCATATTATGAAATTAGTGGGCCTGTGTGCAAGATAAAAGTGGGCCGCTGAAAAAAAAGTGGCTCACATAGCGAGCCGCGGCATTATGTAGGCATGGCTTAAATTGTGTGAAATATTGGGCATGGCTTAAAGGGGTGTGGTTTAATAGAGTCTGAGATGACTTACATAGTGCAGTATGTGGTAATGTTAAATAGGGAATGTACAGTGCAGAGTGTACGACGGTGAGTAGTATACTGTATGCAGGAGAGGGGTGTGGAGTGTGTGGAGATGGGTAGTATGTGCAGGAGAAGGGTGTGGAGTGTATGACGGTGGGTATTATGTGTAGGAGAGGATTGCGGAGTATATGAAGGTGGGTAGTCTGTGCAGATGATGAGTATGAGTGTATGGAGGTGGGTAGTATATGCAGAAGAGGAGTGTGGAGTGTATGGTGATGGGTAGTATGTGCAGGAGAGGAGTGTGGAGTGTATGGTGGTGGGTAGTATGTGTAGAAGACGAGTATGGAGTGTATGGTGGTCTGTATTATATGCAGGAGAGGAGTGCTGAGTGTATGGAGGTAGGTAGTATGTGCAGGAGAGGAGTATGGAGCGTATGGAGGTAGGTATTATGTGCAGGAGAGGAGTGCAGAGTGGATGGAGATGGGTAGTATGTGCAGGAGAAGAGTGCGTAGTGTATGGAGGTGGGTAGTATGTGCAGGAAAAGAGTATGGAGTGTATGGTGGTGGGTATTATGTGCAGGAGAGGAGTGCAGAGTGGATGGAGGTGGGTAGTATGTGCAGGAGAGGAGTGCTGAGTGTATGGAGGTAGGTAGTATGTGCAGGAGAGGAGTATGGAGCGTATGGAGGTAGGTATTATATGCAGGAGAGGAGTGCAGAGTGGATGGAGGTAGGTAGTATGTGCAGGAGAAGAGTGCGTAGTGTATGGAGGTGAGTAGTATGTGCAGGAGAAGAGTATGGAGTGTATGGTGGTGGGTATTATGTGCAGGAGACGAGTATGGAGTGTATGGAGGTGGGTAGAATGTGCAGGTGAGGAGTGCGGACTGTACGGCAGTGGGTAGTATGTGCAAGATGGTGTCAGTAGGGCAAAGGACGGTGTCAGTAGAACAATGGACATTTTTTACATTTTAATTTTGTAATAGTTATTGTGTTTTTTTATCTGCCCTGTTGGTGGGCTTTGGTGAGATATCAGGGGTCTAAACAGACCCCTGATATCTCCCCTTTGAGACAGAGAAAGGGACTGAGGACACAGATTCCCCAGTCCCTTCCTCTGCAGCTTCCACATTGAAGATGAATGGACAGGAGACAGAGGCTTCTGTTCATTCATGAACTGAAGCAGAGCAACACACAGTTTACTCAGCTCAGTTATCAGAAGATAAAGGAGCGATCGGTAGCGAATGCTCTCTATGTCCAATTCAGAAAAGGAAGGGGTCAGTAAATGACATATTTACCGGCCCCTTCCTTCGCTCTCCATCCTCATATCTCCCACAGCAGCCAGCAGGAAAGGAGAGGAGGAAGCCTGCTTCCGGGGATGAGGGGGGGGAGGAGTATCATACAGTGGGGTGGAGGAGGAGGACAGGGGGCCAGAGAACATGGGGCGGAGGAGGGGGGCCAGAGGCGGAGTACAGGGTGCAAGAGAACATGGGGGCGGAGGAGGAGAAAGACACGGCAGACATTGGGGGATGATCGGTGCGGCACTGCCGCGGAGGGACAGTTGCTAGCACCGATCTCCTGATCTCCCTATATCACATTTCAGCTGACAGCTGCGGGAGGGAGAGGAAGAGAAGCGGCTGTCAGCTGAGAAGCTACACAGGGAGATCAGTGCTTGCAACTGTCCTTCCACTGCACTGATCATCCCCGGCTGTCAAGGGACAATCATTCATGTATGTAGAGAAGGTCACAGCGCCCCCCCCCTTTGGGGGCCCGTGTGCAGCGAACACCCTGTACACATGGATGATACGCCACTGAGTTGAATGACAAAAAAATCTGATTTCCTCATCCACACATCCGATGAGGATGGGAGAATCCTTTCCATTGTGCTATTATGTTTGTCGACAGAGAGCCTCCCCCACCATCAGAACACATGGATCAGTTTTACAGAATACAGTCAGCAGCACTGATCGTTTGGCAAAGAACCGAATGGTAGATCGACTTGTGTACAACCATATTGTCCACAAATTGATCAAAACATGGTCAGTCCATGCTGAACAGGTCAAATTTCCATCCATGTATGGCGCCTTAAGGACTTAAGAAAAAATTAGGGTTTCTTTTTTCTTATTTGTATCCAGGGATGTGGTGTCGGTCATAAGTGTTAGCTTTTGTTCAATTTTTGTTTCTTCTTTTTTTTTTTCTTCTTCTCAGCAAAGCCTCACTGGTTACCCAAGCTGCGTAGGTTAGTTTTTCTTTTGTTCTAAAGCAGACATACATAAAGAGGTTCTATTATTAGACATTTAAGTCCTGAGAAAGGGTCGATTCTTAAGCTCAGGAATGAACCTGTCCCTCACTGTCTTTGTAGTTACAGGAAAATGTGTATTTTGTTTCTTTTTTTACATTCTATGTGGGAACCTATTTTTAGCCAAATAATTACCTTGCTATATGTAGACCTGCAATATGTATAACCTAATTATTTAAATGTGTAAAATAGTAAGGTGTACCCAATAAAGTGGCCAGTGAGTGTATAGTAACAGAAGAATATACTTTTGGAAACCTTGGCTGACAATGAAGTAATGATCTAGGCCTAGTTTACACTTATGTTCTTTGAAAAGAAGAGTGGTTGAGTAGCTTTTTTAAAGCTTTCCTACCACTCATGGCTGCACCTGTCCTCTGTACACACAGGGGTGGATGAGTCGCTTTGCGGTGTGCCGCGGCAAAACTTTACTCCCTGTTTTATCCGTTGGGCAGGACCGCCACAAATCGCAAATATTTAAGTGACTGGAGCTGCGTCAGATGGCACAGTATTCCCTTTAAAATACCCATTAGGCAGTCAAAGAAACAAACAAAGAAAAAAAACAGCTATGACAGCCACAAGTGTATATGAGCCCTAAAGGCTATAGTACACTGGTATTTCTGCCATTTTTGCAACTGACTGGAGTATCAACTGCAAATGGAGTATCACATAATTTGTGTGCGTTATTGCAGCACCTCCTTTGATTTGTGTTTTGGCACATATAGCGTGTATTGTTTTGCAGTGTGAATAGATATTATCCTCCCTACAGGGGAATGTGGGTAAAGTAAAAATCAGAAGCCAGCAACTCAAAAGGAATTTAGACTCACCTTACTCTAGGTTCACATCTATGTGGTTGATGCAGTTTCTGGCGCATTTTGCATTTTTTTTTCGTAATAGGAAAGGCTCCTTAACAAACTGAATAGCCAGTTGTTAATCAGTGGGCAGCCGCCACCTCATTAACAACTATTGACTCACCAGCTGTTAGCGGGATACCCACGCTGACAGCTGAAGGTAAACAAAAAAATGACGGCATTAAAAAACTTTACAAAAAAAACTGTATGGGGGTCCCCCCAATCTATACCAGGCCTTTCAGGTCTGGTATGGGTTTTAAGGGGAACCTCACGCCAAAATGTTTTTTTTAAAAAAGGCCTGGGGTCGCCCCCAAAATCCAAAATGTATTCTGTTACGTCTTTGGTAAAAAAAAAAAAAAATCTCAATAACTTTTTGTGAAAAAGTTATAGCATCTACAAATTGTGGTATATATTCTGGAATTTTTATTTATTCATTTTTTTATACTAGTAATGGTGGTGATTGGTGACCAAGGGCCCTTTCACACGGAAGTGTCCATGTGCGGGCTCCATTTAGCTCAGCGGGGATCGCTCCGCTGATCCCCGCTGAGCCGACGGGTGACGGATTCGTCTCCGCTCTCTGTGCAGAGACGGATTCGTCAGAGCCCTCCACTATGAGAAATCGGATGACAACAGATCGTCTGTCGTCCGATCGGCAAACGGATGGAAAAATTGAGTTTTCATCTGTCACACTTTACAGAAGCGGAGCAGATCGGAGAGCGACGGGTGTCAGCGGACTTGTCTCCGCTGATATTCGTCGCTCCATAGGGGTGCATTTAGGTCTGCCTGAAAAAAATGGACTGGCAGACCTGAATGGAATGTCCGTGTGAAAGGGTCCTTATAGTGGGAATGTGATAGTGTAGCAAACATTCTGACACTAACTGACATTGGGTGGGAAATGACTAACTGCCATTGACCTCACTAGTGACACTAATACAGTGATCAATGATAACACTATACACTGTCACTGTACTAATGACACTGGCTGGGAAGGGGTTAACATCCAAGGCAATCAATGGGTTAACCGTATGCCTAACAAGTGTTGATATGTGTAATATAAACCGCTTTTTACGAATAATCTCTTTATTTCCTATCCCTGCTTTGCAGGGATAAAAAACAGAGAGATTGTTCCCTCTGTATAGAGCCCTGTGTTGATTGTCAACACAGTGCTCTGGGCTGTGATTGAACACAGTCAATCAGCAGGTACCATCCATGAATCATTTTCCGGGGCCTGTTGACAAACTACCACTGTGTACTATCACAGCAGGTGTTGGCAGGGGGGGCATACATGCACACGTTTTAAACCCGGAAACAGGCAGTGATGTACCAGTATGCAAGTAATAGGTAGTTGTAAAAACTGAAGGATTTTAACCTCATGCATTCTATGCATGAAGGTAAATAAAACTTTTGTTAGGCAGCCCCAGCCCCCCCCCCCCCCCCCCCCC
>BLSH010519711.1:102580-123808 GCA_018402905.1 Glandirana rugosa | reverse complement strand
GGCAGCCCCAGCCCCCCCCCCCCCCGCCCATGCATACCTGAGCCCAATCTTGATTCAGTGATGTGCACAAGAGCAGCTGCTGCCCCAGCTCTCTGCCTCCTCATTGGCTCAGAGACCACATCGGGAGCCATTGGCTGCTGTTAATCACAGTAAGGACGGAGCAGGGCTCAGGGCCTAGTCCTGCTTTGTGTGTCTTATGAACAAACAGAATGGGGCTCAGGAGCAAGGAGGCACAGGTGCCTCCATAGCAAGTGGCTTGCTATGGGGGCATTTGGCAGGGGAGAGGGGCCAGGGGTGCCCCGGGGGGGGGTAGAGGGGGGACCCGTGAAGAGGAGGATTGGAGCTGTTTTGTTTTTTAAATTCAAGCCTTTAGTATCACTTTAAGGTAGGGCCGGGAGGATCAACTTTTGAGGGTTTTTTTTAACATTAATGCAGAGATTGCATTAAGGTAAAAAACATTTTTACCTTTATAACCACTTTAAGTTCCAATAGGCCTAAAAGTGTGTGAAAAACCGCAACTTCTATTTTAGTTTTGGGGATAGTAGGGAAGGGTTAGAACCCCCAACTAGCATATTTTTTGATGTGTGCCTAAAGGAAATTATCCTTCACTTCCTGTCTCAGAGACAGAACAGGAAATTAGAGGAAATCTGTGAAGGGAACCCCTTTCTTAGATAGTTATGCCCAGCAGAGGATTTCTACTTATGTGTTGTTCTGGGGACAACTCTAAAAATTTTCCTTTACCCCTTAGGCCTCATTTACACTGCTGCTGGTAAACAGATGTTTAGAGGCATTTGGGCTTTTTTTCAGCTGCCCCTGAACTCTCCTCTGTTATCTTATCAGTACATTTACACAGGGTCGTTTCCAGGCAGTTGTGTTTAAAGGCTTTTTTTGGAATGCAAAAAAATGGGTTCAGATGGCAGTTCAGAGGCATTGGAAACGCCAAACAGCTTGTAAACGTGCCTAAACGCGGTAACTCTCATCTAGGACCGCTTCATTTACATCCGTTTCCATGTAAATAAAAAAAAAACAAACAAACATTCTTTTTAAGAAAAAAACGCTCCTAGAAGCGAACGCGGCAAAATGAGGCAAAACGCTGTTTTAGACGCCGGCTTCTAGCTGTCAAAAAAAATCGTTCAAAGGAGGTTGAAATAGCGTCCCGAGTAAATGGAGCCTTACTTTCTTTCTTAGTGACAACAGTCATAGAACAAATAAGAAGGGAATCTCTCCAATGAGGACACAGACTGCAAATAAAACTTGGCAGAGGTTATAAACTTTCACCAATCTAGTCAAAATGAGAAAAAAAACAGTTTTGCCTAGAGCGACACTTTTAACAGAACTTTAACAAAGTTCAGCCTGGCATATTAAGTTAGCTGCCAATTTCTCTGCATCCACTGAAAGTTTTGATGTACATTTTATATGGAAAGTAAGATCAGTTAGTATAAATATTTCATCATGAGATTAGTTTGCTTAGGTTTCTGAAATCCTACTGTAATAAAATGGTCAATAATTCCAAAATGATACAAATGGTTGTATTTTAGCAGTAGACAGTGATTAGGATATTATATAAAAAAATAAACTTTTTTTGTAAAACTTTAAGGCCTCATACACACGGACGTTTCTTAAAAAATAAACAAAACGTCGGGCCTGACGTCAAGGAAAAAAATTGGCGTTTTTCAGCGTTATTCATCGGCGTTAGTGAGCGTTGGCGTCAATAGGCGTTTTTTAAAAAACAAAATCAGCCCTCTGCTATTTTTCAACCTAAAAACGTTGGGGTCAAAAAACGCCGGTTAACGCCGGTACGGCGTTAGTGAGTGTTTTTCGGCATCAAAAAACGCCAAAACGTTACAGCCTCAGAACGCGCTGGCCGTGGGTTCTAGTTACAGCTCACTAATGCCGATGCCCCCTACAGCTCAAAAACGTTGGTGTTTTTATGGGGCCATTGACTAACATGGAGAGCTGCAAAAACCGCCAGAAAACGCCGGCGTCAAAAAACGTCCGTGTGTATGAGGCCTAAAAGGGTTATGTAGTCTAAAAAAAAAACTGTTTCCTTTAGGTCAGCTTTGTACCTTAATATCAGCAGTGGTCTGTGTCTAATTGTGATTGAAACCTTCATTTGTTCTGTTCTTCATGATAATACTGGAGCTGGGGCTTGACTAAACGAGGTAGTAATTTGCAGGATTGGTTCCTTGTGTAAAATAACATTTTCATGAAGAACAACAAGCCATGTTTTTTTGCCTTTTCTTTTCAAAGTGGAGATTGTAATCTTTGCATATTATCCTATGTCTTGTCTGACTCCCTAAGGTACACGTAGATTCTTATGTTCCAATAGTTGAATATGTTAAGTCTTAAAGTGATTGTAAAGCTTTTCTTTATTTATTTTTTTAACCACTTCAGCCCCGGAAGGATTTCCCACTTTAGGACCAGAGCACTTTTTGCGAGTCGGGACTGCAACGCTTTAACTGACAATTGCACGGTCATGCAACGTTGTACCCAAACGAAATTTGCGTCCTTTTTTCCCCCACAAATAGGGCTTTCTTTTGGTGGTAATTGATCACCTCTGCATCATTTCTGATCGCCGCTTTAAACAAAAGAAGAGCGACAATTTTGCAAAAAAAAAAATAATTTCTTACTTTCTTTCTAAAATACAAATCCAAAAAAAAAAAATATAAAAAATGTTTTTTTCCATCGGTTTTGGCCGATTTATAGTCTTCCTCATATTTTTGGTAAAAAAAATACGCAATCAGTGTTTATTGATTGGCTTGCGCAAAAGTTGCTGCATTTACGGATGATGAGAATTAATTTCTGGGGTTTTTATTTTTTTTATTTTTTACTAGTAATGGCGCCGATCTGCGATTTTTAGCGGTACTGCAATATTTCAGCGGACATGTCGGACCATTTTGACACTTTTTTGGGACCACTGGCATTTATACAGCGATCAGTGCTATAAAAATGCACTGATTACTGTGTAAATGCCATTGGCAGTGAAGGGGTTACCCTGGAGGGGGCGCTCTAAGGGTTAACTGTGTTCCCTTAGTGTGTTCTAACTGTGTGTGGGCTGGCCTGGCTGGGGGAAAGGAGTGATCACGGCTTCCATATACAGGAAGCCTGTGATCACACCCCTTCCCCCTCTATGAAAACGGAGGTCCGTGTTTACTTACACGGACCTTCCTTCTCTCACTGCGGGGAGGGCCATCGCAGGTAGCCGGTGGCGATCGAGTCCGCACTACCCGCTCCCTGGCCCCCCCGGACACAGTGAGCGCGTCTCCTACTTTTCCTTTAAAAATTATACTTTGCAGTGGGGCTGCACCCACACGGCAAGACTTACTTGCTCATTTAGGTCTAGGAGGCAGAGAAAAGAAGATCTACTTACCCGATCCTCCACTGTGCTAGACCAGTCTCCGCAGCTTCTTCTTGCCCATGTTCCAGCAATCTAAGGATCTGATGTCATCAAAACATATTGCAGGGTTCATAGCTCTGCACTGGATGTGATGATGCCAAAGGGTCAGTACAGCGGTAGAGAACCATCTACTGGGAGAGCTGGGGATTAGGCAAGTAAAAGTGAAAAGCTCTCTCATAGACCAGAATTTAAGAACAACAATACGAAGAATAACAAGAATAAGGCACAAGGGATCTTTTTTAAGTTTCCCTGTGTTGGGTTTAAATGAGCTTGGCTGTTCTTCTCCTGTGGATCACAGGTGTGCAGTTTGTTCTGCACTCCTGTGACCCATTTTCAAATGGCAGCGGGCTTCAAGCCCACTGTTGCCTGATGTCACAGAGCCAGTCTAGGCTCGGGAGTGATTGCGACCATATGATAGGGATCCCCCCACATGCCTGGACTGGCATCCCGCTCAGCCTCTCAGTGAGCTGCTGAGAGACTGGGCTGCCCACTCCCGTCCTCTCCACAGCCCAGTGCTCAAGTGAGCTTGGGGGGCTGAGTAGAGAGCCAGTGACTGACAGTCACCAGCTCTCTGCTCAGGGAGCTCTGAGAACCAAGCAATTGATGAGGTTCTCAGTGTTAGAGCCAGCAGGGGACAGATGCAGCATCAGACTGATGCTGCATCCACCTAGGTAAGTATTATTCCCCCCCAAAAAATTCCCATACTTTTCTTTTAAGTGTCTCTTTTGAGGGAAAACATTGTGGAATTCAAGCATCCACAAATACATACTTTCAGCATATCCCACAAACCATGTTGTTTCAGGTGGAGATATGAATAGAAAAATATTTAAAATGTTTTTTTTTGTCATAATTCCCTGCTGTAGAAGTCTTCAGGCTGGGCCTCTACTTTGCATGTGCAAAAGAATCTCCATGCTTTCCTATTCTTCTGTTGGGATGGATAGTAGCCTTTATAGGAGTTACTAGAGATTCTGAAATACTATATGTAAAACTTAGCCAGGAGACATCTGCAATGGTAGCTGTGTGGCTCCCAGAGTCGCGAAGATTGGCAAGTATAAGATGCTAGAGGAGTTGCTGGAGGAGGTGGGTCATTTAAAATACACGGTATGTAGCACCCTCTAGTGTGCTACTAGATTAGTACAGACTAATTTATGCTTGTTACTAGAGGTCAGGCTCTATGACTCACAGAGGCAGGTCTCTGTTACCTCCCCCTGGTTCTGGAAGTTTAAAGAAGCTTCTAAAAGTTAATGGGCAGAAGCCAGGAGGGCTGATCTGCATACTTGGTGGAACTTGGCCAATCTCCAAGCAGAATGTCCTGGCAGGGTGGCTGAGTCAGCCCTTAACCACTTCAGCCGCGGAAGGATTTACCCCCTTTCTGACCAGAGCACTTTTTGAGATTCAGCACTGTGTCGCTTTAACTGATAATTGCATGGTCATGCGACGTTGTACCCAAACAAAATTGATGTGCTTTTTCCCACAAATAGAGCTTTCTTTTGGTGGTATTTGATTACCTCTTCAGTTTTTATATTTTGCGTTATAAAAAAAAAAGAGCGACAATTTTGAAAAAAAAAAAAAACAATATTTTTTACTTTTTTGCTATAATACATATCCAGAGAAAAAAAATAAAAAAAATGTATTCATCAGTTTAGGCCAAAATGTATTCTTCTACATATTTCTGGTAAATAAAATCACAAAAAGCGATTATTGGTTGCTTTGCGCAAAAGTTATCGCGTCTACAAACTGTGAGAATTGATTTATGCCATTTTTATTATTTATTTATTTTTTACTGGTAATGGCGGCGATCTGCGATTTTTATCAGGACTGCGATATTGCCCCAGACAGATCGGACACTTTTGACACTTTGTTGGGACCATTGACATTTATACAGCGAGCTGAAAATAGCCACTGATTACTGTATAAATGTCACTGACAGGGAAGGGATTAACCTGCAAGGGGTTAACTGTGTTCCCTATGTGTGTTCTAACTGTGTGGGGGCTAGGCTGCCAGGGGCATGACAGATCTAACTGATCCCACTCACAGGGATCAGTAGATCTCTGTCATGCTGCCTGACACAGCGGAGAACCGCCTAGTTTACATCGGCGTTTCCCCACTTTTCTTCTGTAGCAGGTGATCGCGGGTCGTTGGCGGACACCGAGTCAGCCTGACCCACGGCCCCACTCAGGTAGTGAGCGGTGGGCACGAGAGCAATCAGATCTAAAAATAGCCACTGATTACTGTATAAATGTCACTGGCAGGGAAGGGGTTGACACTAAGGGAGCAATCAAGGGTTTAAATGTGTTTCCTCACTGTCTTCTAACCACCGGTGGCACGCGCCCACCCACTAGATGTGGCTGTGTGAATTGCCGTTTATATACGCTATGCTGCCATTTTGCAGTAGTAAATGTACGCAAGCTGGTCAGCAAGCGGTTAAATATGGTGGAGGCATGCCAGCAGGGGAGTCAGGTGGAAGATGGAGTGCTGAGGAAGCTGTTGGTGACCTAGGAGGGTTCCCCTAGGTCTTCGGGGGGGTCGTTGCCTCCAGGCTGGGCTCGGACTGGCTTAGGAAAATCCATTCAGCGTTACAGTTTGAACAGAATTCTTGTTTGAGAGCAGTGGGAGCAAGGAGGACAGAGTGAGTACATCAGCACACCCAGGGATTCACAAGGGGAGAGACTGCCACATGTAGCAAGCTTTCAAAGGACAACGCTGTTCTTAACCCTCTTATCCCTTGTCCTGGGAGATCCACGGCGGGCTGGTAGTACCTGCAAGCAGTGGAGCTGGGAGAAGTTCTACAGAGGAGAGGAGATACTTCTGCATGCAGCTTTTCAACATTTTGTGCTATTTAGCAAAGGGACCAATGACTGATCACTGTACCGGACCAATCACAGCAGATCACATGACAATTGTAGACAATGAATGGTTTTGATTCATGCCATTCATTGTGTACAATTGTGTTGCTAGCTGTGATTGGTCACGTGATCACATGGTAAAGACAGGGCCAATAACAGCCCATATGAATCGCTGTGGCCAATCACAGCTAATCACAACAATGCATGCTGAATAAATCACGCTGAATAAATCAATTTCATTTAGAAAAAATGGTTGCTTATACCAGTGAAATTAACTGGTATAAGCAATCATAATGTGTAACAAAAACAAACGCTGATCACATCCCCAGAGTAATATAATATTACTTTGATAACGCCAATTTAAAAAAATTGAAAAAGAAAGATATTAACATTTTTTTTGTTTTGACATGCTGTCACCAGTCTGTGTTCCTGATCACCACCACATCAGTTATATGATGACGCTGTACTGCACTGGTGACAATATGTAAAAAAAAATACCTTAGAATGTCTACTTTCCAAAAAGGGGTAATTTGGGAGATATTTGTACTGTCCTGGCATTTTCAGGCCTCAGGAAAATGGGACAGGCAGTCAGTACATCAGGATTGATTAATTTTTAGATATATGTTCTCAAAAGTTTGCATACCCAGGCATAAATCATGCAATTTTGGCAATAATATTGAAAATATGACTGATCATGCCAAAAAACTCTTTTATTTAGCCCTGGTTCACATGGATGCTACATTGAAATCGCTGCTACTTCACTTGAAGTAGCGCGATTTCAAAGTAGCAAGGTCAGCGTGATTTCAGGTGCTACTTGATAGAAATCTGTGTGGCTTCATGCACAGATGTCTATTGAAATCGCACCTGAAACCGGCAAAAGTAGTGCATGATCTACTTTTGCAAATCGGTGAGTCGCTGAAAAATTGGTGTTGCACCGATTGGAACAATGCCATTGCCGCCAATAGGTTGCGACTTGTCATGCGATTTGATCTCTCAAATCCCATGACAAATCACTCCAATGTGAACCTGGGCTTAAGGCTAGTGATCATATGAAGCCATTTATTATCACATAGTTGTTTGGCTCCTTTTTAAATAATAATTATAACAGAAATCACCCAAATGGCCCTGATCAAAAATGTACATACCCTGGAATGTTTGGCCTTGGTACAGACATACAAGGTGACACACAGAGGTTATAATGGCAATTAAAGGTTAATTTCCCGCATTTGTAGCTTTTTAAATTGCAGTGTCTGTGTCTGTGTATAAATTGTCAATGAGTTTGCTAGCTCTCACGTTAATGCACTAAGCAGACATAGATACTGAGCCATGGAGAGCAGAAAAATAAATGTCAAAAGACCTGCGTAACAAGGTAATGGAATTTTATAAAATGGAAAAGGATATAAAAAGATATTCAGTGTTAAATTTGCCAGTAAGTACTGTTAAATCACTTATTAAGAAGTGGAAAATTCGGGGATCTCTTGATACCAAGCCAAGGCCAGGCAGACCAAGAAAGATTGTGTTTTTTTTAAGGAGCACAATACGATGGATACTTGAGCAAAAATGATCTGCATGGTTGAGTTGCCAGAAAGAAGCCTTTGCTGCACCAATACCACAAAAAAAGCCCTGTGAGGCATGTCAAGACATTTCCAGGCATATTGTTACTGTGCTTTTTTTGTGGCATTGGTGCAGTAAAGGCTTCTTTCTGAGAACTAGACCATGCGCATCATTTTTTGTTCACGTGTCATCTTATTGTGCGCCTTAAAAAAAACACAACGTTTTTTCCAGAGCAGCCTCTATTTCTCCTAAGGTTACCTGTCGGTTTTTCTTTCTATCCCAAACAATTCCTCTGGCAGTTGTGTCTGCAATCTTTCTTGGTCTGCCTGACCTTGGCTTGGTATCAAGAGATCCCCGAATTTTCCACTTCTTAATAAGTGATTGAACAGTACTTACTGGCAAATTTAACACTTTGAATTTTTATATCCTTTTCCATCTGTATAAAATTCCATTACCGTGTTATGCAGGTCTTTTGCCATTTATTTTCTGCTCTCCATGACTCAGTATCTATGTCTGCTCAGTGCATAATGTGAGAGCTAGCAAACTCATTGACAATTTATACACAGACATTAATTGCAATTTAAAAAGCCACAGATGCAGGAAATTTACCTTTAATAACCTGTGTGTGTCACCTTGTATGTCTGTACCAAGGCCAAACATTCCAGGGTATATAAACTTTTGATCAGGGCCATTTCGGTGATTTCTGTTTTTATTATTATTTAAAAAGGAGCCAAACAACTATGTGATAACTGGCTTCATACGATCACTATCCTTAAAGTGGTTGTAAACCCTCCAGGTTTTTCACCTTAATACATTCTATGCATTAAGGTAAAAAACCTTTTCATCTGCAGCAGCCCCCCCCCCCCGAACCCCCCTTTACTTACCTGAACCCAAAACGAACCCGCGGCGGGGACGAGCCTCGAAGCTCACCTGAGCTGCTCCGGTTCTCATTGGCTGGATCGATAGATGGGCAGCCATTGGCTACCGCCGCTACTGTCAATCAAGTCCAGTGACCTGGGAGCCGGGGGAGGGGCCGAGTCCCGCTGTTTGTGTGAATACACACAACAGCAGGACTCGGGAGCGCGCCTGCAGGGGTGACCCCAGGGAAGTGTGGTGGTCACTCGAGAAGAGGAGGAGCCTGGAGCACCGCTGGAGGACCCCAGAAGCAGGGCCAGATTGAGAGCATCACGGGCCTGGTGCTAAGGATTTTGGTGGGCCTTTAAGGCCCCAACATGTGGGAACAGTTTGGGGATGGCCCCTTCCTGTTCCAACATAACTGCGCACCAGTGCACAAAGCAAGGTCCATAAAAACATGGATGAATGAGTTTGGGGTGGAAGAACTTAACTGGCCTGCAGAGAGTCCTGACCTCAACCCAATAGAACACCCTTTGGCTGAATTAGAGCGGAGACTGCGAGCCAGGCCTTCTCAGCCACATCAGTGCCTGACCTCACAAATGAGCTTCTTGAAGAATGGTCAAACCTTCCTATAGACACTCATAAGCCTTGTTGACAGCCTTCCCAGAACAGTTGAAGCTGTTATAGCTGCAAAGGATGGGGCAACTCAATATTAAACCCTACGGACTAAGACTGGAATGCCATTAAAGTTCATGTGCGTGTAAAGGCAGATGTCCCAATACTTTTGCCTAGCTAGTGTACCTGCCAAGATTTGCAATGGTGATGGAACCCTCCTAAACATAAATACTACATTTAGATATAATTTAGGTAAGGCCCAGAATCAGGAGTTATGTTTAACAACATAGAGAGAACAAGCAACATCTCTACATGAAGTGACATGTTTGGGATTCAAACTCAGGACCTGAGCAATGGTAGGCAGAATTTCTATCTTGTGAGCCACAGGGCTGCTGCATGTGGAGTCCTCTTACACATAAATACATATATACTGAATTTCTTGGAATATAAAGGAATCACATTAGTCAGGAGTTTCTCCTCTTGATTTATTCTGTGATATTTGGTGTTTCTTGCTGTGTCAGTGTAGAATAGTAATGTTATCCTCAGATTTTTGGGAAGGACATTTTTATTTCTGATGTTGTACACATATCACATTTTTGGGCTCAAATTAAAGTGGTTGTCAACTTTGGACAATCACTTTAACCTACAGGTAAGCCTATAATAAGGCTTACCTGTAGGTCCCCTGCATATCTCCTAAACCTGCACGGTTTAGGAGATATACAGTGTACTTGCATGTGCCGACGTCATTGGCACATGCGCAGTAAAGAAACATCCTCCGTGGCGTTTCTTGACTGAAATCGCATGACGTCATGCGGCTCCGGCCTGTCACAGAGTCGGAGATTGCGGCCCCCGGAAGAAAGAGAGGCGAAGATGGACATGGCCTGGAGTGGGGACATCGCAAGCTTCCAATGCTGATGCATACTAGCCTTTTTTGCTTTTAAATTGCAGGGTAACAAAGACAAGCAAAGAGGAAGTAAAACCCACTAGGGGTTACTTCCTCTTTAAGATCATTTGTAAAGATAAAACAAATGGGACTAATTTTAAATGTCCATAAGCAATGGTATTGTTTTTGGTTTGTAAAGACACCTGTGTGAGTTTGGGGAAATATTTTTGTGAGATAGATATCAACAAGTGAAAGTGACAGAGAAAAAATATTTTACCAAAACATGAAAAGATTCTACATTTTACCATTCTTAAAAACAAAATAGATGATCAAAATTGCAACATTGTTGCAAGCACAATTTCTTTGAGAGAAAGATACATTTCATCTCAACATGAAAAGGACTTCTTTGGGGAAGTTACAATTGTATTAGAATGAATGGCTGAAAATTGCATTGGGCTGCATTGCTCCAACTTTTACTTCCAAAAAACTCTCACAGCTCTCATTTACTATAGCGCCCTGTAATTAATCCATGGAAGCAAAATTTAGAGCAGTTTCAGGTCTGAGCATGCTCAGTTGTGCTCTGCACCTAGAAGTGCTATCATGCTCTAAATATTATTTCCATGTGCACATCTCCAGGTCTTAACTGGAGTAAGCATTTGGGTGCTATCTGTTGCCTGCTCGCTATAGTGAATACCATTTTGGTACTATTTAGTGCCATTTGAAGTTTTTGGCACTAAATAGTGCTCAGTACCGCAAATGTGCGCCTGAGCGCTATAGTAAATAAATAAGCCATTCTCCCACACATGCATTGCCGAGATACAGAGGGTGGAGCTAGTGTAATTGACAGATGATACCCTGGTCCAATCAGAGTGTGTGGATCCTTACTCATCTCCCTCCACCAGCAAAAGACTAGCATGAGTGCCCATCAAGTGAGAATCACTGTAGGGCAGGAGTTAGGAGGAAATGGGTATTTTGTGAAAGCTGTGGGGAAGGAACAAGAGTTAGCCTGTTGTACACTGTGTGGAACTCAGCTTGTTACATAACAATAGCGCCGGCCGCCCACAATTTACATAACTATAGCGCCTGGCCGTCACCCTTAATTTACATAACAATAGCCCCCACCGCCCGCGATTCACATAACAATGGAGTACACACACAGAGCTAAACAGCATTAATGTCTCACTGACATGGGCCTATCTTGAGGTAGGGGCCTGGAGCTGCAGCTCCAATTGCCCCTATGTTAATCCAGCCCTGCCCAGAAGACGGGGTTAGGGGCCACTTTGTGCAAAACCGCTGCACAGAGGAGGTGAGTATGACATGTTTGTTACTTTTTAAAAAAACATTGTCTTTACAATAACTTTAAATGAAAGAGAGTTTTTTGGAATGATCAGTCATATTTTCAATATTAATGCCAAAATTTCATGATTTATGCCGGGGTATGCAAACTTTTTAGCACAACTGTATATACCGTAGTTTGTGGACTCTATAACTTTCCTTCAGACTAAATAATAAACACAGATTTTGATTATTTTCACCAAAGAAATGGAACAGAATGCAATTTGGCCTAAATGTATGAAGAAAGAGTATTTATTTGCAACATTTTATAACAGAAACAAAGGAATACACTTTTTTTTTTCAAAAATTCAGTCTTTTTTCAATTATTTAGCAAAACATAAGAAAACCAGTGGTGATTAAATACCACCAAAAAAATCTCTATTTGTGTGAAAAAAATATCAAAATTTCTTACGGGTACAGTGCTGTATGACAACAATTGTCATTCAAAGTGCCACAGCGCTGAAAGCTGAAAATTGGCCTGGGCAGGAAGGGGGTGAAAGAGCCCGGTATTGAAGTGGTTAAAGATAGCTAGGAGATCTAGCATGCTCTTTTCAGCACTCAACTCCACATCTATGGGCACATTGTAGGGATGGCTGGTCTCCTGGCCGACAGTATCTGCAAGGTACCAGGATGGCATCATTGCACAGGCAGTAGACATAATACAGAACTGCACACAGGTGAGTATGATACACTGAACTGCCTTCCACTGACCACCAGTGCCTAGGGAGGAGAAAAATCTTTTACTGACCACCAATACCTGGAAAGTGGGAATGAGGAGAATCTTTTACTGATAATTGATCACCAATGCCTAGGGAGGAGGAAAATAATCTGTTACTGACCACCGATGCTTGTAAAGGTTCAAGGGTAGAAATCTTTTACTGACCAAAATGTCTGAAGGCGGAATATTCATTGGCCATTAAAGCCTGGGAAAGGGGGGGGGGGGATTCTTCCTCCCAATGATGGCGATTCAAACCAAGTACATCTTTTCTTTCTATTGATAACAACGCCTTTGTATTTTTTTTCCTCCCACTGACCAGAAAGCAGTACTATTTTACATGCACCTGTATATTGTGCTGTATGTTTTACTCTTGATTCATGCATTCTGTAAGCTTTTATTTTGTACATTCCATCCTGCTGGCTGCTGTATTGTTTACATTGCATGTTATTACAGTATAAAATCCTGACTGCTGCACTCTGTAGGCTGTGCTGTGTATTACATACTGCTGAGCACAATGTCTATTGTGCTGTAAACTGGAAAAAAGTTATTTAACACAGATTTAGACAGTGTTAGCTGCCTGTCTGAATTCTGTCTAGTAAAGGTTTGCATAATGAAGGTTTTAATTTTTTAAAGTATCCATTGTGCTGATGTTTATGCGTGTCTGTAAACCACACAAACTTAATTTCTGGCACTGTAATTAACCACTTAAGGACCGTAAGGATTTCCCCCTGTAGGACCAGAGCACTTTTTGCGATTCGGCACTGTGACGCTTTAACTGACAATTGCGCGGTCATACGACATTGTACCCAAATAAAATTGACGCCCCTTTTCCCCCACAAATAGAGCTTTCTTTTGGTGGTATTTGATCCCCTCTGTGTCACTTCTGATCACCGCTATTAAAAAAAAGAGCGGCAATTTTGAAAAAAAAACACAATATTTTTTACTTTTTGCTATAATTCATATCCAAATAAAATAATAAAAAAACGAATTTATTCATCAGTTTTGGCCGATATATATTCTTCCTCATATTTGTGGTAAAAAAAATTGCAATCTGCGTTTATTGATTGGTTTGCGCAAAAGTTGTGGCGTTTACAAACCGTGAGAATTTATTTATGGCGTTTTTACTATTTTTTTTTACTAGTAATGGCGGCGATCTGCAATTTTTATCGGGACTGTGATATTGCAGCGGACATGTCGAACATTTTTGACACTTTTTTGGGACCAATGACACTTATACAGGGATCAGAAATTTAAATATCCACTGATTACTTTGTAAATGTCATTGGCAGTGAAGGGGTTAACCTGCAGGGGGAGATCTCACTGTGTTTACTGTGTTCCCTAGGCGTGTTCTAACTGTGAGGGGGCTGGGCTGCCAGGGGCACCAGAGATCTAATTAATCCCAGTGACAGGGATCAGTAGATCTCTTAGATGCCGCCTCACAGAGCAGGGAACCGCCATGTTTACATCGGTGGTTCCCCGTTTTTCTTCTGTGCCAGGCAATCACGGGTAGCCCGCGGCCCGCTAGCCACGCACGAGCGAGCCGCCGTTTATAGACGGCGATTCGCGGCATCGTGCCACTCTGCAGCAGAAAATGCAAGCTGGTCCGGAACCGGTTAAGCAGTATTTTATGGGTACAAAGACTGTGTAGTTGTATTTGTGTGGTACTAAAAGCAGGCTAAAACCCCGTTATGACCCGTACACACGGACGAAAAATCCCACTTTCGAATTGATCGTACGATAATCAGATAATTAGTACAGAGTTTTTGAGAGCCAATCATGACAGTTCATCCGATATTATTTGATCGGACAAAAACTAAAATTTTTCTCGTATGATACCAGATCGGACAATTTCCGTTTAATCAATACAGTTGTAGTCCATAAATACAATACAAATACATTACAACACATGACATCACTTCAGATTTTTTATTCTGTCGTACAAGCATTTTCGTGACTTTAGTACACTCTTCCGATTCGATCTGAGATTAGCATGCAAAAAAAAAAAAACGGACTATCTGTCCTCCGATTTTTTAATTCTTTTATTTATTTTTGGCAAAGCATTTTATAAACAAAATGTCAGGTCCTTTTTACATAACAATTAGTAAAACACAATTGGCACCCCAATCACGGTCAAACAAAATCATGGGACACGTGTCGCTCAAAAGAAGTTGTGTAACTTCTTTTGGGTGACACGTGTGCCACGATTTGGAGTCGCGGGCAGTACCACGCTGATTCCTCCCGCAATTCAAATAGTCTAGATGTGAATTGAGCCTTAGCCCCAGTTCACACTATGGGGTTGATTTACTAAACCTATAGAGAGTACAAAATCTGGTGCAGCTCTGCATAGAAAGCAATCAGCTTCCAGGTTTTTTGCCAAAGCTTAAAGCGGAGTTCCACCCAAAAGTGAAACTTCCGCTTTAAATACTCTTTGCCCTCTGACATGCCGCAATTGGCGTGTCATTTTTTGGGGAGGGGGGACAGGTACCTAGTTTAGACTGGTACCTCGCTCCCACTTCCTGGTCTGGCTGCCTGGCCGCCTAGGCAGCTTCTCCTCCTCTCCTCCTAGATGACCCCTCCCTCCCTGCAATCTTCTGGGACATGTCACAGGTCCCAGAAGATTGCCTGCCCATTGACAAAGCGTAGCGCGATTCGCTCATGTGCAGTGCGTGCCTGGCCGTGAAGCCGAAAGCTGTCAAGGTCAGGTGCCCACAGTTGCAATGCCGGCGCCACAGAGGGGAGGGGGAGAGGAGCGAGGCATAAGGCGGCTGCATCGCTTTTTGTAGCTGCTGACTTTTAATAAACCTAAAAACTAGTGGAACTCCGCTTTAATTGAACAAGCTGAAGTTATAAGCTGGCTGGGTACCATGCACAGCTGTATCAGATTTTGCACTCTTCAGTTTTTAGTAAATCAACCCCTATAAGTCACACAGGAATGTGCAGCGCATTCCTGTGCAATTTACATGCAATTTAGTGCAGTGTGATTTGAGCCCATTCATTTTCAATGGGCTCAAATCGCACTGCATTGCACCAAACGCAGTGCATGCACAACTTTTGGAAACTAACTACAACCGGATCGCATAGTACAGTTGTACCATGCGATCCAGTGCAGGCAAACGCACTACTTTTGCAACCTGCGTTTGGGGTGTCATTAACTTAACATTGGCACTCCCTGCAGATTGCAACAGTTCATTTTGAACACCGTGCAAAAAATGTGCATGGAACGCTGGTTTCAACCATCACGTTCTAGTTTACACCTAGCATTAAATTAATCTATGTTTAAAGGAAACAAATTAAAGCAGATGACTTCAAAACTGTTGCAGTTGGCTTCCAGAACTGGAGGCACATGGGTTGGAAATGCACACAAAACAATTGCAGATCTTTTAAAAAATGGAAGGCCTTTGGATTTGCACCAAATAAACACCTGATTCTGTTGGCATCCAGCTAAATAACCGACACCCAAATAGAACTCTTGCTTTATTTGCGTTTTGACATTTACAAAGAATTTAAACCTGTACACTAGTATTTATAACTTAAATCATTGTTCTGCTCTACACAAATCCTGGGCTATTATGTTAGACATTTGCAGACTCCTAGGAATTAGGCGTTGGTTTATAATCTTGCAAAACTGCCAGATACTCACGAAAATTTTTATTGGTAAGAGTGTGAAAAATAGTAAAGTGAGCTGAAAACTTTTTTGGGTGTAAGTACTGGCATCAGTAATATGTCTTCAGCACATACAGTACACAGATAGAGCTCAAGCAGGTCCAATAGAGGTTTTTATTTACAGGCCCTTGCAGAGAAAAATGTTGATTATAGTGATATATATAGATAAGTGATATATAGCATGGATTTAAATCAGATTTGGAATTACAGGTCTGCTACGTGACAAATACCTCACCACTGATTTAACTGCCAACACTTCACAAATTTCTTTTCAAAACATATTGCATCACGGGCAACACATAATCTAATCACATTTTTGATATTTTCTTAAATAACGCTCAACACTTTCTGTAGTCACTGGGTGCAGAATTTATAAAAGTCACATTCATGTGACTTTTATATGGTGCAGATGGTAAGTTTTGGCAATAGGCATGGAGAGTCATGTCAAAGTACGTTTGGATAGTGGGTGTGTCCCTTCCCTCGTCTGTGCTTTCATTCATCAAATCTTTAATGTTTCAATGATACTGAATGTTTATCTGATGATGTTTTGGATGGCTTAGTCCTCCCTGATTAAAATAGATGCTGTATGGCCATTTTCTGGATTTTCACATTATATAAATAAGATATTTCCAATGATCTAAGTGCCCATTCATACCAGTGCACTGCAGTAATGAACCCTTCACCACAATACAAGGTAACACATGTTATGTGTATTGATATGCTGCAGTACTATTTATTTTAAACATAACTCTTTGTTCTTTACTGACACACCTGTGTTGCAGCACACTTGCGTTGAACTGACCACACTTGCTGCAGGGGAACTTTGGTCCCCTGGGGTGTGCTGGCATGATGATTATTTTGCAAGATGTCTGTTCCTCCGTTCTTGACTAAATTATGCAACAAAACAAAACATTCTTTAAGAGAACATATTGGGAATATTAGGAGAGGTTTCAGAGGACACCCCATATTCAAACACTATCAAGAGATGCATGATAGGAACCCAGAGGGTACCAGATACATGGGCATAGATATACTCAAGTTACATTGGAGGGATGGCTCTAAAAAAACTAGAGATATCCAGGTTAGAAATGGGTTGGATCTTTAGGATCAACTGTCTTAGACCAGCACGACTTAATGTAGATATAGAAGTTAATGCATTTATAGACAATTCTTGAAGGGGGGTTCGTAATGTTGTCTGATCTGGTTCAAGTCTGTATGCCTTTATCAACTTCGCAAATTCCTTTTTAGGGAGTGTTTCCCCTTTTTTATATTTTTATATCTTATATATTTTATTTTATTTTTTCATTCTTAATGAATAACAATTATAGAATTTTTGGGGGGTTCTTAATACCATTTTTCACTATACCATTTGTTACTATGTAGGGACCTTGTGCTCATTTTAAATATCTTTTTTAATACTGTTTAATATTATAAGGATCTATGGGAATATATTTTTTTTTATTGTGGCTTTTAGAAGAAATACGTGTGACATACGTTTTGGAGCTGACCGAGCATTATATGAACGGAGGGTTGCTCTCTTGCTTACTTATAACTGGCAAATTCATTGTTCCTTGGAGGTCTGCATGAACTTATCTCCTAATTGGGTTAACTGGAAAAACAAATTGTGACAAATTTTCCATCTAAATCCTTTTGGGGAGAGTTCCTCCTAATAACATCCAAACTCAATTCCGTAACAAGTTATCCACGTTCTTTTCAGACACCTAAGATGGAAGTCTCATGAAAATGAGGCTTGGTTTTATATGGGAACAGCCTTCCAGTTCTGATATTGTGAAAACAAGGCTTGGTTTTGTTCATCTCTATAACAGCGATGACTCAATGCGTCGCCCGTGCCCCTGGAAGACGTCAGTTGTGACGAAACATGTAGGGCGGAGCTACTCATTGACATCATTGCGCCCCACGTGATCCCGGAAGCACGGGTTTACTGTTTCTGTTGTTGGCATGTGTTGTACAACGTTCGTTTTCTAATGATCTAATGTAAGTATCCACTTGGCACTTCTATTATATACATAATAAATATCGGAATTACACTATTGTGGATCCCTCTTTCTTTATATGGTATGGGTTCCATGTAAGAGATTGGTGTAAGGAGCATCTATCTGACGGTTGAAGGGACGAGATCATACCAGGGATTATGCCTGCAGAGGCTACCTGCCTGCGGTTGTGACCAAACCTAGAGATAGGTGGTCATTGAATTTCAGTAAGGACCCTCAGATTCAGTGTGGTGTGGGTGTCCTCACGGCTCCTCCTCCCTCTCTCTTTTTCCTCCATTTCAACATCTGGTGGAAGGATCCCTATAGTGCTCCTTAATGATATATGGACTTTTTCAACCACTCACTGGAACTTACCTCTACCATCACCCATTGAGCACACATGAACTTTTATTTGCACGTTACTGCACTTTATTTCACATGTGACTTGCTTACTATGTATATTTGCACTGTTTATGAATTTATGATTATCTGCACACAGTCTCAGACGAATATGTATTATTGATGGTGTTTATTTATTTTATTGTATACCAATCAAAACACTTGTTATAGGAAGGGATGCATTTTCAATGAATTTTTAGATTAGCGCAAGCTTCTTTCAACTAACTATAAAAAATGTTTTTTTTTTTCTTACCTCTAAATATTTTTTATCACATCACTATTACAGCACGGTATATTTCTTTTACATCTATGTACAGGTTCACTGCCTATGTAAATACCTTCTCCCACTGTGCAATACTGACCCACTCACATCTCATCAAATAATGGTCTGATCAAATTGCTTGTCTGTCAGGCCTGGATATGCACTTGCTGTGTGTCTGTCCTGCATCTCGACTCTCCTGGAGTGTGAGTAGTCTCACACCTGCTCAGGCTCCTTTCACTGCTGAAACAGTCAATATCTGCCTGAAGATAGTGACAAACCATTCTGTCATCTGTCCTCTCGGTGCCCTGCACACCTGCAGTGGGCCTACTTGGTATACTGGATGAGGAGCAATGGTTGAGATGTCAGAGAACTTTGCTAAATGGGACATTATTTATGGCCAGAAAAAATATTGCTCTTATAAGGATACAATCCATCCCTCCTTCGGTCCGTAGATGATTACAGTTAGAGAACCAAGTCTTGCCATTTGTACAAGCTAGTATATGAGCATAGAGGGTGTCCACAAAAATACCATAAAATATGGGATTTGTGGAGTTCTTCAACCCTTATGATCTCAGACACATGATTTAAAGATGGTTCTTGTTCCTGTGACTTACCGGATACGCTTAATTACTATGTTCCTAGTCGTGGTTCCCTTATGCTCTCAAACTCCAAGCGCTGATATCGTATTCCTTTGTTAAGCTATTTTTGTTGTACGTCAATGCATCTAAACAAACAAACCTAGATGCAGATGTTGTGCATACATGATATGTGTGTGTTATCATATGTATACTTTTCAATAAAACGTATTAAAAAAAAAATAGATAGTGACAAACAACCCGTCTGACTCATATCCACCCCCCCTGTTTCAATCTAGGGGTTGGAACACATGAACCCCCAAAACAAGGACCAGCAGCTCTTAACCTCACTGTATCCCCATTGGGGTTGCAACCCTTGGCACCAATCTTGGGACATTCCTGCCATCTATAGCCATCAAGGGGACTCTCTTGCCATGTCCTTGTGTTATCCTGACTAAAGCAAGCCTGCCCACTACAGGAATGTAAGGCTAAACCGACAGAGCTACAACCCAGTCAGGTCAACTTAATGGGGAAGATTCCACACCGGTGCCTTGCTTTTCATTTCCAAAGAAAGCCGTCAACATGGTGAACTGCGGTACATAATATGTTATTATTCATCCAGACAAAAAAAGGGATAAAATCCATCAGGAAAGATGTTGATATGTTTCAGCCTCTAGGGGCCTTAGTCATAACATGAGTGAAAGCAGTGAGTGATCGGTACCGATCGCTCCTGCGTTGATTCAGTACTAAAGCATAGTAAACTGTGTTTACTATGCTTCAGTTTGTGAATGAACAGGAAGTCTCAGAGTGCTTCCTATTCATTCATCTGTTCAGCTGAGCCTGCAGAGAACAGAAACTGATTCATCTGTCCTCTGGCCCTTTTCTTAGTCTCAAATTTGAGACATCAGGAGTCTATTTAGACCCCTGATATTTCAGTAAAGGCCCCCCATCAGGGCAGTTAAAAATGTAAAACAATAAATAAATGTAAAAAATCTAAAAAAAATTGTAATACATTTTAAAATGAAAAAAAATAATTAAAAAAATGAAGGAAAAATTAATTATTGAAATGTGCTTTGCTCTCTGAAGAGCAGTCAGCATTTGGATTGTTCGTCAGGGAGCATTTGACAGGCGGCGAGGAGGCCTATTGCTTTAACCCCGCAATAGTGCACCACAACCAAGTGTTTTGAACTGCTTCAGTATGTCACAGTACATGTTGGTATTCATGGTTCCCTTAATGAACTGTAGCTCCCCAGTGCCGGCAGCACTCATGGAGCCCCAGACCATGACACTCCCACCACCATGCTTGACTGTAGGCAAGACACACTTGTCTTTGTGCTCCTCACCTGGTTGCCACCACACACGCTTGACACCATCTGAACCAAATAAATTTATTTTGGTCTCATCACACCACAGGACATGGTTCCAGTAATCCATGTCCTTAGTCTGCTTGTTTTCAGCTAACTGTTTGCGGGCTTTCTTGTGCATCATCTTTAGAAGAGGCTTCCTTCTGGGACGACAGCCATGCAGACCAATTTTATGCAGTGTGTGGCGTATGGTCTGAGCATCTGACAGGCTGACCCCCACCCCTTTAACCTCTGCAGCAATGCTGGGATAAGTCTATTTCCAAAAGATGACCTCTGGATATGACGCTGAGCATGTGCACTCTTTGGTTGACCATGGTGAGGCCTGTTCTGAGTGGAACCTGTCCTGTTAAAGCCCTGTATGGTCTTGGCCACTCTGCTGCAGCTCAGTTTCAGGGTCTTGGCAATCTTCCTATAGCCTAGGCCATCTTTATGTAGAGCAACAATTCTTTTTTTCAGATCCTCAGAGAGTTATTTGCCATGAGGTGCCATGTTGAACTTCCAGTGATTAGTATGAGAGAGTGAGAGCGAAAACACCAAATTTAACACACCTGCTCCCCATTCACACCTGAGACCTTTTAACGCTAACAAGTCACATGACACAGTGGAGGTAAAATGGCTAATTGGGCCCAATTTGGACATTTTCACTTAGGGGTGTACTCACTTTTGTTGCCAGCGGTTTAGACATTAATGACTGTGCGTTGAGTTATTTTGAGGGGACAGCAAATTTACACTGTTATACAAGCTGTACGTGTCAGTAATTACAGATTTGGC
>BLSH010519711.1:90221-102570 GCA_018402905.1 Glandirana rugosa | reverse complement strand
CTGTCCTCTCGGTGCCCTGCACACCTGCAGTGGGCCTACTTGGTATACTGGATGAGGAGCAATGATTGATATGTCAGAGAACTTTGCTAAAAGGGACATTATTTTTGGCCGGAAAAAATATTGCTCTTATAAGGATACAATCCAGGCCTCCTTAGGTCCGTAGATGGTTACAGTTAGTGAACCAAGTCTTCCCATTTGTACAGCTAGTATATGAGCATAGAGGGTGTCCACAAAAATACCATAAAATATGGGATTTGTGGAGTTCTTCAACCCTTACAATCTCAGACACATGATTTAAAGATGGTTCTTGTTCCTGTGAATTACCGGATATGCTTAATTACTATGTTCCTAGTCGTGGTTCCCTTATGCTCTCAAACTCCAAGCACTGATATCGCATTCCTTTGTTAAGCTATTTTTGTTGTACGTCAATGCATCTAAACAAACAAACCTAGATGCAGATGTTGTGCATACATGATATGTGTGTGTTATCATATGTATACTTTTCAATATAAAGTATTAAAAAAAAAAAGATAGTGACAAACAACCCGTCTGACTCATATCCACCCCCCTGTTTCAATCTAGGGGTTGGAACACATGAACCCCCAAAACAAGGACCAGCAGCTCTTAACCTCACTATATTCCCATTGGGGTTGCAACCTTTGGCACCAATCTTGGGACATTCCTGCCATCTATAGCCATCAAGGGGACTCTCTTGCCATGTCCTTGTGTTATCCTGACTAAAGCAAGCCTGCCCACTACAGGAATGTAAGGCTAAACAGACAGAGCTACAACCCAGTCAGGTCAACTTAATGGGGAAGATTCCACACCGGTGCCTTGCTTTCCATTTCCAAAGAAAGCCGTCAACATGGTGAACTCCGGTACATAATATGTTATTATTCATCCAGACAAAAAAATGGGATAAAATCCATCAGGAAAGATGTTGATATGTTTCAGCCTCTAGGGGCCTTAGTCATAACATGAGTGAAAACAGTGAGTGATCGGTACCGATCGCTCCTGTTTTGATTCAGTACTGAAGCATAGTAAACTGTGTTTACTATGCTTCAGTTTGTGAATGAACAGGAAGTCTCAGAGTGCTTCCTATTCATTCATATGTTCAGCTGAGCCTGCAGAGAACAGAAACTGATTAATCTGTCCTCTGGCCCTTTTCTTAGTCTCAAATTTGAGACATCAGGAGTCTATTTAGACCCCTGATATTTCAGTAAAGGCCCGGTGCTTTAACCCCGCAATAGTGCACCACAACCAAGCGTTTTGAACTGCTTCAGTATGTCACAGTACATGTTGGTATTCATGGTTCCCTCAATGAACTGTAGCTCCCCAGTGCCGGCAGCACTCATGGAGCCCCAGACCATGACACTCCCACCACCAGGCTTGACTGTAGGCAAGACACACTTGTCTTTGTGCTCCTCACCTGGTCGCCGCCACACACGCTTGACACCATCTGAACCAAATAAGTTTATCTTGGTCTCATCACACCACAGGACATGGTTCCAGTAATCCATGTCCTTAGTCTGCTTGTTTTCAGCAAACTGTTTGCGGGCTTTCTTGTGCATCATCTTTAGAAGAGGCTTCCTTCTGGGACGACAGCCATGCAGACCAATTTTATGCAGTGTGTGGCGTATGGTCTGAGCATCTAACAGGCTGACCCCCCACCCCTTCAACCTCTGCAGCAATACTGGCAGCACTCATAAGTCTATTTCCAAAAGACGACCTCTGGATATGACGCTGAGCACGTGCACTCTTTGGTCGACCATGGCGAGGCCTGTTCTGAGTGGAACCTGTCCTGTTAAAGCCCTGTATGGTCTTGGCCACTCTGCTGCAGCTCAGTTTCAGGGTCTTGGCAATCTTCTTATAGCCTAGGCCATCTTTATGTAGAGCAACAATTCTTTTTTTTAGATCCTCAGAGAGTTATTTGCCATGAGGTGCCATGTTGAACTTCCAGTGATTAGTATGAGAGAGTGAGAGCGAAAACACCAAATTTAACACACCTGCTCCCCATTCACACCTGAGACCTTGTAACGCTAACAAGTCACATGACACCGTGGAGGGAAAATGGCTAATTGGGCCCAATTTGGACATTTTCACTTAGGGGTTTACTCACTTTTGTTGCCATCGGTTTAGACATTAATGACTGTGTGTTGAGTTATTTTGAGTGGACAGCAAATTTACACTGTTATACAAGCTGTACACGCACTACTTTACATTGTAGCAAAGTGTAATTTCTTCAGCGTTGTATATATATATATATATCAGGGATACACCGATACCACTTTTTTGCAACCGAGTACGAGTACCTATACTTTACCTCAGGTAGTTGCCGATACCAATTACCGATACCTATTGCATAGATAGGGGTGGTTTGGGAGGTGGGGGCGGGGAAGGGGGGTGGTTGTTAGGGAGTTGGGGGCGGCAGGGTGGGAGTAGAGGGTAAGTGAGGGCATGGTAGTTGGGTAAAATAGGGATGGTGGGGTGGGAGAGTTGGAATGTAAAAGGCTGTGATCACTGGTGGGGAAGAGGATGAGAATGGCAGGGTCATTGGGAGACATGGGGGCAGAGGTGACAGCTGGTGGAGGGAAGGAAGAGGCAACCAGCAGAAGTGACAGCAGTGACTGCAGGCATGGTACAGGATATGGTCAGAGACAGCAGATATGGTACAGGAGACAGTCAGAGCCTGTAGACATGCTACAGGAGATGGTCAGAGACTGCAGGCATGGTACAGGAGATGGTCAGAGACTGCAGGCATGGTACAGGAGATGGTCAGAGACTGCAGACATGCTACAGAAGATGGTTAGAGACTGCAGGCATGGTACAGGAGATGGTCAGACTGCAGGCATGGTACAGGAGATGGTCAGGGACTGTAGACATGCTACAGGAGATGGTCAGAGACTGCATGCATGGTACAGGAGATGGTCAGAGACTGCAGGCATGGTACAGGAGATGGTCAAAGACCGCATGGTACAGGAGACAGCCAGGGACTGCATGGTACAGGAGACAGCCAGAGATTGCATGGTACAGGAGAAAGCCAGGGACTGCATGGTACAAGAGACATCCAGAAACTACATAGTACAGGAGACAGCCAGAAACTACACTGTACAGGAGAGAGAGAGGGGCTGAGAGAGAGGGGAGTAGATGTGAGAGAGGGGGGTTTTAGAGAGAGAGAGAGAGGGGGTGGGGGTGAGAGAGGGGTGGGGGTGAGAGAGAGTGGGGTGGAGGTAAAAGAGAGAGAGGGGGTGGGGGTAAGAAAGAGAAATGAGGTCAGAGAGAGAAGGGGTGGGGGTGAGAGAGAGAGAGAGGGACGAGGCTACCCCCCTCCTCACCTTCCCCCACTTCTTAACCCTCAGCTGTTTCCTGCACAACCTGTCCAGGCATACAGTTGGCTCTGCCATTCTCACTGGGGACACAGACAGCACAGCTTGCGGCGTCATCGGAGTGAATGGTATGTGCTGTGTGTGCCCAGACCGAGCCATGTTCAGTACTGTAGGATGAAGGATTACTCAGTACCTTCATTAGCTCCACCCCTCCGGTCTCTACTCTCGTCCCGGGTGGTCAGCCTCTTTCTGGTTCCTCGAGTCCTTCCTTGCGCTGCCTATATTATCATTGCCTCTCACGGCCCCCCTGTGGATCTCCGGCGCTGCCTCGCTCTGTCACCAGCAAGAGCGGTGTGCTGCCCTTGTGTCTCCACAGCCGTTCATTGTCACCCGGTGTGTGTCTGGCCGAGGCCCCCATAGCAACGCCACTGGCAGGGATGGCACTGGAGAAAGAGACGGTCCGCTCCTAAGTGACGTCACTTCCGGTATCGGTTTCCAGAATCTGACAATTTATGCGAGTACCGATACTCGCGAAAATGGCTAGTATCGGCACCGATATCGGTATCGGCGCATCTCTAATATATATAAATATATATATATATATATACAGCATATGCCACTATATTAGATATGCAATTTACTTTTTATGCTTTTTGTTTAGCAAGTACAGTCGCCTTTTAACATATGCTTTGGCTTTTATAACCTGGTGAGAGGTTGTGCTCATTGATAAACTGCAGCTGCTATTATTTCCACTGTATAGCTATTAGCACTTGGAAATTGCCTTTCTTTTATGATTGTTTTTGCTCAAATATGAGCGTACAGGCTTCTTTCGTATGGGAGACATGACGTCCGAGGGTGAGCCTACAGATCTAATGGGCAGCTTATCAAATATGTCATTGGAAAACATAAGGGTGTGTAGAGATTGTCGTATGTGTAATTATTTCTTGCTCTGGGTGTTATTCCTGCTGAAGTTTGGGTACTATGACAGCATGGGATGAGATAATCTGATATGATTATGATGCATCTGTCCCTGCTGAAATCACTTAGCTGTGCAGTCCATACTGTCATGCATATTTACTAAAGTAATACTAACACAGACATTTCAGGACAGAATAACCAAAATGTATGCAGCCACTGATGTAGTTTGTTACTAGGACTTGGATAATCTGTCATTATATAAAATGAATTGTAGCAGGTGGAAAATATAAGCATTCTGGCTTAATTCCAGATGGTTTTGACAGGCAAAGCTTTGACAGTTCCAAGTAGTGTTAGAGCTTGCTGCTAACCCCATATTCCAGTTGGGCCACCACTAGTGGGCTGCCACACTGTCCAATAGCAATGCAATGCAATAGCAATGTATTGGAGGGTGGTAAAGCATTGCCTGATGGCATTGCATGGGATTCAAAAATTACGAAAGGGAATGGGGGGCTGTTGTAGGTCTATGTAGTTACATCTAGGTTCCTGGAGTACATATCAGGTTTTTTTTTCATTTCAGGTTTAAATCTATTCTAAAAAAAAAAATTTAGCATTTTATGCTATAGTAATAAACAATGCAAACTGTTTTTAACAAATGCCAGCACATAATCTGATTGTATACCTAATTCAATTTATATTGATTTATATATGTACCCCCCCCCCCCCGTTTTCCCTCTGGAAGGAGACAGAGCAGCTCTCAATGAAGATCGATCACCCTCTTCCCTTCCCTCCTGGCAAACTGCGGAGGAACCAATCAGCACAGAGAAGAAGAGGATGATGGAACATGTAGTCCTCAGAGACAGCGCTGCCCATTGGAAGTAGTGGGGCATGAACTTCAGACCCCACCAATCTTTGTTACAGAGGAGGAGAGAGAGAAAATTTTGACCAAGCAAATTCTGCAGTAAACGTTCAGTGCAGGGCAGGCAACGTGAGTGAGAGGGCATGCTGTGGGGTGTCAACCTAAAAGAGAGAGAGGGACTAAGTCACTGGAAGCCACTGCAGTGTGGGAAAGCCAGAGAGAACAGAGCTGTGACCTGAATGTGGAGATGCATAGCCACTGCCGGGATACAGACTTTGCTGTGCTGTCTATCAGAGTCGCCATAGGCAACTCAGAGCGAGTGGATGCCTAGTCAGAGGGACCACTGCTGCTGTGTTGCTGGGTCTGCTGAGAGGGCCTTGTGGCCATTACTTGATACCGCCACTAGAGACTGAGCCCTTAGGAACTACCTAGCCTGCTACCTTATAGCTACATTACTGCCTGCAGGCCTTGATGATTATCTCTACGTGCGCCAGCGGTTATTGGGTCCCATCGTTTAGCCAGCTGAAGAGTCAGGACTAAAGACTGCCCCTTAGGAGTTGCTACTCAGAGACCTTTGCCACTTTGATTAGTTTAAGAGGTACTTCTCAGGAAACAATACGCCATTCTCATAACCATACGCATACCATAACCAATCCCTTAGATTGTACTTCAAACCAGTGTAGTATTATTATCACTTATGCTGCATTTAAAGCTGATTTCTATGTTTCCTGTCACTTTAAATAGTTTGTTTGGACCAAACTGGTCCAAACAAACTATTTCCTTCACTAACTGCTGCTGTGTCTCTAAGCACTATATAAGTTGCAAGTAGCTTCAGGATCATACAGTACACAGTGCTTTGTTCCAGCTGTTAGACAGAAACTTCCCATCTCACGCCTGGAACAATGCAGAGTCATTTAGAGTGGTGCTCAGCCTTCCATAGTTATCTTTGAACTCTGTGAATGAGTGATTGATCTGAATCAGAGATTGTGACATCATCAGCCTTCCTCTCCACCTGGAGAGGTAAACAATAGCTCTCCACATGAGAGGTTACGCCTCAAGTGGCCAAAAAGAATTATGATGAAGTATAGCAGACTAAGTCACTTGAGGGCTCTCAGACAAATGGGCTAGGCTTAGACCTTCAAATTTAAGCACAGTAAGTAACATCAACCCAGTTCTGCCCTCAGGAATGGAATGACTTGGACAAGTCCTTATGGTGAACTTCTGCTGGCTATGCTGGGGACTTTAAATCCGTTGGCGCCCAGAATGATGAAAATGACTAAAGCCTGGTACACAATAACGTTTTTTTTTTTTTTTCGCTCCATGAAAAAAAAAATGAAGAGCTCAGGAAGAGCCCCTGTACTAACTATGTGATATTAGTACAGCGATCTCCCCTGCTGAGCTGTTGTGTTCTGACAGGGGGACTGGCCTCCCCACCAGAACACACCGGTCAGCGCTCTCAGAGAGCGCTGATTGGATGCTGATTGGCAAACCTTTTTCGGTCATGCCCCTTCGAATGGCTGGCTTCTGTTGGACCAGCTGCCGTACACACAGGCCAAATGTTGGAAGGTTTCTATTGAACTGGCCAATGGCGACTGATATTTGGCCTGTGTGTGCTAGTCTTAAGAGTGTGGCATTCAACAGCAGTCTAGTGTAAACTTGAGCTCAGTAGATGTGTAGACTCCTTGAGGCAGCAATGCAAAAAGTGGAGCCAGCTCAAAGGGCAGTCAGGGTTATAAGCACTAGGATACTCTGTAGCAATGGGAGGCAGATGAGAAGCAGGGCAAAGTCAGTGTTCTGGTGTATTAATGGCCTTATGCTCTATATTTGGCTTTGATGACTGCTGCTTAGTGATGGATGCAGCAGCAAGTGTGATAGATCTCTTGAGGCAAAGTGTTAATGGAGAGAAATGGCTCTTTAACAAGTCTAAACTGAAGAAAGGGTTAATAGGTGGTTGTAACTGTAATGCATGTAAGATAACCTCTCACTGGACTGTAGGCAGTCCTCTAATGGCAGTAAGTGGTCTGTATGGTGGAGGGGCCCCCTTATGCAGCAGGTGAGTAGATGGCAGCAGATGGAATGGTGACTTGGACAGGGATTAAGAGATTTGGTGCTATAGTCCTGTTGTATCGTGGTCAGTTGATGTAATGCGTGGATTTTTACGATTAAATCATTTACATTTCTGAAGATTGGAGGGCGGTCATCTCTTTTGCACATGCTTTGACAGTTTTTTAGTTCACCGACTGGACCCCTGCTGCTATCATAACTACATTATAGGCATACAATCCTCTCTGTAAAATAATTAACTATGTGTCCCAGTGTATGTGTTATATAAAAAAGATGCCGATCTCTACCTTATATCAGAGCGTCTCCCGGCGCTCACGTGACTCCTTGGCTCTCTCTCATCTCTCCTCCCCTCCTCCACAGCTGACGCCTGCGGGATTTTTCAGCCCCTCCTGCTATAGCTGTCAGCTGGGGAGAGGAGAGAGCCGAGGAGTCACGTGAGCGCTGGGAGACGTTCTTACATAAGGTACAGATCAGCATCTTTTTTATATAACACAGACACTGAGGCACATAATGTTATTTTACAGAGGGGACTGTATGTTTATAGTGTAGTGGCTTAACAATCACTTTAAGCTGCAATGGCAGCAGACGGGGGTGTTCAAGCGACTAGGTAAACGTCGTCCTGCAAACACATGCAGTGAACGCAGTTATGGTACATCTGAGCGACAATTATGGGGTTAAACCAGGCAGTGAGGAGGCTTCAGTGAATGTGGGTCACTTTTCAGAGCAGCAGTGTTTTAGATGCAGATCTAAGGCCCCTTTCACATTGCCTCATTGCAGTTTCCCCACAGCACAGGTGCAGAGCAGTGTACCCAGGGTTTTCATGCAGATTACCAACGATTTCACATAGACTTCTATTAGATTGGGCATTTTTGGTTCATTTTTTGAAAGAGTCCTGAATGCTGCGTGCTTGGTGTCCTTTCATAAAACTCACCAAAAATGGCTGATCTTATAGAAATCTGTGGGAAAGCATGGGTAAACCCCACGAAAACCACGGGTACACTGCACTGCACCTACACTGCATGAAAGCACCATAAACCTAGCCTTAGTAAAAATATTATAATATCTGATAGTAGTAATACTCACAACATTGTGTACATTGATACATTACACTCGTAATAATAATCAATGTGTACAGTTAAAATAAATTAATCCATTTATTCACAGTAAGTGCCAGTTCACACAGGGGCGGCTTCAAAGTCGCTCAACTCTTGTCCGAGTCTGAAGCCGCCCTGTACAGCGCAACTTCAGTGCGGCTTGCAAAATGACTTCTGTATAGAAGTCAATGCAAGCCGCTCCGAAGTCGCCCCCACAGTAGTACAGGAACCTTTTTCTAAGTCGGAGCGACTTGAGTTGCTCCTATTAAAACGGTTCCATTGTACTGAATAGAGCGCCCTTGTGTGAACCGGCACTAAGAATGTAGAGTATGGCATTAAAGAGGCTGTAAACTCCCCCCCAAAAAAAACCTGTAAGACAAAGGCATAATGAGCTAGTATGCATCACATACTTGTTCATTATGAAATACCTTAGAATGAGGCCCTCTCAGCGGCGCCTGCACACCGCTGAGATGGCTGACATCTTCCCCGGTGTTTCTTCCGGGTTCGTGGGTTTTGACGCTGGGATTGGCTGGAGCCGCGATGACATCACTCATGCACGTGGGAGTCGCCGGTCACGGCACAGGGACCTGAAGAAATGGCACTGGTGGATGTTCCTTCAGAGTGCATGCACTGATGACGTAATTGGCGCGGCATACAATAAATATCTCCTGAACGGTGCAAGTTTAGGAGATATCTACAGTATCTATAGGTAAACCTTATTATAGGCTTACCAATAGGTACAAATAAACAAGGGGAGCTTACTTCCTCTTTAAAAGAGGACAGTCAGTGTTCATTCCTAGCATGCTCTGAGCGCCACCCTGGCATTGTACTTGAACCTTAACACACAAGCTCTAAAAAAATGATTAAGTAGCAACAGTTAGCGGTCCCACATTCCTTCTGTTTGAGCAGGCTGCAGTCCTGATAAACTACGCTGGGGATTTTTAAATGAATGTAGTAACATGAGATTACCAAGTTAGAAAATAACTTTATTTGAAATAGGTTGATTTTATTTTGCAGCAAATGAGGAATTAGTCCTACTGAGCACATTACACATCCCCTATGTAGTATTAGCCTTATATAAGTTATACAGAAGTTATAGTGACGGATCCCTTTTCCTGTGTATCATAGAAAAGATCTTAGCGTAATCACAGAGGTTACTTTTAGAAACTGATGCACTGAGCAGCTGCCAAACCCACTACCTTGCACAGCCACAAAAATAGAAACTCACGTGATCTGATGGGAACACAGATCTATGAGTCACTCTGTTTTGGCTTCCATGTAGGTAATTTTGTTCCCACGTACGTTGACAGGAAAGGATTCATTGAATATCTTCATAAACGTGTTTGGAAGCTAAAAAAAGTTAACGTCAAAGGGTCACTTTTTATAATACCTTTCCCATCTAAAAGCAACAATATTTTAGCACTTGTCTACCAGGACAATTTTTTAAATCTTTGCATGTCTGTGTTTGCAATGTGATGGCAAACAAAAAAGATATCTGCTTCACATACATATCTGCTTGAATAATGTCTTCTGTGCCAGACGTTATAAAAGTTCAATTCCACACTGCAGTCATGTAATCACTGGAGATCTCAAGCTGCCATAAGTAGATAGTCCGCTGCTCAAATTCTACAATAGCACAGGCAAGTCTCTAGACCAGAATTACGAACTAAACAGAATTAAGAACAAGCCAGTCTTTTTGTTTTTTTAGCTTTTATATGATTTTTTTTCCATTTTGCACATTTTGCATGTACAAAATCACTTGTAAAAAGGGTATTGGCAGCTTAACTCGTTCAGCAAGTAACTAGACATTGTGAATTCCTCTAGAAAGTGTAAAAAAAAACTTGAGCAAGAATATATTTTTTAAAGATTAGTTTAACATCCAAATCTGCCTCTAATTTATCCCAAGACAGAGTTATATTTAATTTGCAGCTATGACGTAAACAGTATTGAAGAGAAAACAGTGTATTTTCAACACACGTGATTTAGGTTCAGATTAAAAAAAAAAGCATATATGTTATCCTTACCTGCTCTGTGCAGTGGGTTTGCACAGAGCAGTCCTGATCCTCCTCTTTTCTGGCCCCCTGCAGATGCTCCTGGCTCCTCCTCTTCAGCCAGTGCCCTCAATAGCAAGCCACTTACATTAGAGATATTAAATCTCCCCTGGAGACAGGGGGGGTTCCAGATCTTTTCAGGTATTTTCTGGCGGGACAGTTGATATCTGCGTATAGATGGATCAGACCCTCGGATGACAATGTGGCAGTAACATTAGAGGCAGCTGCTGTGGGCTCGTTTGAGTCTCTGTTCCATCTAGTATTACATGGAAATAACACCACGCCTAAACTAACAAAGTCCACGTGTGCAGTAATTAAAGCTTGGGCATTGACAAATAAGGCGCCCGGTGATAATGTATTCTCGCCCTATACACCACTTTGGAGGAATTCCAATTTGGTCCACTTCTTGGAATATATGGACCCAGGTGTATGGGCCAAATATGGATTCAAGATGGTGAAAGACATTGTAATAAATGGAGAACTCCAGATATTTGAGGAGTTGAAATCAAAGTACAAACTCCCAAATAGTCATTTATTTCGTTATCTACAACTTAAACATGCCTATATTGCTCAATTTGGAAAGGACCCTCTTGTGTTGCAGATGAGTGATATTGAAACTTTTATAAGAAAAGAAAACATAACAAAAGCTCTATCAAATATCTATTAAAAACTGTGTACAGAGGTGGACCAACCTCTCTCCCGAGAGAGGTGGGCAGCAATCTCTCCACAGTTGAGCAGGGAAGACTGGGTGGATGTTTGGGACAAAAACTTTACAAGGTAAATAGCATCCAGAGATCATCTAATACAATTTAAATTCCTCCACCAAATATATCTTACTCCTGTTAAGGTTGCAAAAATGTTCCCGAGTCAGTCTGCATCATGATGGAGATGAGCTTGCCCTAAAGCTGACTTCCTCTTCCTGGAACTGCTCTAATGTGCAGAATTTGTGGAGTGGGGTCATAGAGTGTATTAGGGATGTAGTAGATGTAAACATACAGCTTACAGTCGATATGTGTCTGCTGGGTTTGATAGATTTGTTAGTAACAAAAACGTTGACAAGAACTTTATTAACAACGTTATTATACTATGCGAAAAAATTGATAGTCCTCTCATGGAAAAAATCTACACCCACAACAGTGACACAATGGAAAGCTTTAGTAAATAGGGATCTTCCTCTATACAAAGCAACCTTTATTAACAGAGGAGCTGCAAATAACTTTGATAATATCTGGGGTTGTTGGTTAGGTAGTATAGAGACTGTATCTGATTAAGAGATGGATGCTTTGGAAATTATTAATAGAGTTGAGCGAACCCGGACTGTAAAGTTCGGGTCTGTACCGAACTTTGGGGTGTCCGGGACCCGGACCCGAACCCGGACATTTCAAAAAAAGTCTGGGTTCGAGTTTGGGGTTCTGGTATTTGATTCCATGTGTTGAATAGCTGCCAAGGGCAGCCAATCAACAAGTGTTTCACTGGTTTGCCCTTAGAAGCCATCACAGCCATGCCATTAGTTGGCCAGTGCATCATGTGACACAGCCACTATATGGGGCTGGAGTCACAGTGCTGCATGTCATATGCTCTCAGGATAGTTAGTTTAGGGAGACAATGCTGCTGGCTCTGTGAGGGACAGATTGCAGATATTATAGAACATCTCATCCTGCATTACTGAACGATCTGATTGTGGACTAGGTAGAGATACTAGTATTGCTACTTTGAGGGACAGATTGCAGACCTCATCTCCAAGTTCTATAGGGAAAGGTTCCAGCTGTTGCTTTAAGGGAGAGATTATTGTTCTAAAATCATCTCCAAGTTCTATAGGGAAAGGTTCCAGCTGTTGCTTTAAGGGAAAGATTATTGTTCTAAAATCATCTCCAAGTTCTATAGGGAAAGACGCCGACCTTCTTTGAAAGGGATATCTTGAACCTCTACTAAAATCTTGTTATTAGACAGGGAGATTCGTTGTCGACCCTGGAAAGGGATATCTTGAACCTCTACTAAAATCTTGTTATTAGAAAGGGAATTTCGTTGTCGACCTTGGAA
>BLSH010519711.1:66470-80564 GCA_018402905.1 Glandirana rugosa | reverse complement strand
TATGTGGAATTATTTTACCCTTACCAACCACTATAATTGAAGGACAAACACCGTGTAATCATATACACTCCCCCCTTTGAAAAGTTCTACCCACCACTGATCTCAACTCGCTTGGAGACCTTCAAGCCCAAGACGACCAGGCAGGCTTGAAGCCCTGTTTCAGGCCCAGGCCCAGGCCTGCCTTGGGCTTGCTAGCGTGCCTGTTGCTTGGGGTAACTTTAGTTACCCCTGGGCTTGAAAATACGTGTTTTTACCGACATTGTTTCAGGACCTTTCGGGATCTCCCGACGTTTTCCTTCATTTTACCCCCATTCCTTGAAAAGTTTCCCCCCTCACATATACTAATGTGCCACAAACAGGAAGTTAATATCACCAACCATTCCCATTTTATTAAGGTGTATCCATATAATTGGCCCACCCTGTAGTTTGCTGTCTAGTGTAGACCATATGGCCTTGCTAGGGACAGCCATATATGTATTATAAAGCAAGCAAGTATTGGGGCGCAACTCTGATGGTACATAAATAGTTATTAAAAATGTAATCAATATAGTGGATTATTCTGACATGCATAAGGGAGACAACCTGGGGAGGGAGGGTAAGATAATAATAATAATAATGGTATAATGCATAGATGGCACATTAATAAACCATGCTAATAAAATTAAAACTAAAACATAATTAGAAGGAAGGAGGGGGGGGGGAGGAAAGAAAAAAAGGGGGGGGGGGTGGGAAACAATAAAAACCTGGGGAGGATGTAGGGCTAAGTCCGTAAGGTGTGCAGCTCTGCACTGAGGGCAGCCTGAATGGCGTGGACCCGGATCCAGCAGTCCACTAAACTGTAACAGAAAAAACAAAGGAAGGCGCCTCTGAGTGCAGCAGCAAAGTTAGGCTTTAATACAAGAGATTAATCTCATATATGTATTATAGCTTGAGGCAGCCAACCAGCCTGTAGTTACAGAGTATGGTTCATTTGCTGTATCCACTGGTAACTGTGGACATGCCACTGGGAGTGAGATGACAGGAATTGCTGGGTATGTGGGTTCCAGTGCAGGCTCTGCAGCACGCATTTCTAAATGCTGCGCACCTGGGAGGTTGTGTTCTTTAACCACTTGACCACTGGGCACTTAAACCCCTTAAAGTGGTTGTCAACTCAAAAACATTGCAAAACAAAGGCATAATGAGCTAGTATGCATCGTATTCTAGCTCATTATGAAATGAACGCTGTGATTGGCTGGAGCCACGCTGACGTCACACTCGCGCATGTGCACAGGAGCCGCCAGTTACGGCACATTTACTGAAGAAACGGCACCCTGGGCGTTGACGTTGGCACATGCAGATACAGGGAATATCTCCTAAACTAGGCAAGTTTAGGAGATATTCCCGGGACCTACAGGTGAGCCTTATTATAGGCTTACCTGTAGCTTAACCACTTGCCGACCGCCGACTGGCGTCTGACAGCGACAAAGTGGTTGGATATCGCAAACCGCCGTCATATGACGGCGGCTGCGAGATCCCGCACTGTGAGCGTGCGCACGCCACCGGAGGCGTACTCGCGCACTCACTGTGTTCCGGGGGGACCAGGGAGTGGGTAGGGTGACTCGATCGCTGCCGGCTACCCGCGATGGCCCCCCCGCAGTGAAAGAACAGAGGTCTGTGTAAGTAAACATGGATCTCCGTTCTAACAGAGGTGAAAGGGCTGTGATCACAGGCTTCCTGTATATGGAAGCCGTGATCACTCCCCTCCCCCAGCCAGCCCAGCACCAATACAGTTAGAACACAGTGAGGGAACACAATTAACCCTTAAAGCGCCCCCTGCAGGTTAACCCTTTCACTGCCAATGGCATTTACACAGTAATCAGTGCATTTTTATAGCACTGATAGCTGTATAAATGCCAATAGTCCCAAAAAAGTGTCAAAATAGTCTGACATGTCCACTGCAATATCACAGTATCGCTGAAAATCACAGATCGCCGCCATTACTAGTAAAAAAATAAAATAAAAACCCCAGAAATTAATTCTCATCATCCGTAAACGCGGCAACTTTTGCGCAAACCAACCAATAAATGCCGATTGCGATTTTTTTTTTACCAAAAATATGAGGCAGAATATAAATTGGCCAAAACCAATGAAAAAAAATGTTTTTTTATATTTTTTTTTTGGATTTGTATTTTAGCAAAAAGTAAGAAATTTGTTTTTTTTTTTGCAAAATTGTCGCTCTTCTTTTGTTTATAGCAGTGATCATACATGACGCAAAGGGGATCAAATACCACCAAAAGAAAGCTCTATTTGTGGGAAAAAAAGGATGCAAATTTCGTTTGGGTACAACGTCGCACGACCGCGCAATTGTCAGTTAAACCTACGCAGTGCCGAATCGCAAAAAGTGCTCTGGTCCTAAACTGGGAAATCCTGCCGGGGCTGAAGTTGTTAAGGGGAGAAAAAAAATAGCCAACCCGAGGCTAGTGGGACTTTATATGAGGGCCTTGACAATGGTGTCATGGGTACCTCCATCCCTAAAACTATAAAACACAAAAGGGAAAAGAGTTTGGGACTTTGTATGAAGCATGCATTCATGAGGCATAAACCCAAATGTCCAGAGTTAACAACCACTTTAACAACCTGGCCAATTTTCTGTTTTCAGCACTCTCACATTTTGAATGACAATTGTGCGATCATGCTAGACTGTACCCAAATTAAATTTTTGTCCTTTTTTTACACACAAACAGAGCTTTCTTTTAGAGGTATTTAATCACCACTGGATTTTTTATTTTGTGCTCTATAAATGAAAAAAGACCCCAAATTTTGTAAAAAAAAATGCATTTTTCTTTGTTTCTGTTATACAATTTTGCAAATTAGTAATTTTTCTTCATAAATTTTGGCCACAATTTATACTGTTACATACCTATTGTAAAAATAACCCAAATCAGTGTATATTATTTGGTCTGTGTGAAAGTTATATAGTCTACAAGCTATGGTGCAAATCATTGAAAATTGATCACATCTGATGTACCGACGGCATATCTCATTTCTTAAGACCCTAACAAATCAGGAAAGTACATATACCTCCCAAATGACCCCTTTTTGGAAAGTAGACATTCAAAAGTATTTAGTAAGAGGCATGGTGATTTTTTTGAAGTTGTAATTTTTTCCCACAAGTCTTTGCAAAATGAAGATTTTTTTCTTTTTTCCCCACAAAATTGTCATATTAACAGGTTATTTCTCACACGCAGCATATGCATACCACAAATTACACCCCAAAATATATTCTACTACTCCTCCCGAGTATGATGATACCACATGTGTGAGACTTTTACACATCCTGGCCACATACAGAGGCCCAACATGCAGGGAGCACCCTCAGGTGTTCTAGGGACATAAAATACACAATTCATTTTTTAATTACCTCTTGCACTTTTGAAGGTCCTGGAGCACCAGGACAATGAAAATGCCCAAATAATGAGCTGTGGATGTATGAGCCGTGGATGGGGATGTATGAGCATGGATGGGGGTGGATGAGCATGGATCGGATGGCTGAGCATGGATGGGATGGCTGAGTATGGATGAGTATGGATGGGGATGGCTGAGCATGGGTGGAGATGGCTGAGCATGGAGGGGATGGCTGAGTATGGATGGCTGAGCATGGATGGGGATGGCTGAGCATGGATGGGATGGCTAAACATGGATGGCTGAGGATGGATTGGAGTATGTATGGATGGCTGAGGATGGATTGGAGTATGGATTGGAGTCTGGATGGATGGATTGGAGTATAGATTGGAGTATGGATTGGAGCATGGGTTGGAGCATGGATTGATGGCTGAGGATGGATTGGAGTAGGGATGGATGGCTAGATGGATGACGTTAGACTGTCACAGATCAGTGCTGTGGGTACCACGGATCCTGCCCACAGCGCTGCTGCATGCAGCGGCTTGTTTACATCTGATCACTCCATCATTTGATGGAGCGAACATGTGGTAAGCGGCCATTTACCATGATCCGTGATGCGGACCCGGCGGGCACGGATATTTGGGGGGGTGTGCAGGAGCACGATTCTGGGAGGACGTCACTGTACATCCTCCCAGAAAAAACAAACCGCACTGTAGCCGTCAATCGGCTATGGCCCGGTTGTAAAGTGTTTAACTGTGGTAGTGTTTGTAGTGCTTAGTGCAATAGTACAGTGGCTCACTTCTAAGTCTGGAGTTATGCCTTATTGCTGAGTTTCACATGAAATCAAATTCCCGCTTAGAACCTAGGCAGTTAAAGAGTGTTGTTCTATTGTCCCCCACTAGGGCGCCTAAGCCCCACCCACATACCCATACTTGGAAATAAGTTTGTGCTGTGCATAAGAAATATCTTTAAGAAATATCTTTAATTGACAAAAAAAAAAACATTCTTAATTTTCCAACTTGGGGTAAAAAATGTGATCTCACCGTGCCCCTAATCAAATATATTAGAGGGCCTATTCTGCAAAATTTGGTCATTTTGTGGGTGCTTCTTCTGTCCTTGCACTTTAGGGTGCCCAGAAGTCTGATAGATAGACCGAAATCAGATGCAAAATATATGCCCTTTGAAAGCCTGAGGGTTTTCCTAGGGCTTATTTACACTGATTTGGTTGTATCATTTTTCCGGGGATGTCCCAGGTAGTGGGGTGGGGTAACATCACCTCCTCACCAACAGTTTTTTTTTTAGTAAATATAAACTGCTAAATACCTTTTCTCATCAGCAGTATATAGCAGTTACATGACGTCTATCAGTGCCTGGTTAATGCTTGTAGGAGAAGTTTTCATACTGCACTGAGCTGTCCTATGAAGCTGCAGGACCCCTGACTCTCTCTCTGGACAGTGCTGATTGGCCCTGTGCTGATCACATGCACTCTCCCAAGAAAAGAAGGATGGCTCTGAAGGCTGCTGGGTCTTTGCCTGCAGGAGGAAGGCCCATCCTGGAGGGCAGTAATGCTGCCATGTGTTTGCTGCTCGTGAGGCCTCAGGTGAGGGACTTGAGGATCTGGATGCTGAAGCTACAGATAGCTGACTAAGGGGTTGTCCACTAGTCTGGTATCACTGTAGAAAGGTGTCACTTGGAAGTTGGAAGGAGGAAACCAACTGTCCCTGGATATTTTGTGAGTACAGATGGCTGTGTGGGATCTTAGAGACTTTTGGGCTGCTGCCACCCCTCTTGTACTAGAGAGTCAGATGTGTGCTTGACTAAAGTGGACATCGGCTGGTGTCTTGAAGAGCTCAATCTATCCAGTTCTTTGTAAAGGGACTCTGTTCTTGGTGTTAAGAAGCCTGCTTTTCACTGCTTTTACTACAAGCCAAGTCCACAGTTTTCTATTGCAAGGACTTCTGATTCAGCTTTTCAGAAAGGAGTCTACTGTCCTCAACCTGTACATAGTTCACATTTTTGTTTTGGAGTACCACAGTCAATTCCCTCAACCCTTTCCCAGGTACTCGAAAAAGAACAAAAAGAACCCCCCGGATTTGTTATTGATCCAAAGAGTGGCTGTGAACACGTGCCTGGTTGTGGGGCAATCTGGGAAAAGAATACTGGGAAAAGAACCTGGGCAATTTTTCAGCGGCACCTACAAGGGTAGCACTACACAAGATTTAAAGGTATCTTAGTAGCAGCGGGTACTAGAATGGAAAATATCTTAGAAGCAGAGGGGGTAAAAGACTGGTAAATATCTTAGTAGCAGAGGAGGTACAAGAATGGAAGATACCTTAGTAGCAGAAGGGGCACAAGTCTAAGAGGTATTTACAGAACAGAGGGGGTAAAAAACTGGAAGAAATAATGGTAGCAGAAGGGATACAAAACTGGAAGGTATCCTAATAGCTGAGGGGATACAAGACTGGAAGACAACTTAGTAGCAGAGGGGATACAAGACTTAGGCTCAGTTCACACATAGGTGACTTGCGATCCAACTTGTGTCGCCCCAAGTTGCCTTAAGTCACTTCACATCTGAAATCCCATTGAAATGAATGGGAGTCGTCTTAATATACACTACTGAAGTTGCTCTGACTTCAAGGTGACTTCATAAAAGGTTCCTGTACTACTTCAATATGACTTCTATCCGACTTGTGCACATAGAATTCAATGGAAGTCGCCTCCAAGTCAGATCCCCCATCTATATTGAAGCGACTTTACAGGAAAAAGAAAAGAATTTACACAGTTACTCCCCCCAAATTACCCAGGCAACCCCCTTCCTCCCTTGGCCACAGGCAAAGTCGCCTGGCATGGAGGTCGCTTTAAGTTGTGTTGTAAGTCGCTCAAAGTCGCGTTGAAGTCACCTTGAGGTCGTGTTCAAATCGCCTAGCAAAGTCGCCCCTGAAGTCGGATCGCCTATGTATGAACCGAGCCTTAGAGTCGGTTCACACAGGTGCAATCCGACTTCAGGGGCAACTCGAAGCCACCCCACACATCGCGGCTTCAGGTCAGCGTCAATACAAGTCGCTTGAAGTCGCCCCCCCATGTAGTACAGGAACCTTTTTCGACTTGAGTCGCTCCAATAGAACGGTTCCATTGCACTGCATGGAGCGTGACTTTTCAGGCTACTAGGTAGTCTGACAAGTCGCCCCTGTGTGAACCGGCTCTTAAAGATATCTTAGTAGCAGAAGGGATACAAGACATATCTTAGTTGCAGAGGGGGTACAAGACTGGAAAATATCCTAATAGCAGAGGAGGTAAAAGAATGGAAGATATCTTAGTAGCAGAAGGGGTAAAATAATGGAAGATATCTTAGTAGCAGAGGGGGTACAAGACTGGAAGATATCTTAGTAGCAGAGAGGATATACGACTGGAAAATATCTTAGTAGCAGAGGAGGTACAAGAATGGAAGATATCTTAGTAGCATAGGGGGTACAAGACCAGATGGTATCTACAGAGCAGAGGGGGTAGAAAACTGGAAGTTATCTTAGTAGCAGAGAGGATAATGGACTGGAAGTATCCTAGTAGCTGAGGGGATACAAGACTGGAAGGCAACTTACTAGCATAACACAAGATTTAAAGATATCTTAGTAGCAGAGGGGGTACAAGAATGGAAAGTATCTTAGAAGCAGAGGGGATAAAAGACTGTAAAGGGGGTACAAGAATGGAAGATACCTTAGTAGCAGAGGGGGTACAAGACTGAAAGATATCTTAGTGGCAGAGAGGATACAAGACTTAAAGATATCTTAGTAACAAAAGGGATACAAGACATATTCTAGTGGCAGAGGGGGTACAAGAATGCAAGACATCTTAGTAGCAGAGCGGGTACAAGCATATAAGATATCTTAGTAGCAGAGGGGGTACAGGACTGGAAGATATCTACAGAGCAGACAAAACAAACTTATGGCCAGGCTTCTACTACAAAGCCACTCACAATCTTCACTTCGGGTCAGGATTCACGAATCATCCTCTGGTTCAACAGTGTATCATAATAAAAGTAGAACCAGAGGAACCGGATAGTATAAAACTGATAAAAAGCTGTTCTCATTTATTTAAACCAAGTGACATAGTTCCCATGCCTCTGAATATGCTATTTGTAGCGAAATGCATAGGGTGGAGTCTAAGTTTGTGATGCCATCATGCTCTGTGAACCTGGTAGCCCTTTTGGGTCAGGCTGCAATTTATGTATGTGCTATTTTTACAGTTTTTTTAACTACTGTATGTTACTTGTTTTTTGGAGGTACACATTGGTGTATGAATATACGGACACTTGCTGAAGATTTCACACTGTTCACATTTGGCACATTATTTTTTCACTTTCACTGGACTTTATTTATTGATATAATTAAACTCACTAGTTTTCTTTGTTATTTATAATTAGTCACCCTACGCCCAAAAGTTTTTCTGTCCTTCTTTAGAACTGCTCTTCTTCCCTTGCCCAGCCCTGGAAACAAATGCCTGATGCTGGATACATGTGCAAAAACATATGCACTAAGCTTGTAAAATGCCCAAAAAAATCAATAGGACTATGCTCTACTCACGTGTGAATGCAGGCTTATTGTTTTCAATCATATACTACCATAATCTGAGATGTAGCTTAATAATAATGCTGTTAATGCATCTCAGAGAGTGTTTGTTTCTGAGATAAAAAGAAGACTGCAAACAGGCAGGTAAGGTTGTGTTATTACATAAGAGACATAGCATGGTTCTTCTGCAATAAAGATCCTGCCTGCTCACATCTTTAATCCTTAGTTCCACTTATGGGCATAGTGGAGGATGTCTAGTGGGATTTGGATGTAAGCTTCTTTGGGAATAAGTGTCAGTGCACAGCAATAGTAATACCCAAGGACTCATTTACACTAGTGTTGTCCTCTGAAGAGTGACCCATGATTGATCTGTTTTCAGAGGGCATTTGACAGGTGGTGAGCAGGTGTTATGTCACCTCCTTACCGGCTGGTTTATGAATAAGTGCTATGTGGCATGAAACGCGTTAATGTCCCTCCTACCTGCATTCCTGTTCTGTGTGCTATGGGTTTTTACATACAGTTAGGTCCGGTCCATATATATTTGGACACAGGCACAATTTTAGTTTTTTTTCAGGTATTTACCAAAACACATTCAAGTTATATAATGGATATGGGATGAAAGTGCACACTCTCAGGTTCAATTTGAGGGTATGTACATCCAAATAGGAGTTAAAGTTTAGGAATTACAGCTCTTAAGAAAAGCCACCCCCCCCTTTTTCAAGGAGCCAAAAGTAATTGGACAATTGAATCAGAAGCTGTTTCATTGCCAGGTATGGGCTACTCCTTCATTATTTCTTCATCAATTAAGCAGGTCTGGAGTTGATTCTAAGTGTGGTATTTGAATTTGGAATCTATTACTGTGAACGTATATCATGTGTTCAAAGGAGTTGTCCATGCAAGTGAAACAGGCCATTGTAAGGCTTCAAAAAACAAATCCATCAGAGAGATAGCAGCAACATTAGGAGTGGCCAAATCAACAGTTTGGTACATTCTGAGGAAAGAACACACTGGTGAGCTCAGCAACATAAAAAGGCCTGGACGTCTACAGAAGACAACAATGGTGGATGATCGCAAGATCCTCTCTAGGGTAAAGAAAATCCCATTCACAACATCCAGACAAGTGAAGGACACTCTCCAGGAGGTGGGTGTATCATTGTCAAAGTCTGCAATCAAGAGAAGACTTCACAAGAGCATATACATCACAAGGTGCAAACCATTCATAAGCCTGAATAGAAAAGCCAGATTAGAGTTTGCAAAAAAAATCTAAAAAAGCCAGGCCGGTTCTGGAAAAGCATTCTTTGGACGGATGAAACTATTAATTATATTAGATTAATCTGTACCAGAATGATGGAAAGAAAAAAAGTGTGGAGAAGGCTTGGAACAGCTCATGATCCAAAGCACACAACGTCATCTGTAAAACATGGTGGAGGCAGTGTGATGGCATGAACATGCATGGCTTCCAGTGGCACTGGGTCACTGCAGCCAGATGAATTCTGCAGTGTTTAGAGATATACTGTCAGTCCAGATTCAGCCAAATGCAACAAAGTTAATTGGACAGCACTTCACAGTACAGATGGACAAACATCCAAAACACACTGCAAAAGCAACCCAGGAGCTTTTGAAGGAAAAGTAGTGGAATAGTCTGCAATGGCCGAGTCAATCACCTGATCTCAACCCAATTGAACATGCATTTCACTTGCTGAAGGCAAAACTAAAGGCATAAACAAACCCACAAACAAAAAACTGAAGATTGCTGCAGTTAAAGCCTGGCAAAGCATCAGAAAGGAGGAAACCCAGTCCTTGGTAATGTCCATGGGTTCCAGACATCAGGCAGCCATTGCCAGTAAAGGACAACAAAAATATTAAAAATTAACATTTTATTTATCATTATATTCATTTGTCCAACTACATTTGAGCCCCTGAAAAATAGGGGGCTGTGTATAAAAATGATTGCAGTTCCTATTTGTACTTGATATTTATGTTCAAACCCCTTGAATTAAAGTTGAAAATCTGCACTTCAAATTCATTTGGATTGTTTTGTTTTAATTTTATTCTGGTGGCATACAGAGCCAAAAGTATGAAAATTGTGTCTGTGCCTGAATATATATGGACATAACTGTATGATTGTGATATGGATCAATAAAGTTATTACATTCCAGCGGAGTGTGCGGCCATCCAATTTATTTGTTACTGTTTCCGGAGGAGAGCACCTTTGCAGAGGATGTTATATGTGGATCCTGCCTGCACCTACCTCAAGTGGTGTATCTCCCAGCCGATAAGGCTGTTTTAACCACTAAAAGCCCACACCACCATTCCACAACCACTTGCATTGCATGAGGTTGTGAGGTGGTTGCAGCGTGGCCCTATTTAGTTGAATGTGGGGATCATGTTTGCCACACTGCAATGCAAAGCATCCCCCATAGGGCTGCCTTTACAACTTAGGGGCAGTGGCTGGGAGGCAGTAAAAATATGCAAATGTAAACTAAGTCTAAGTCGGTTATTAGATGCTACCTTTTAAACTGACATGGTGGAAAAGATAGAGACATACAGTATGTGCAGCAATTCACAATAAATCCCTTTTAGACCATCACTGGGCCTTCCCTGCACTACTGTAGCAGTAGTCATGCAGTTGCTTAATAGAAATCATTAATACATTGAACATGTGATATAATTCAAATCTAAAGTCCCTGCTTATCTGCTTTTGTAACTAAAAATCTTGTGATCATAAGGGTATCTGATTGGCTTTAGTAAATACTATACATGACTGCCTGGGCCTGAGTCCAGTCTGTGCATTCTATATGCATGTCTAAGGCATTCTCTTTTAGTAAATCACAGTAAGGCATTTCTGCTACATTTCCAGAATTGACAGCCTGTCAGAGAAGCTTTCAGCCTTCGTAAATCAGACTCTGAGAGTGTATGCAAAACCTAATTTGAGAAGTGTTTGTTCTGCCAGTCCGAATGGAAAAGATGCCAGCTAGCTATAAGGCTTATGTTTATGTAACCTTTTTTTGCCAGGGAACAGAATAAGAATGTTAATAAATTTCCTCTTACCTGCATTGTTCCTCACTAGATGGAAAAATAAACACTGAAGAAGACAATAAGATCACTTTATAAGAGCTATGCATTCACTATATTAGCTGAGATCCTTGTTATGCTGTATTGGGCCCTCAATTGCACTTGATATGCATAGGCTGAACTGTTAATGAATATATATACAATATATTACACTATTTTTACAGAAAGCCAGGTAAATGCAAATGTTGATTTTCGTATTAATTCTGCTCTATTTACCTGTACTGTTTCTGTCTTTAAACTGTGGCTATCACCTGCTCACAAGTTGAAATGATTTGGACAATGGAAGCACCTGCACAGGCTGCTGAAAAGGAAGAGAAGGTAGCAAGCTAGAGTAATTAACTTCTGTCAATGAGTAAATGCAGCTTGCTTCAGGCCTCCTGCATACTAGCGTTTTGGCCAATGTGCATCAGTTCCCAGCAGTCTGTCAGAATTAATGACAGGCTAAAATATGCAGCAGCTGGACACTTTACTGAGTGGTATTCACGTTTAAGGCTGTATACCTTCATGGACATATTCAGGGAATTCTGACACAGAGGGAAGTGTAAAGATATCTATGCATCTGGTAAGGATTTTACAATTGATTTTCTACAGCGTAGAGATTGAAGATTTTTCTGTAAAAAGAAAGCCTGTTTGCCAATCCGTGGGGAAGGTGACATGTCCTATGTCAAGGTTTCAAGCAGTTGTGAAAGTGAGTTAGGGGTCATTGAGATTTGCCTGGAGTATCTTGTAGATCAGGGATAAGCAATTAGCAGACCTCCAGCTGTTGCAAAACTACAAGTCCCATCATGCCTCTGCCTCTGGGTGTCATGCTTGTGGCTGTCAGAGTCTTGCTATGCCTCATGGGACTTGTAGTTCTGCAACATCTGGAGGTCCGCTAATTGCATATCCCTGTTGTAGATAATGGAAAAAGCATGACATGGCAGTTCCAGAAGGGCACATTGCTCCTCATACTCAACAAGGGATCTATGTGTCCCAGCAGAGAAGTGGAATAACTTGCAGAGAAGGGACGATTGGTAATCTGTAAGGCAATCATATGTGGAGGTTTTAAAGGATGGTGGAGGTTAAAATGATCCTGTATGGAGGTGAGTAAAATGCATGGCTTGGAGCCATGGGGAATGTGAATAATCTCCTAGTGTGGACATCCCATGTCCACTGGGCATGGCTACATTTTCAAAGACGGTTATTAGACTTGCCGTGCCAAGCTGACCAGAACCCTTTTTTGTACAGACACATAGCCTGTCAGCTGTAGGAGTGATTTTACCCCTCCCTTCTTGTTTCTCACAAACATTCCGAGAGAGACAACCCACTCTGCCCTTTCCCCTTATTATTCATTGGCAGAAGGAGTTCATCCAATTAAGGAGGGAAATGAGAAGGAGTAAAGAACTGTGGGAAATGGAGTCTTTGTTACATTATGGTGTATTGAGGTTTTTATGGTGGGAATTACAAGACCCAGCAGCCCTTGCACCGACGATAAGAGACCTTAGGGGAAGAGCTTCCGGGAAAGACTTAGAGTTGCCACAAGGAGGGGAAGAGGGCGGATGTGCTACAGAATGCTGTGCCCTCACACTAAGGGCCTTGCACCTGTTACAGCCAGAGCATGGTCGGCGGGCATCCAGACCTAAAGGGGGACCCAGGAAAGTGTCTCTGTGACATCTCGATCCGCATGCAAGTTCCTGGGGGTAGGTGCCAACCGGGCACTCGAAAAGGCCAGCGTTGCAGTTTCACCACGACCTCGGGATGCAGGAGTTGGTGAGAGGCTGTTGCCCATTTACATTCTCAAAGCCATAACTCTACATTGTTGTGGAAACCTCGTCTCACTAAATACACCAAAATGTATTGCCGCCACACTCTCTCAGACAGCGAAAGTACTTACCCACATTTCCTTTTGGATTACAATACTGACTGCTGAATAAGTTTATTGAATCTGCCAAATTCACTTAACCTTAGAAGATCAACAAGTGCACCACCGTAAAGCTGTTCTAGGGCCCTAGTTGTGTTCAAGACACTAGATATTAATGCGTGGGCCCACATAGGGGGTTGGTTTAACACTCTGGTTTGGACATTGAGGTTGAGCAGGCCTGCTGGGACTGTGGAGCTAGGATGAGAGAGAGGGGATTGACAGTGCAATATAAAGTCATTCCTGTGTTCTCTTCCTGCCTGGACCCATATAGTGGGTTGTCAATTGCTTATTTGAATTGAACAGTCTATTCTTTGCATTTGCTTATCTCTGCTGCTGGGATCATTTTACCTAAAGGGGGACTCGGAGAGCAGACATAATTAGATCTTCGAATCTGTTTTTCTTTATAACCTTGAGTTCTGTTGCATTTGCTATGCCAATATATTACTTCATATCACTGTGACTGTTCCTTCTCTTTTTGAGCAGTCACACAGTAAAAGTTATCTTTTTACTTCACCATAATTCGTGTCTGTTATTGTGATATTTGCATTATAACATTGGAAGGTGTGCCAGTGGGGCTGGGCCTGTTCTTAGGGTTGAGAAGGCAGAGTAAGAACCAAATATATTCAAGTGGCTCCTGTGGGGGTAGCACTACAAGGGCTAGATTCAGAAGACAATGAACAGGTCAGCCAGGTTTGGGGGTATTTGTGTAGGTGGCTATCGTGGGAGGGACACGTCTTTTTAATGAGGAAAATTCTTGAGTGTATCCCCCCGGTAGGGCTGGTAGATCAAAGGGTAACGTGTCATTTTCTATAAGATTTGCAGCCTTTGGGGTTGAGCAAAGGAACCAGTCAATGAGGCATGCAAGTAAGGCAGAGGTAGGATATAATTCAATGTCAGGGACAGTAGAGCTACCCACCTGCTGGTAGATCAAACCCTTTACCATGTTGTGTCAAACTCCTGGCCGTAGGCCTGCTCACGACATCCCCAGCCATAGGCCCTAATGTTCAAGAATAAAGAAATGTCCACATATGAAATATATTTTCTACACTTTACTGTAACTTCTCAAAGATGGCTGTGACATCTGACATCACAATGACATACTGACAGAATTCTTCAGTGCAGAATGCCACACACAGGAGCAGATAATCTTTTCTGCACAGGGAGGGTGCTATCGGT
>BLSH010519711.1:47531-62672 GCA_018402905.1 Glandirana rugosa | reverse complement strand
GAGATCTATTTTTGTGTGTGGATTCAAGGAAAGAGAGGACTTTGCTTTTTTAAAGCAGCATTAAACCCAAGAGCAAATCTTTATTTTATTGCAGATTACTAATTCTTAGATGAGATGGCTGCATTCGTTTCTATCTTATATTCTCATCTGGTGATCCTGTCTGTAAGTCTGTTGGTTCTCAACAGAACAAGCACGCTTGCAGTTGGGGGGAGAGAGACAGACCATTTAACAATAGCAAGGTGCTTTATGTCTGGAGCCATGTTATTTGATTATGCCTCGAAGGACACACTTGAAGGCCCCCCCCCCCCCCGTTGTGTTAAGGGGTGAGTGGGGTTTGTGGTGTCGTGGTGAAGTCTTTAACCACCTTGTAATGGCATCAGAGCAGACAAAATCCAATAGTAAGTTATCATTCAAGCACCATGAGAAACTGCCTAAGGTTTTGGGAGTGCAACATATACAGTAGTGAGGTGAAGAGGGGCATGGTCCGACCATATTCCTAGACTGATAGAGGCATAGGGGGCAGTGTCAAGGAGGTGTTGAGAATTAAAACTAATCAATTATTTTTTGTTAGTGTATGCATACCTCCCAACTGTCCCTGATTTCGAGGGACTGTCCCTCATTTGGAACAATGTCCCTCTGTCCCTCATTCCTCCTCATTTGTCCCTCATTTTGATCTGATCTATATTGTTGTATATAAAATACACTATTTATCCTTCAAAAAGTTTTTCTCAGTGCAAAATCTTCCACACAATTACTACATTTCTGCATTTGTAAACTTCAAAAGCTAATATAAAGGAAAAATAGTGGTAAAAATTAAGCACTTGTGGGTTTAACTAATCATTTTTGTGTATAATTCTCCTTTAAGGGGGCGTGGCAGGGGGTGTGCCCTACGCCTACATTCATTTGCTAATAAATGTCCCTTGCTCCCATCTCAAAAAGTTGGGGGGTATGGTGTACGTAAAGGCAAAAAACTCTTACCCAGTGAAGTATCAACTTGCTCAACCAATGGTAGGTTGAAGTCCCCCTGAGGATCAGATTAGGGTGTCTGAACTTTTCAAGGCTGGAGGAGATGGAACAGCAGAAGTGTGCCTGGTCCTGTTTAGGGAAAGTAGAGATAACAGTATACACAGTGTTGAGGATTTTAATTTTAAGAAAAATTAAATGGCCAGTGATATCTATAAGTAAGTCTAATACTTACGGGTAAATGACCTATGAAATGCAATAGGGACGCCTTGGGATTTTGCTATAAGGTTTATACTATGAGACAGTCAACAGTAAATGGCTTCAAACGTGCTTGGGAGAAACATAAATCTATAGTCAGACAACAAGGTTAATGGGGAAACAAAAACAAAAAAGAAAGAGGGCAGACTCATATATATATATATATATATATATATAAAATAACACTTGTTAATGTAATATTAGGTTTTCTACTAGTATGGCAATATTTTTTTTTAAGAAAAAGAAAAAAATATATAATTTTGGTTTTGGGTTTGTGATAGTGAGAAAGTATTTACTTCCTCTTCCCCGGAGTGTTAAACTCCCGGCATTTGAGTGAGGAAAAGGTAATTTGGTGTAGGTAATATGGATTGATAAAGGGCACAGTGGAATAATGTCCCAGGTCAGGCTAGGGCAGTAAAAATAGAAATATATGCAAATTACAACATGTAACCAGTCTAGATAGCTTTAGCATGAAATGCTGGTAGCAAGGTAGGTGATGCCATCTAGTGGTGAAACAATAAACTGAATAAAGCGATTTTAATCTTGTCAGAAGAGTTGTCTTTAGACACAAAAGTTCAGTGCGCCAACATGCTCTGAAGATCCTCCTAGGTGAGGGAAACATGGAAGTTACACCAGTCAGCTCCTGCCCTCGGGTTATTTGACACTATAAGGCCTCATAAACACGGACGTTTTTACAGCCGCATTTTTGAACTTTTTTTACATCTTAAAATCACTTCTCCATGTTATTCAATGGCCTCATACACACATTTTTGAGCTGTAAGTGGCATAGGCATTTTTAAGCTCCAAAAAAAAACCCAGGACCAGCACGCTCTGAGGCTCCAGCACTAGAGCTGTAAAAAAGCAGGCTCAGGTAAAAGTTCAAAAATGTGGCTTAACATTGTATACACACCGTTAAGCCTTGCCAGACGTTTCTCTGCCTCTATTCAAAATTAATGGTTCCCTATGAGAGCCCATTGATTTGAATATAATTTGCACCAGAAGTTAGATCATGATGACTTTCTGAGGATCTTGAAGGGGGAATCCCCCGCAAAAATGAAAAATAAAATTTGTATGGGGTTCCCCCCCCCAAGAGATACCAGGCCCTTGGGTCCCACGCTAAAAAAAATGGCGTGGGTTCCCACCAAATCCATACCGAACCCTGATCTGAGCACGCAGCCCGGCAGGTCAGGAAAGTGGGGGGATGAGCGAGCGCCCCCTCCCCCTCCTGGACCATACCAGGCTGCATGCCTTCAACATGGGTGGGTGCTTTTCAGCAGGGGGGGCCCTGCACCCCCCCACCCCAAAGCACCTTGTCCCCATGTTTATGAGCACAAGGGCCTCTTCTCGACAACCCTGGTTGTCCGGGTCTGCGGGTGGGGGCTTATCAGAATCTGGAAGCCCCATTTAACAAGGGGGCCCCCAGATCCTGGCCCCCCACCCTATGTGCATGAGTATGGGGTACATTGATCCCCTACCCATTCACCTATAAAAAGGTGTAAAAAAATAGCACACTACCCAGGTATTTAAAGTATTTTATTAAATCAGCTCCGACGTCTTCTCCCTCTTCGGCTCTTCTCCCTCCTCTGGCATCTTCTTTCTTCTGCTCTGTTGCGGGGTCTTCTTTTTTCTGTTCTTTTGCTGGGTCTTCTGTCTTCTCGCTCTTTTGCCTGGTCTTCTCCACTGTCTTCTCCCTCTGTTCTTCTTCCGATGTTGACACGACACGATCTCCCGCACTAATGCTGGCCCCACGCTGTGCATTGACTTATATTGGCATGGGGCATGGTGGGTGGTGATGTCATAAGGGGGCGTGGCCTCTGGATGATGTCAGCAGGTGGCCCCGCCCCATGCCAATATAAGTCAATGCACTGCACAGAGCGAGCATTAGTGCGGGAGATCGCGTTGTGTCAACATCGGAAGAACGGAGGGAGAAGACAGCGGAGAAGACCCGGCAAAAGAGCGAGAAAACAGTAGACCCGGCAAAAGAGCAGAAGAAAGAAGACTCCGCAAAAGAGCAGAAGAAAGAAAATGCCGGAGGAGGGAGAAGAACCGGAGAGGGAGAAGACCCCGGAGCTGAATTAAAAAATACTTTCAAAACCTGTGTAGTGTAGTTTTTTTTACACTTTTTTTAAGTGAATGGGTAGGGATACAATGTACCCCATACTCATTCACATAGGGTGTCAAAGGGGGCTTCCAGATTCCGATAAGCCCTGCCCACAGACCCCGGCAACCAGCGGCCAAGGTTGTCGTGAATAGGCCCTTGTCCTCATCAACATGGGGACAAGGTGCTTTGGGGTGGGGGTGCAGGGCCCCCCTGCCCCAAAGCACTCACCCCCCATGTTGAGGGCATGTGGTCTGGTATGGTCCAGGAGGGGGGAGTGCTCCCTCGCCCCCCCTTTATTGACCTGTTGGGCTGCGTGCTCAGATAAGGGTCTGATGTGGATTTTGGGGGGACCCCATGCCATTTTTTTTGGCATTGATGTTCCCCTTGAAATCCATACCAGACTGAAGGGTCTGGTGTCTCTTCGGGGGGAACCCCACGCAATTTTTTTTTTCATTTTTGCGGGGGGTTCTCCTTCAAGATCCTCAGCACACAAGTCGGATCAGCATGATCCGACTTCTGGTGCAACCTCTATTCAAATCAATGGGGAACCATTGATTTTGAATAGAGGCAGAGAAACGTAGCTAATAGCTAGCGCGGATAAACCCGCATTGCAAAACGCTGCTAAAATCGTGTTTTTAACGCGGCTTTTTTCCTGGAGTCGGTACTAGCTTTACAGCTCGTTTTTCATAACGCCTGTGCGTATGAGGCCTAAAAAACAACGGAGGGTGAAATAATTGTTATAAAATGAGACATTAAATTCAAATTATATTGAGTGCAGATTATAACAAAACTTTACATGTTCCAGTCTCTGGTGTAAATAGGAAACTGTAGTACAATAGTCAAGGGACTATAAGGTATATATTCTTTAGCATGTAGACTTCTATTAAAGCAGGAAAAAATATCTATATCAAGTTCCCTGGTTTAGAGAGTGAGCTGGAGTCATTCACAGACAGACATTTCAAAGAATTTTAATCAAGTTCTTGCCTTAACGTAGAACTATAGGCAAAACTTTTTTTTTAATTTTGGAAAGAGCAAGGGAGGGTTATAACCCCTGTCCTTTTTTTTTCCGCCATCTGTGTCCCATTGCAGAGATTTACCTTCACTTCCTGTCCCATAGACAAACAGGAAGTAAGAGGAAATCCCTGCAAATTAAGGGATCTCTTTGGGGACCCCCAGGTCACTAGAATCAGTATCCCCATTGGAAGATTTCCCCTCTAAGACTTTTCTGCGGACAACCCAAAATTTGGGTAATTTCTTTTACTTTCACTTTCAATGATAACAGTAAACAGGACAAATAGAGAGGGGGATCTTTTTAACGGTGGCACAAACCGCAATAAAAACTGTCAGGTGTTCTAATCCCTCTCCACTCTATCCAAAACTAAAAAAAAGTTTTGCCTTTAGTTATACTTTAAGTACAAAGAAATTGCAGTGATTTTTTGTAACTGGAAAAGGTATATCTAGAGTGGAAGACATAGGGTCAAAAGAGCTATTCTTGTGGATAATGAATATGATGCAAGAAGAAGCAGGAATTCTGATTGCACTGACCATGTGTTAATTTACTTAGGTCTTTATGAGCCTCTTACTTTCTGAATCATTGCTGCCAAAGCAGTTTAGCTGGTAACCTGGATGTTTTTTACTTAAGGAGCCAATCAGGCAAAGTGATATGGGGTGGTTAAAATAGTTCTAAAACCGGCGGTAGATCTCTTAAGTTGCAAAAGAGAAATGATTTTCCTTTGTGATGGGCATCTTGGCCTTGGGAAGCCCCACCGGTGTTTTATATTTTGGCACAAGGAGCTCCTGTCACAGGCTTAAGAGTTCTGCCTATGGCCAACATTTGGTATAATAAATCTGGCAATAGAAGGATTGGAGTCCCATTAAAAATTATGATATCCTGCTGGTTGAAAGGTTTCTTTTTTGATTTTCTAAAAATGAATCCTACAAAGAGTCCCTGGTAAATACCGGGTCAGGATTTCTATGTGCTAAAGCTCTGTAGATTCAGTCTTTCTCAATAAAAGAATCTTTGCTTTGAAAGCAATTGGTTAAAGATTGCAGTGGCAGCAGCAGCCAGAACTTTGGTTTCAACAGACTCTGGGAGGCCTTATATTTTTTTGACGATTCCTGTTTTCAAAGTCGTCTTGCTGGTACAGTACTTGGTGTATCTAAATGATGATAGGATCCTCAGAAGTCTGTTCTAGGTCTTCTATTCTAGCTACCATGTCTTTTTCAGTTTAACTGTTTTTTGTCTGTATGCATTTTCTAAACATTTGACATAAGATTCAAAGTCCTGTCTGCTGAGCAGAGATTCAATACAGGACTTAATGTCCCAGTCCTCCCAGAGCTGAGGGATATTCAGGAGAAGCTCCTAGATGTGGATAGTTTGTCTGAGCCCCGAGGGGAGGGGGCTGTCGCTGAGAGCTCACATGTGCTGCAGCACTAGGTTCTGAGCATGCCGGGGAGGAAGGATCAGGGATCATCTTAGCTGACCATTTTAGCCTGGTCCTGTGAGTAGAGGCTGAATCACAAAGTGAAGAAACTGTCAATTTTCCTTGGGGTCTGGCTGCCAGTCTTTTTTCCTCTTTGTCCTGCTGCCTGCCCATTTGTGCTATTGGGTGATCAGAGGTCAGGAGTCACTGAAATACCTGTTAAAAGAGGGAGCTGCAGTCTAAAGTGTCTCACTGTGCCATGCGCCAAGCCACATCCCCTGCCAAAATAGTTTAGTACAGGGATATGCAATTAGCGGATCTCCAGTTGTTGCAAAACTACAAGTCCCATCATGCCTCTGCCTCCGGGTGTCATGCTTGTGGCTGTCAAAGTCTTGCTATGCCTCATCGGACTTGTAGTTCTGCAACAGCTGGAGGTCCGCTAATTGCATACCCCTGGTTTAGTAGAACTGCTTTCAAATGCAGTACATAGGAGTGCTCACAAACAAAATCTGTGTATATTAGTTGAACTTTTAGTCTCCTGCACACGGACAGTGAGAGGTACAAAATATGCTGCAGATCAAATTCACAATGTTTTACTGCACCCATGAAGCCATAGGTGCTGCGTGAATGTGGCTGTCAACTCTGTTGCTTCTCTGCATCAGCATTACCATGTACACGTGCATACAATGTATTTCCCAAACGCAAAACTTCTGCATTTGGGAAATAAGTCATACATGGGTAAACACTGATGTATGGAAGCATCATCATTTCCATGAGTACAGCCAGGTACAGCCATTCATTTACAGAAGATTCTACACAGCCCCTTTTATTTTATAACATCTGTATTGTAAGTGAGGTACAAACAATAGTTATTTTTGATTATCCAAAATATGTTTGCTTGACAAATCCCCTTTCATGATGTGAGTGCTGTTTCCTGGCCATCTTTTCCAGAGTTTCCTGGATTCCCTGCATGCTTTACAGCTTCTCCTCTGCTATTTGCATTCAGTTTCTAAGGACTACATATCCCATGGTACCTTGCTTTCTGGCAGTAATTCCTGCACTGAGTCTGCCTCCTAAAACTCCTCCTCTCAGCTCCTCTGTAGTTCAGAAAGCAGGCTCTGTGAAATGTGTGACACCGCAATCTATAGTGTAACAGGTAAAGTGTAACAGGTATAGTGAATGTGTCACTGCATTCAAGGAAATAAGTGTATGCGGAGCTTCGCAAAGTAAGTTTACAAATCATTCAGGTTATTAGGAATAGGCTAGAGATAATAGAAATACAATGTGGAAATAAATATATGATTTATCACTTTGACCATTGATACACTTTAAGCCAACATCCCTTACAAGCTGATAGCAAAATAGGTTAATTTAAGTTAAATCATAAAATATAAATGTTTACTGGTATTCCTTGCAGAGATTTCAGAGCCAGCGAGATCGAGGGGTCATTTCTCCCGCTGTCCAAAGTCATACAGACATTACTGCGTGAAAGGAAAATGCCGCTTTGTTGCAACTTTGAAGGAACCATCTTGTAGGTAAGTGATAACATGTTCAAGTATGTGCTTCTCTGGAGTATATGGCTACTTCATGTTACTTTAGACAGTACTTCAGGAACAGACCCCTCTACTAAACCCTACCCCGCTCACAAACTCCACTCCTTCAACATAGACCAATCAGCAGGGAAGTTGTGTTAGATTTGGTAGTCTCTAGCAAAGCAGTAACTTTATGAGGTGCACAGCTCAATATATAATATTAGTATTTGCTGAGATGAATGAACTCAACTTGGACAATCAAAACAGCCAGAACTCTGAACCTGGAAGAAGACCCGCCAAAGATGTCAGTGGCCGGTAGAGAGAACCTGGACATCTGCATTGCTGGAATGGAGGTGAGTATAGTTCTGATTTAAATTGGGCCTTAAAGGGTGCGAGAGCATGAGTAAAGAGCATGAGTAATGCTTCTTCTTGAAGGCAGAGAACAAAGTGCAGCAGGTCACTGGTCTAACAAGTAATTCGAAGTGCGGGACTGTTTGGTGAACCCTTTGACTACAAAGGGGTATATAACCCATATCATGGCTGTGCCTTCTAGTAGTAAATGGCCACTGATGCATGTAATGGTAATCAAAGGATTAAAAGCTCACAGCTGCAAACGTAGCACCTTGAACTTGTATTCATTTTAATCTGCATACTAAGTAGAAGTGGTTTTCTACTTCTAGCCCCCCCACTCCTGCTATGAGATGTAATGGAAGTCATACAAATACAATTATCTAATTCTAATATTTTCTTTCAGGTGCGATAAAGGATATACTGGGAAAAGGTGTGAATACCTTGATTTATTTTATTTAAAAGAAGATCGAGGTCAGGTTGTTGTGATTAGTCTGATTATCGCCATGGTGGCCCTCATAATTGCCATTATTTCCATATGCATCTGTTCACAGTAAGCTGTCTGTTTAATATTCATCCTGTATTTTTTGTCTGAGTTGCCTACTCTGTGGCTTTGTATCAAATGACTATGGGCCGCAAATGTTAATTTTATTTTATAATAACTAACTATACTACAATTGTAAGGAAAAAGTTTGGATTTTATTTGGGATTTTCCACATGAAAAGCTCATAATAATATTGGGGGTTGGCCATCATTTGTGTCATGCATATATTTAACAAACATACATCATTAGATTAATTTCCATTATGGTATTATAGTATTAATGATTTAAACAATTTAATTGACAAAAAAAATTTCTAACTTTTTCACATAGCGACTAGAGAAACTGCTATGTTGACAGTAGCACCAGTGGAGCACTATGTGACTGCTTTTTATAGCAGCATAGTTATTTTGCTCCACTTATCTATACAAAAACAATTCAGTTTATCCAAAGCTTGTACATATCATGTTTGACATGCCTGCTTCACATTCCACCACAGCAAAATCTTCTGTGTACAAAAAGTTATTTCTGCTGATGTGTATGCCAGGTCCAGGATTGTTGCCATTTATTTACAGATTACATTTATATTTATGACGCATAGTATAACTCTTTCTATACTTCCATCCCGTTGCGCCACTTAAGCCATAGGTGTTGATTTACTAAAGGCAAATTGACTGTTGCACTCTGCAAGAGCAGTTGCTCCAGAGCTTAGTAAATGAGCAGGAGCTCTGCTGACTTCCTTCATCCAATCATGTGCAAGCAAAAATGCTGTTTTGTTTTCTGAAAGGTGTGTGTACCTTAGGCAGCGCGTGTCCTCTGGTGTCAGATGTGATAGCCTATGTGCGAGCTGCTGTTGTGGCCCAAATATTTATGGGGGATAGCGTAAAATATGTGAACAATTTGTGCTTTGTGTTCAAACAGCGCTTGCAATGCTTGATCTATTGTAATTTTCTCTATTGCTATTTCAATCTTTCATAAAATAATGCATACAATAAAAAAACTGCTGTAGCCCAGTTGCTGCAGCAGATCTTAATTGTGTCTGGGTGAGTAAATAAACTTACAGTGAATCCGCAATTTCAATAAATATACAATTTCATATAAATGCAATAAATACTGTAGAAAATGTGATTAAAATATAGAATAAAGTAAAATAGTATATATATATAAAGTCCAAGTAAAAGTGCTGTGCTCTGTGCCAAAACGATTTATTTATGTGCAAGTCCAAAGTATAAAGTGACTGAGTGCTGATTCAGTTCCAGTCTATCTCTGCTTTATCTCCTTATGCGTGGAACAATTCTTTATACTTTAAAGTGCTCGTGCTGTATTTCGGTGCTGGGTGATGATAAAAATAGCTCAGGGTATTGTGCCCTGCTTACCAGAATCCTTTGACTCTCCCACCGTACGGTGTGGAGAAGTCAGAACGCGCTTTAGGTCTACAATCCGACCTATGGATGTGGATGTCCTCTCCTTTGTCACGCTCCCTTCCGCGGTCAGAATTCCATATATGAATAGAAAGAAGGATAACTCATCGCGTATCACTTGTTGAAAGGTTTATTGGCCAAAGCTATTTCACAGTGCAAACATCAAAGGCATACATTTGCAATTTACTGTGACTGCTCTAAGAGGTAATGCTCGCGCTCAGTGTTACAGACACTTCCTGCTTGCAAACCTACTGGCCGTGGCCTCTGTCACCGTGTGGTCATCTGACGCGTTTCGTCACTTCCTGTGACGTCATCGGAGGTCAAAATGCTGTTTTGTTTTATTTTCCTTGCATGTCATTGGGCATTCTTTTCAAAGTGAAGCTTTCCTTGTTTCCTAAGTCCTGAAGCAACTGCACTTTGCAAAGTGCACAGTCTATTTGCCTTTAGTAAATCTACCCCACAGTGTTGTTTATCTGCCCCCCTTTCCCCTATCTTATTAATTCACACAACACATATTTTTCAAATGGTTCTTGAAGGTCTTCTGTGAACCATATACCAAAAAATCCAACTATCCTGTTTGTGGCTAGAGCAGTGTTGCAGCAGTGGTGGCTTCTTTAGTGGCAATCTCATCATTCATTTCAGTTTCACCCTGAAAAACAAAAAGACCGGCGCAGACAAATTTTGCAAAAGTGTCTCTCATGTTCTAAAAGTTGTGCACCGTGTGTCAAATTCATGTACTTGTCTAGAAATTGTACTTGAATTTGGTGCATGCTGTGCCACTTTGCACGTGGGACACTTTAGCAAATTCTGTCTGTGATAATTTCTCTCGTTACACCAGGATTTGGTCTTATTTAGCTCCACTTTTGTAAGATACTAACTGTTTGCATTTTATTTTGAATTTGCCACATCCATTGTGCCACAGTGTAAAAGTGGCATGTTTTAGAACTACCTGAGCTTGGTGTACAAGTCGCTGTCGGTACCAAAAGTGTCGCAGATGCTTCATGAATTTGGGGAAATACATTAACAAGAGGGATTAACGCCAAAAAAGTGGTGCAGCAGCTTTATTGAATTCCCCCCTCTGTTTTTCCCATGGTGGAATTTTAACTGGAAATCTTATCATGTGCATTTGTTATCTAGTGCAGGAGATGCCAGCATTCTTAGCTCTCATTCCAATACCCTGCCTCTGAATATTATACAATGTGCCCTTGCACTGATCTTTTTAGAATGCCCACTCCTAGAGACGGTTTGGCCTTAGCATTTTGTTGTTCGGTCGTTCGGCGAACATCCGAACAAACGGCCTTTCGACCGTTTGTTCGGCCCCCCGAACTGACCACAGTGCATTGCGGCGCTGAGCAGTGCATTGCAAGTCCTGATTGGCTGAAGCAGTAAAAGCTTCAGCCAATCAGGGCACAGAGCACTGTCAGAGTCATGACTGGACACTGTCATCATGACTTTATCCAATCATGTCTCATTCACGCCCCACAGTATAAAAGTATTCTTTCAATGGCAGCCATTTTCAGTGTGATTTCGGCTGGAGAGAGATAGCACAGGGCTCTGTTCAGTGCTATTAGTTAGTTAGTGTGCTAAACTGTGCTATTGTGCTTTGCAGTGTAGATTATTAGCTTAGAGTCAGTCTAGGGATGGTGTGAGTGTAGTGAGGAGGACCATTCAGCTTTGCATAGTGTGCAGCTAGTTTCAGTGTAGTGTAGTGAGACCGTGTCACTAAGCTGTACATTAGTGTATAGCTAGAGTAGGGCTAGAGTAGGGACAGTTCAGATAGCATCAGTGTAGTGACGATTGAACACCGTCTATTTGATTGCGTTACTGCCAGTTTAATGCCATATAGTTCTGTGTGTGTTACTGGCAGTTTAACGCCATATAGTGCTGCGTGCATTACTGCCAGTTTAATGCCATATAGTTCTGTGTGAGTTACTGCCAGTTTAACGACATATAGTTGTGTGTGCATTACTGCCAGTTTAACGCGATATAGTTCTGTTGTGCGTTACTGGCAGTTTAACGCCATATAGTTTTGTGAGCGTTACTGCCAGATAAACGCCATATAGTTCTTTGCGTCACTGTACGTTTGACACATTATATTGCAGTATATTATAGTGTCTGTGTAGTGTGAGTACTCAAATTAAAGTGCACCAAACACCACCTTACATTGATTAAAGTGCATCTACATACAGATTTCCACTTCTTCTTTACATTTGCTAATAAGCACCGCCCCCTCCCTCCCAATAATGTCTGGGAGGACAACAAGGAGGGGCAGACGTTCCCTTGGCACTGTAAGGGGGCCAGCAACATATGTGTCCACAGGCAAAGGTGGACGTGGTGGTCAGTCTTCAGGCAGGGCATCATTTCCTCTGTTTAGTGAGTTTGCCCTTGCTATCCAGCCACAGCATGCAGAGGAGGTGGTGGACGGGCTTACTAAACCTTCCTCATCCTCCTCATCCTCTGTCACGCAGGCAGAGACAAGTGTGTAGTCCCCTGCAGTTGCCAGAGTGGATAAACCTGCTTCCTTGTCCACATCTATTCCTGCCATATTCCCAACATCACCCATGGAGGAGTCAGCTGAGTTATTGACCACAGCGTCAGCCACTTGCTCCTTGATTATGCCCAGCCATTACTGGATTCAGATGTTGGTTCTGAGGTTGAGGACGACAGGAACATGAGGCAATTTTTTACAGCAAGGCCAATTCTTGCTTTCATCAAGGGTTACTGTTAGAAGGCGCCACCGACGCCCAAAGACCAATTTTTCTGCACCTCTTTAACAGGTGCATCTCATTGCAATTTTTTTTTTTTTTTTACAGAAAGGCCAATTCTTGCCTTCATAAAGAGCACCTCTATAGGGTTATGTGTGAAGGTACCACCGACACCCAAAGCCCAATTTTTCCGCACCCGTTACTTCTATCCAAAGTCAAAGTGACACCAGAATTTATCCAAAAAATCTCTAATCTTGTTCCCAGTGCACTACATTGTGGCCTCATCATACACACTGGCTCCCCAGCTGTTGCTGAGCAAAATAAAGGCAGCTTGCAGGGAAAATGCCATTTTTTTTGGCTTTATAAATGCAATTATTGCTGCAGCAGATTCTAGACATGGTACAGATCTGCCACTTTACAGGTAGACTAAGGGAACCCCCCCAGGCACTATATTGGAAGGAATATTTCATTTTTATGCTTTCACTTTAAAAATCACTGCTCATTTAAAAATTACGTTTTTCACAAACTTTTTTTTTCCCCCAGGGCAGGACCCAGACTCATTTAACCATTGTATCCCCAATTACTTGTATATAAGCTTACAAAATGTGCCATTTTGATTTTTGACGTTCGGGTACCATTGACTTTAATGGGGTTCGTTATTCGGGTCCGAACTTTCGCGCTGTTCGAAAGTTCTCATGCGAACCGAACAGGGGTCAGTTTGGCCCATCTTTACTAGGGAGCAGGCATTTGGAAACTGTAAACATTATTGTGTATGTGAAAGGAAAAAAACTCTGCTTAGCCCTGATTTACACTGGTGCGGCTTTGATATCGTGCTACTTCAGCATGATTTCAAAGCCGCAGATCAGTGCGATTTGCACCTCTAATTGAATTGCAGCTAGCGACTTTGTTTAACAGAAATCTATGCAAGTCACAATGAATTCGGAAAAAAAGTAGTGCAGGAACCTTTTTCTAAGTCACTGCAACTTGAGTCATGGCAATTTGAACAGTTCCATTGCCGGCAATGGGGTGCAACTTGTCATGTGATTTGGAATGGTCAAATCGCACGACTAATCGCACCTGGCTTAGTGCCTAATTAAATCAAAACAGATCAATAATGAAAAAACAGCTGTACTCAGAACACCAAAAACAAATGTTGCAATAACGCAAATCAAAACTGTTGCTCTGTCCTAATGACCTCTCCAAAATGAAATATATAAACACAAGCTCCACTGATTATGTGAACATGATGAATAAGCAAACACTGTTGTGACACAATTGCATCAATGCTAAAGCCTCGCACACACTACTAGTTGTTTCTGTTCAACCCAGGTCGGAGCCGCTGTACTAACTATCCAATGTTAGTGCAGCGATCTCCCCAGCTGTTCTATTGTGCTCTCCACTCTCCAGACCTTTTCTGGCCATGCCCCGGCAACAGAAGCCGGCTGAAGGGTTGGTTTCTGTTGGACCGGCTGCAGTCAACACAGGCGAATGTCAGCCGGTTTCATTGAACCGGCAGATGCCGCCGGACATTTGGCCTGTGTGTACTGGGCTTTGTCTCTAAATATATCCACAAGCCGTGTCCATAAATCTCTCAAGAGATATCCTGTGAAGTGCCAACAGTGACTCGCTCCACCTGCACATAGGTTGTCAAACAAGCACAGGACTGTGTGAGTCTGTGGAGAATGGATCATTCATCACAGGGATGACATGAAGCACCGAGGCTGAGCATTCCAATTCTTACTTATTCAGGATAATGACCAGCAAAAGAACAAATGAAGCCTCCAATAGTGTAAAACCGCTCAGTTTATTGAAGCATGTAATAATAAATCTACTTACAAAGTATCAGATGACAAAGTGCATGTCAGATCAAACAAGGAAATGCCACTGGTGGCGGCTTCAGCGTGCAAGTGATGTCAGCGCAGACTCCGCCCCCCAATGTTCATTTCCTGCAAAAACAGACATTCTCAAGGGGAAAGGCTGTGTGTGCTGATGTGCTACATCTTTAAATAGACAACTCCTAACCTATGAGAGTTTATGTTTATATACACTATATTACCAAAAGTATTGGGACACCTGCCTTTACACGCACATGAACTTTAATGGCATGCCAGTCTTAGTCCGTAGGGTTCAATAATGAGTTGGCCCACCCTTTGCAACTATAACAGCTTCAACTCTCCTGGGAAGGCTGTCCACAAGGTTTAGGAGTGTGTCTATGGAAACGTTTGGCCATTCTTCCAGAAGCGCATCTGTGAGGTTAGGCACTGATGTGGACGAGAAGGCCTGGCTGGCAGTCTCCGCTCGGATTCATCCCAAAGATGTTCTATCGGGGTGAGGTCAGGACTCTGTCCAGGCCAGTCAAGTTTCTCCACCCCAAACTCGCTTATCTATGTTCTTGCTTTGTGCACTGGTCCAAATCATTTGATGGAGGGGGGATTAAGATGTGGGGTTGTTTTTCAGGGGTTGGGCTTGGCCCCTTAGTTTCAGTGAAGGGAACTCTTAAGGCTTCAGCATACCAAGACATTTTGGACAAATCCATGCTCCCAACTTTGTAGGAACAGTCTGAGGATGCCCCCTCCTGTTCCAACATAATTGTGCACCAGTGCACAAAGCAAGGTCTATAAAGACATGGATGAGTGAGTCTGGGGTAGAGGAACTTGACAGGCCTGCACAGAGTCCTGATCTCAACCTGATAGAACACCTTTGGGGTGAATGAGAGTGGATACTGCGAGCCAGGCCTTCTCGTCCAACATCAGGGCCTACGCTCACAAATGCGCTTCTGGAAGAATGGTCAAACATTCCCATAGACACACTCCTAAACCTTGTGGACTGCCTTCCCAGAAGAGTTGAAG
>BLSH010519711.1:27863-47521 GCA_018402905.1 Glandirana rugosa | reverse complement strand
TTTTGTTGGGGTGTAGAATTAGGGGGGAGGTAGTTTACTAAACCTGGTCACGTGTTTCGTTCTATCTATGTTCTTGCTTTGTGCACTGGTCCAAATCATTTGATGGAGGGGGGATTAAGATGTGGGGTTGTTTTTCAGGGGTTGGGCTTGGCCCCTTAGTTTCAGTGAAGGGAACTCTTAAGGCTTCAGCATACCAAGACATTTTGGACAAATCCATGCTCCCAACTTTGTAGGAACAGTCTGAGGATGCCCCCTCCTGTTCCAACATAATTGTGCACCAGTGCACAAAGCAAGGTCTATAAAGACATGGATGAGTGAGTCTGGGGTAGAGGAACTTGACAGGCCTGCACAGAGTCCTGATCTCAACCTGATAGAACACCTTTGGGGTGAATGAGAGTGGATACTGCGAGCCAGGCCTTCTCGTCCAACATCAGGGCCTACGCTCACAAATGCGCTTCTGGAAGAATGGTCAAACATTCCCATAGACACACTCCTAAACCTTGTGGACTGCCTTCCCAGAAGAGTTGAAGCTGTCATGTGCAAGTAAAGTCAGACGTCCCAATAATTTTGGTAGTATAGTATATGTATATATATATATATATATTTTTATATATATATATATATATATATATATATATATATATATATATATATATATAGTATCTCACAAAAGTGAGTACGCCCCTCGCATTTTTGTAAATATTTTATTATATCTTTTCATGTGACAACACTGGAGAAATGACACTTTACTACAATGTAAAGTGGTGATTGTACAGCTTGTATAATAGTGTAAATGTGTTGTCCCCTCAAAATAACTCAACACACAGCCATTAATGTCTAAACCGCTAGCAAGAAAAGTGAGTACACCCCTAAGTGAAAATGTCCACATTGGGCCCAAAGTGCCATATTTTGTGTGGCCACCATTATTTTCTAGCACTGCCTTAACCCTCTTGGGCATGGAGTTCACCAGAGCTGCACAGGTTGCCACTGGAGTCCTCTTCCACTCCTCCATGACAACATCACGCAGCTGGTGGACGTTAGAGACCTTCTGCTCCTCTGCCTTCTGTTTGAGGATGCCCCACAGATGCTCAATAGGGTTTAGGTCTGGAGACATGCTTGGCCAGTCCATCACCATTACCCTCAGCTTCTTTAGCAAGGTGGTGGTCATCTTGGAGGTGTATTTGGGGTTGTTATCATGTTGTAATACTGCCCTGCGGCCAAGTCCCCGAAGGGAAGGGATCATTCTCTGCTTCAGTATGTCACAGTGCATTTTGGCATTCATGGGTCCCTCAATGAACTGTAGCTCCCCAGTGCCGGCGGCACTCATGCAGCTCTAGGCCATGGCACTCCCACCACCATGCTTGACTGTAGGCAAGACACACTTGTCTTTGTACTCCTCACCTGGTTGCCGCCACACACGCTTGACACCATACAAACCAAATAAGTTTATCTTGGTCTCATCAGACCACAGGACATGGTTCCAGTAATCCATGTCCTTAGTCTGTTTGTCTTCAGCAAACTGTTTGCAGGCTTTCTTGTGCATCATCTTCCTTCTGGGACGGCAGCAATGCAGACCAATTTGATGCAGTGTGCGGCGTATGGTCTGAGCACTGACAGGCTGATCCCACACCTCTTCAACCTCTGCAGCAATGCTGGTAGCACTGATATGTCTATTTCCCAAAGAAATCCTCTGGATATGATGCTAAGCATGTGCACTCAACTTCCTTGGTCGACCATGGCAAGGCCTGTTCTGAGTGGAACCTGTCCTGTTAAACCGCCGTATGGTCTTGGCCACCATGCTGCAGCTCAGTTTCAGGGTATTGGCAATCCTCTTCTAGGCTAGGCCATCTTTATCTACAGCAACTATTCTTTTTTTCAGATCCTCAGAGAGTTCTTTGCCATGAGGTGCCATGTTGTACTTCCAGTGACTAGTATGAAAGAGTGAGAGTGATAACACAAAATTTAACCTGCTCCAAATTCACACCTGAGACCTTGTAACACTAATGAGTCACATGACACTGGGGAGAGAAAATGGCTAATTGCCCAATCTGGACATTTTCACTTATGGGTATACTTTTGTTGCCAATGGTTTAGACATATATATATATATTTAATTTTGGAGATGTCATTATGAGGGCGCAACAGTTTTGATTGGTGCAAGCAATATTGGTCTTACTAGACTACCACACCTCCAACACTCCAACACTACTTTTGTAATTCTTTCAGAGCTTTAACAAATTGTCTTGCTGTCTTCTGAAGTATCTTTTAATCAGACTATACGGCACTTCAATGGAAAGGTCTGTTTATAGCTTTCCATTTACTTCCTGTTCTATAGAAATGACAGGAAGTGAGAGGCAATCTCTTGAAGGGAGACCATTTTCACCAAAACAAGTGTCCTTATTGAAAGATTTCACCTCTGTTTATTTTCTGGTGACATCTCTAAATTTAGAATTTTGTTTCATTCTTAGTCAATGGTGACAGTAGTTACTAGGACCAATAAAAACATTACAGGGATTGTTAAGCTGACCATGCAACATAATGGAGGCGAATAGCGCAATCTCCTTGACAGGACATTCTGCTGCTGTCAGAATATGTTGTTTAGGGGCTGCAGGTGATTGGCTGTAGCCATTGGCCAATAGAAAATTTTCCAACATGTGTGGGCTCATTGTATGGCCATCTTTACTCTTCCACACATCAACCAAGGTTTAAAAAGGTTTTGACTTTAAATACACTTTAAGACTGTAATGACATGATATTCAAAAATATCAGCTGGTTAAATCGTAGAAAATAAGTACAAAAAGGTAAAGACAGAGCTAAGAAGTAACATGGAAAAAGATTAAAGAAGCTCTGAGTAGGTTATCATGTCTTCTCAAAAGTCAGGCTCATTGTGATCACACATATAAAGTATATTGTTTGGATGTCTTTTATAATGCACTGCATTTTTTATTTGGCAGTCGGTGCAGAAAAGCACATAGAAGAAAACTGAAAGCAAAGGAAATGGAAAACCTGAAAATTGATTCCACAGGGAAAATAGAAGAAACCCATTTTGCCTAGAGGTAAAAAAAAATTGAAAAAGTCAATATTGTACATTTTGACTGATAACGGTATTAGGTTGTCCACAGAAGAGAAGCCCAGAGAACATCAACCATGATATGTGGAAAATGCAAAAATGTATAGTTTAAGACCTAAACTGGTATAGATCTTAACAAGAACCAAACAAACACAAAATTATGTCATTCTGACAGTTGTTAAGAACAGTTTTCATTGATGGAAGCTATAGGTTACCACTGGGGGATATGATGGGTGGTGGAGGATGGAAAGTTTCAACAAAGCCATCAGCAAAAGGTACACTTCTCATTAAATGTAAGTACTGATTAAAAATAATTAAATAAACTTAGACTTAAAATGAAATATGGCAACACCCTACTGATACCCACTTTTTTTTCAACTGGACTGATACCCACTTTTAACTGCACCCCTAAAACCACACCCATATTTGTAGTCACACGCAAATAATCATGCTCAAAAACAGTCAATCAAATTAGTCGCAGACTTTTGGAACAGGAGGCAAACATTGAAGGTATAAAGATGAATTGCCTTGGGCAATATTAGTATAGAAATGATGTGGCGCAACTCATTTTGGGAGGGGCCAAATTGAGGTTACAGTTGGAGGGTGTTAAAGGGGTATGATAAATAAAAATACTGGAAAAAAAATTATCTGCATGGTGGAGTTGCCAGAAAGAAGCCTTTACTGCACCAATGCCCTGTGAGGCATGTCAAGGCACTGCCAGGCATATTGTTACTGGGCTGTTTTTGTGGCATTGGTGCAGTAAAGGCTTCTTTCTGACAACTAGACCATGCACATCATTTTTTGTTCAAGTATTATCGTATTGTGCTCTTTAAAAAAACACACTGTTTTTTTCCAGAGCAGCCTCTATTTCTCCTAAGGTTACCTGTGGGTTTTTTTTTTCTATCCTGAACAATTGCTCTGGCAGTTGTGGCTGTAATCTTTCTTGGTCTGCTTGACCTTGGCTTGGTATCAAAAGATCCCAGAATTTTCCACCTCTTAATAAGTGATTGAACAGTACTTACTAGCAAATTTAACACTTTGAATATCTTTTTATATCCTTTTCCATCTTTATAAAATTTCAGTACCTTGTCTTTTGGCATTTATTTTCTGCTCTCCATTGCTCAGTATCTAAGTCTGCTCAGTGCATAACGTGAAAGCTAGCAAACTCATTGACAATTTATACATAGACACTAATTGCAATTTAAACAGCCACAGATGCAGGAAATTAACCTTTAATTGCCATTATAACTTGTGTATGTCACCTTGTATGTCTGTACCAAAACCAAACATTCCAGGGTATGTAAATTTTTGATCAGGCCATTTAGGTTCTATTATCATTATTATTTAAAAAGGCGCCAAACAACTGTGTGATAATAAATGGCTTCATATGATCACTATCCTTAAATAAAAGAGAGTTTTTTGGCATGATCAGTCATATTTTCAATATTAATGCCAAAATGTCATGATTTATGCCAGGGTATGCAAACTTTTGAACACAATTTGAAGTTCTGGATCATGTACAGTAATAGTTGTGGTGTTATATAAGAGACTGTTAGAGGTAAGAAGTAGAGAAGTTTATTGTTACATATGTAAAAATGAAGACTGTAGTCCACAGCTACTTTTCATAGTACATCAAAACAGTGGGGTTGATTTACTAAAACTGGAGAGTGCAAAATATGGTGCAACTCTTCATTGAAAACAATCAGCTTCCTGTTTTTTTGTCAACACTTAATAGAATAAGCTGAACTTTAGAAACGGATTGGCTACCATACACAGCTTCATCAAATTTTGCACTGATTTTGCACTCTTTTCCATAAATGAACCCCACCGTGCCGTGTATTGGTAGTGGGGTCTGCAGGAGGCAAACAGTGGTTAGCAACAGCCATGGTGCTGATTTTTAACTCTTAGTGAATAACACTAAACATCATTTTTATTAATTTATTTGTACAGGTTACAAGGAAGCGACCTGCAGGCAGGTTTAATGCTGCTGTTACAGAAGAGAATAGGCTCTACCATTGGAAACGTGTGGAAGACCGTGCATGTAAAAGGGAAAGACTGTAAATCAAGTGGCTGCAACCAGGATTGGGTGTTGATGATTTAGTATGAAAAATGTTGCTCTAAACACAAGGCATCATCATCCAGAACCCCCCTTGTCAGTTCTGTGTTGCCTGACTGAGCCCAGTCAATTATGTTCTGTAATATTTATTTTGGCAGATATGACTGATTGTGGAAATTGTTACTCTGATCAGTTTTTCTGGTTAGCCTTAAGCTGCTCATTGACTTCAGAGTGTTGTTGATCTGACTAGTCTGTAGTTCTCTATATACTTGCAAGCTCAGTGCAGCCAAATGACTTCTATAGGCGATCAATGTTATCACAGATGTAAACCACTACTATTTCCACTGGTGGGTTCTCCCCTTCCACTTACAATGGAGGAAAGGGGGGGGGGGGGGATAGAACAAAGGAATAAACAATTCATTGATGAATTATTCATTCATTAGTAGATGATCACAGGCAGCAGTAGATAATGAAGGTATTCATTTGATTCCATCCTGTTTCTGATATTAACCCTGTCACCTCCCTTATCCTGTACATTAAGCCCCTTATCTTCATTCTTCTACTGTATGTTACCTGTACATTAACCCCATTCACCTCCTCCTCCTTCTATGTGTAACACTACCCCCATAGGGGCCGCTTGATGATGCTTGTCCCCAGTTGTTGCTCTGACCTTGCAAGCTTCTCAACCACTCTGACACTCTAGGTTCAAACATATTTCAGCAATAGCAGTTAACAAAGCAAAATACATAGTTCTTTAATAACACTTCTGTATTATATGTTGGTCAACCAATACTCCAATTAGTAATTAGATCAGCATACACATTCTCATAAAGAGAATAAAGCCGTGAACTCAGTATCAACAACCAAATTGCAGTGTTTATCTGGTTAGACAGTTAAGTGCAATTAGAAGCAAACATTCAAATGCAACATTGGCAGAAAGGGGAAAAACATTAACAGTTTGTCAGCTCCCTCTGGGCCACTGGTGCACTGAGCTATATAATTATAACTAAAATATACTTATTGCTTTAATAATGGCCAACAGGGGTAGAGTGCTTCCTTAACAAAAGAAATTGCATTTGAGAATCCTATGTAATAGATAGTTCCAGTTTGAGTATATAAGTTGTCTTCTGCTAGCAATAGTGGGGCCCGTAGACAGTTTTGAATACTTGTAGGCCAATGAGGTTAAACAGATAAATGATTGTCGTGCTTACAGCAAAAGTTTCTCTGTGACTGAGGTGTAAAGATGTCTACATGCAGTGTCTCTAAACAGTGGGATGACAGAATGAGGTTGGACATATGCCCCATCACCAATCCTGATGATAAGACAGTCTCCACTGAAACAGAGTGTACTGCGTAGGCACATAAGTCTCAGTAGGGAGATGAAGAATAGCCACCCAGCAGGCTGTCAGCATGGTGCAACAGCAACAGAAGCATGGAGGTGGATTACAAAGTTCTGGAGTGAAGAAAGGTGGATGCAGTCCCAATTTGTGTCTGCGTCACAGCAATGCAGTTCTGTTGCTCGACCATCATGGCAACCGGTTAGACTGCATCCGAGAAAGCGAGCGTGCTGCTCACAGTTCAATATATCTGCTCTCCCAGAATCATCTTTGCTCCATTAGCCCTCTGGTATGTGTAGTTCAGTCAACACTCAGGAACACAGTATGTATTGGCAGCGGGACTACAGATCCCAAGAACGGGAGATTTGCTCTCACTCTGCTAATAGGAAGTGATGTAGTTATCTGAGTACTGGGCACTAGAGGGAAAAGGCTTAACCCATAGTCCTATGTATCATTTTCCCTTGATTTAATTATAGCATAGCCGGCACCTGGCTACATATGTATGACCTGTGCATGTTGGAAGTGCCCCCATGCTGCAGGAACAAGCTCTTGGCTTTGCCTCTAAGCTGCGCATGCACAGTCTGCTTTCTCTCATTGCCGATGCTGAGGTCAGCCGCTACTGCGAGAGAGCGTGCTGCACAAGCATGGGTTAGGAGCATAGTCCAGAGCTTGTTCCTGCATTGCAGGGGGCATTCTTCCAACTGTTGGCTTGCCTAGGCAGTATGGCAATGGCTATCAAGTTAGGAGTTTATGAGACAGGCTTATGATGCTGAGCATAGACTACAGTTATTCCGTTGACAACAAACTTTGTTTGCCCAATCTGAATAGGTTTGATTTAGCGGGGATGCTTGAATGCATGGGTAATTTTAGTGAAAATGTGAAGTCAAACACTTATGTACACTCCAGGTTCCCTTCTCACCGAGAACAGTGAACCCTAAAAGAGCAAGCAGGTGTCAGGCCCTGTTGTACAGATTATGACACTGATGGGGTATTGGCACATTGTAAATTCCAGTGTACACAAGCCCTTAGTAAACAGCAACAAAACTAAAGCTGACAATTTAATTGTACGATCTACAAAGTTTAGAATTATACAGAAATCTAACTGTAAGCAGACCCATGTATAAGCCAATTAATTTAAAACAAATTATAATTTAAAACAAAGTAAGGTATTCCACAACATTTGGATGAAGTGACACAGTATGGTGGACACATGGAGACAAACCTAATTACAAAGATGGCTATACATTTTACAATTTCTTTTTTTAATCTGTTTTGCTTACATTCTGATTGCACGATATTTTCATATTTGCCCCATTTAAATCAAACGTAGTAGATCGCACAATCAGATTGTAAGTATGTGGCTATGTGTAGGTCTAGCTTTTGCCTACCCTTGAAGATAGGGTATCTTGTGTACTATAAAATAAAGTTTTTCTAGCAGGAGTCCGATTTACATTCAACTGAAAAGCTCCTTGCATTTAGAAAAATGTATGATACTTAGAACATTTTAAACCATTTCTGTGCCTGAATAGTAATTTCTGGACTATTCAGATACATAAGTGGTCTAATATATGAAAGCGTCCATGTTTTAATGACACCATATATTAAAACCGATATAAACCAGTAGCTTTCAAAGTTTGTCATAGAAAGAAATGATGAAAAAATCATACCTTAGTAGCTTCTTTTGAGATAACTCATCCATTCATCTAATACCGTGTTGTGTATGGGCACATCAGATGCAATCTCTGCCTGCCTCCAGCCCTATTCTCATGGATACCTCCTTCCCCTTTATTTGCATTGTCAAATAAGCTAAAAATATGATAGGAAGAATGAGACTTCTTTGTTAAAAAAAAAAGAAAAGAAAAAAAAAACATTTACAACTCTCATTCACCAATATCTGAACTGCCAGTTTTCGATGAGCTAACTATTTAGCCATCCAACATTTCAAACAAAGGTTTCTGAAAGTTTTCTTACTCTTATATGCTAATCGGGTTCCCTCCCGATGTATCTCTCAGCCCCATAGAAGTATATGGGATTCTACTGTCCATGCGCAGGCAGTGCATACAAGAGGTAAACATTGCCCGAGTCCCGGCTGGACTGGCTACCAGAACTGGGAAAGTACGTAACTTTGAAGGAGGCGTTGGCAAAAAATGTTAAGGAAAGTTCCAGAAAACTTTATTTGAAAGTTTCCTTATCCTTCCCTGAGCTGGGAAAAAAATCATAGAGGCTGATTTTACTGACTTTTCATTTTGAAACTGCTTGTCGCTTAGATGCAAATACAGTGTCTTCAATATACATGGAGTCACTGACATAGAACAACTATGCAAATCAGGAGTTCTGACTTTACTGGTTGCATGCTTGTTCCAAGTCAATGACTCAGAAATTATAAAAGTTACTTGCAGCTAAACAACTAGAATTTTTGAAGGAGGTCAGCAATGGCAGCTTACATGTCTCTGTCATTACAGGTTTCCTTTAAACATAAAAAAATAGTATTTGTATCTTTTGAACATTTTATTAATGGAAAGTAGAATAAAAGTATGTTAACATTATTTGCAACATATCTAAGTTGTTTGGCATGTGCTTTGTAATTTAATAAGCTAATATTAAATTATTTTACATTCATACATGGTTTATACTGTATATATTTCTTTTTATTCATATTGTAGCTATAGACAGCAACAAAGCTGATATCTCATGTACCATCCAGTTAAAATACCCCCCTTCCCCTCCAAAACCATGTATGTTCATCTCATATCCACCTTTGTTCTTCACTTTTCTGTGCAGTATTCTTATTTTTCCTATACCTTATCATAATGCCTTGGTTGTTCCACTACTAAAGATAGCATTACAGTTCACATAGTAAAGCAACTTAATTCTCTAACTTAAAGCTGAACTCTGGGCAAACAGCTAAATACAGATATGAAAACATATGAGAGCTGTCTTATCTGCCAAAGGATTTGTATATCCATCCATTCATTACTGAGATGTACAGCCCTGCTAGACAGCACAGCCAAACGGATGACACCACTTATAGTTCAGGATAAAACTGATTAATTCTCTCCACCTCCATCTTTCTGGCTGGATAGGGAAAGAGCAGTGGCAGACTGACAACATCATTCTTCTGCTTATCCTATTCACTCCTATCAGCATGTAATTTAACAACACATTTGCTTGCATCACATCTGTTTGACTCGCTGTCCTGCTCCTCTCCTCTCCTATTCTAAGGGTGGCTTCACACTGCCCCACTGCTCATTTCCATGAAAACCACGGGTTAGCTGTACTTTCCCATAGACTTCTATGTGGTCCTGCAGTTTTGGTGCGGTTTCAGGAAGCGCAGTAAACCTCCTGCATGCTGTATTTTTGGTGTGCTTTGTGAAACTGCACCAAAACCACAGGACATCATAGAAGTCTATGAGAAAGTACAGCTAAACCTCACAAAACCCACGTTATCTGTGCAGTGGGACCGTGTCAGGGCAATGTGAATGTCTCCCTCAGTGCTGTTGCACAATGGATTGGAAAAGGCTAATACCAAGCCAAATTCAGGTACTTACACTAGATGCATTTAAAAACGACATTTAATGAATTATTAATGAATGCAGAAGTGGATTCATTTGTGTCTTTTATTCATCTGGAATACAGCTTTAGTTTTGTGGATTTAATAACTGCTTAAGCCGAATTTGTTTTTTTATTGTATTATTTTTTGTTTTAAAGCCTAATTCTAAATGACTTCTGGCTCTTGAGGAAGCGTACTATCACTTATCAAGTTATAAGCAGCTCTGGTACTTGGGATTATGGGGATTTCCAGCATTCCATTTCTTTATCTCATCAATGACCCTGTTCAGACACCAGTAATACCAACAGGAAAGCCACATATAGAGGATCACATTTTTATTCACACAAACTAGCAATATGTACTTACTTGAAGGATACATGGTCTCATTATGTTTCATTTAGTGGCAGCCATCACTACACTTATGGTCTTATTCAATTGTAGTTCAAACATGAAAAAAACCCCGCACTTCAGATGAGTGGAATTTATTTTGGCAGACTTTCTGTGAAAATCTGGAATTTTCAACTACATTTGTCTATTTTGTTGGAGACAAAAGGAAGTCCAATGTGAAATCGGCTTTAAGGGGCTCCAAATAAATCCACTTCACCTGAATAGGGGAAGTTAATAGCACTTGCTTTGGCAAATATTTGCAGATGGTAACATCACCTTTTACCAAAGTCACTCTTGTCCCTGTTCATCAGGCGGCTAAGTTCTACCTTGACCACTGCTAACGTAATAGCCATGGAGGGTGTGGAGCTGGAAATAAATATGTTTCAAGTACTTAGTCTTTTTATTTTTTTTAAATTTGTCATTTAAATACATAAAATAATGGAGAATTATCAACAATATATATTACATTGTGGACCAGGTGGTAGTTACGATAACCTATATGATACTCTATAATGTATTAAAAGTATGACATAAGCATTTGTAGAACATTACACATATAAATAAATATAGAAATCAATGATGGAAATAAAAGAATCCTTAAGAGCATAAAGTGTTTAAATGCACGGCATAAGGTCAACCCCAATTGCCTTTTTTGGGCAAATTGTTCTAAGTGGGAAGGGAAAGAGAGAGAGATGGAGAGGACAGGAAGGTCAGTTAGAATGGTGGAGGAACATGCTATGAATTTTTTCATCAGTGCCCTTAGGGGAAATGATAAGGTCATCCATATGTTTAATGTTGTTCATTAAATTGAATCATTGTTGCATTGTAGGTGGTTGTGACTTTTTCCAGAGGACACGTATGTGCAGTGTTTACCGAATGCATACCAATCTTTTGTAAAGTTTGAGGGGAATGGAGTTATGATATAATAAAAGGAAAACAGGGTCTGTTGGAATTGTAAAGTCAGTACATTTCTGCATTATATTTCGAATACTATTCCAAAAATGTGACCGTTTGGGGCAAGACCAAAAGGTGTGTTACAGATGGGGAGCCACATCGCCAGCAAATATCAGGAGAATCTGGAAAAAATAAATGAATTGAATACTATCATGTTAAAATCAAAGTCTTAATATTTATTTATTTTTCCTGTTTAAGTTCTACTCTTTCTTGTTATGTATTTTTTTCTGTAAACCATAGATTCCAGTCCAGGATTGAGGTGTTGTGTTAGTAGAAGGAGACAAAGAAAAAAAATGTTTGCATTTTTTTTTTTACATTTTATTTATTTTATTAAACATAGTTTAACATCTTACTTTTGTGATTATAGGCATAAGTAGTATTTTTATTCATGATAAAAATATTTAACCTCACTCTATTTTTTTAAATATGTACACTGTATAGAAAGTATATAGTCAGAGTCGTCTTCAGCTGGCCATACACTGATTGAAATTGTGCTGGTTTAGCAGGAACCGGATACATTTTGATCAGCGAGTGAACTCCTGCTCGACAGAAGTCAATTGTTTAATGGTCTTCTATCGAAAAACATTTTGGAAATATTTTCCATTGATTAGCAGCTACAGACAATTAGCTGGTGTAGTTGTCAGAATATAATGCCCTGCAGGGGAGATTCCTCCATTCGCCTCATTTGGGTGCCCCATGGCTGAACGGAAAAAAAAAACAATGCATGGCCATCTTTATACTAGGACATCTATCATGTCTATTGCATCAAAAGGCAATGCTAAACAGGGACCGGGAGACAGGTCATGCAACAAATTTAATACAAGGTTGCAGCATGAGTCATAAATTCCTCCCTCAGCTGCTCTAAAGTTGCATTGCCACCGAATTAATCCTTCTTAATAATGAGTGGGTTTAGTGAAAATCTGTCTAATCTTGAATGATAAATCTGTCGCAGCTGGCTGCATAGCAATTCAGACGCATTAGTCACAAATACACTGTAAACCTGTTGCAGAGATTTTGCTAAGTGAGAGGCAGACTGATGTGCATCTAACTGTGTTGCTAATTTGCTGGATAAATGCCCCGCATTGTTTCTGTTTTATTTGAATGCATTATTTACTTAGACATGCTATAACAGTATTAAAACCTGTGCTGATTTATGATTGATGGCATTGCTGACCTCCTTCGAAAATTATAAATGCTATGAAAAACCCATCAAGAAAAACGCAAAGGTTTACACAGGTAAACAAATCACAGTGGAATACTCCTGGAAAATAGAAAAATGTAAATTAAAAGAAGAATGCAGTCTATAATGCACTTGCAATAAACTTAAATTTAACCTGTTGCTTTGCCTTATATGGGGCATACCGACCTCTGCAGCTGTTTCCTCAGTTTGCCAAAGAAATCAAAATGAGCAAGTGTAACGGAACCCTCTACATGGTATTTTGTCACTAAAGGAACCAACACTGTTAGTGGAGAGAGAGTCCTCAGCCCTGTCTATGATTTGAAGCTTAGACCCCATACACATTATTCGATTTTCTGCGTTATTTTTGTCTTCAGATTTACTAAAACCATGTAGTGCAAGGGCCTGCCTGATTGCATACAAATTGAAACTCTCAAGGTTTGATCTCATATTATATGGTTCTGGTAAATCGGAAGACAAAAATATGCAGAAAATCTAATAGTGTGTATGGGGTCTTCTTTTCCTTATTACCGAAAGCAAATGCTGTGATAGGGGAGTGAGGGTAAGGTAAGTAGCCTTTGGGGCTTGCTTTAAAGCAAACTAGTTGCCTTTGCCTGCATGAGCAAAGCATAAGTTCATGTTAAGGTGTAAATTTCTCACGGGAAGAACATGATCTGAACTTGCCCAATTGGTTTATAATGAGATTACAGAGAAACATGCACCCACTCCCATAATTACTCACATTTCCTAGTTATTGAATAATGTGAATACCTTATAGTACTCCAACGTATTATCTTCTATTTTTTTATGTATCCCCCATACCTAAACATATTTATCAGCGAAATGTTATTTACAATGTAATTAAAGCTTAATATTTTTTGTATAATTCAAATAGAAATGTATAACTTCAACAATGACTTTGTATTCAATTATATTTTTACCAAACAGTACTTGTAAAATTCTTTTATTATTATAAACATTTTATAAAGTAAAACACATGAGATCACGAAAACAAAATTGAACATGGACCCTAGTATAAAACTGAAATTAAAGCCAGATAAGAATAGAGGGGGGATGACTTAAAGTGGTTGTAAACTTTAGACACGAAATATGAACAAAGCATATCCTTTTATAGTGTGGACTTAGGAGCACTAAGTGTAATTTCTGTCTGCTGCTTCCCCTGTTATCAGCATGAGTGACTTTTGACAAGTTCTCCTGACCCCAAGAGAAAAATGGTGACAGGGGAGGAACCTCCAGCTGATTGACAGCCTCATCTCTGTTCCTGTGTGCTGTGTGGAGAGGGGTGTGTCTCTTCCCCCCAATCAGCTCTCAGAGCTCCCTTCGCAGAGTGTAACTTTAGCTCTCCATCCATTTTTTTCTGAACTCTCAGACAAGCTTTAAAATGGAGCCCTTTGAATGGTTGTAGAAAAGAGGGCTGAGGATAAACAGCTACAATTTACGGAGGAGGATTTGTTACATCTCTGTGTATTACTTTAGGCCAGTCACTCCACTGGGTATATGTAAGGGTTTACAACCACTTTAATTTTGCCTGGCTTAACTACATGCCTATCTATTGCTGGGGAGCTTCTTACCTTCCTGCAGTTAAAAATTACCTTGGGCTCAATTCCCTAAACTATGAGGATTATTTTTGCCCATAAAAATGGTTATTTTAGCAGTCCTTTTGGCAAATAATACATGTTATAGTTTAATGAACTGAACCTCTTGTTTTTAATAATCTGCAGTTTGGTAATCATTGCCCCTGCTTCAGTTTGAATAATGTGCAACACGGTACTCCCTACAATATCCATGTAACTCTCAGGTCTTGGAAAGGTATCAGTGTAACATCATGGTGTAACATCAGTGTAATGATGTAGACATCCCTTAGGCTTCTGTCATTACCCTGCTATCTAGCCCAAGGGCCTTGTGATTCACCTTGTGTTTCCCATGCCAACACCCAATAGGCCAGTGGGATAAAAATCTAAGAAAATACCTGTCCTTTGATCATAGAAAACTTGCTTCTCAGATCTTCTACCCTACAAACCTGAAGGTGATGTATTTACAGGCTGTTATGGACAACAGGGTCCTTATATTAGAAACTTTTAAAGAGGGTGCCACTGGAAGATCCAGCACAGACAAGAAGATGAACAGTTACTCATGATAAGAATTACACATAACCAATTCCTTCCCAGATATGCATTTTCAAATATATTTGCTGTATCCTCTGTGTTTTGATACCAGACACCAATGTGTTGCAAACATTACTTTTTAGAAACGTATTTCAATTCTCTAATGCAAAGGGTGTTACTGTGTGGCCAGATGATTGTACATTAAGCACATATCTCAACCCCAATGGAAAAAAAATCAATGCATGTCTCAAAATACAATATTTTTAGCTAGAATCTCATGTCAGTAGCTGCAGGTAGGTGCAAATGCCAGACAGTGCACATATGTTTCCTCTGCTGCTGAGGACAGGAGCTCACTAAGCAGAGGCACATAAAAAGTACCTGCTATTGCTACAGAGACCAACCTCAACACTCACCTGGCAACATGCTATGGGGTTGATTTACTAAAACTGGAAAATCTGATGCAGCTCTGCATAGAAACCCACCAGCTTCCAGGTTTTATTGTCAAAGCTTAATTGAACACGCAGAAGTTAGAAGCTGATTGGTTTCTATGCAGAGCTGCACAAGATTTTGCACTCTCCAGGTTTAGTAAATCCACCCCATTGTGTACCCCTAAACCTTTGCTTGGTTCAGGACACAACAGGTCCACAAATGGACCTTGATTCAATTGATAGGTTTATTCAATGAAGGGAAGGCATGTGCAATACAGGCATTTCAAACAAAGAACTTGTGCAAAACCAGTCAGAGTAGTTGGGACCAAGAATTCCCATCAAGAACAAAGTCACCAGATCTGATTGACTTCTTCGCCAAGTTATCTTTGCCTCTCTGCTACTTCTACTTCTCAACACTTTTCAATGTGCAAAGAGTGAATAAACTCCAAAACAGCTCTCGTTCTTTTTAAACAAGATGACATTTTTCTTGTTGGTGGCAAAAACAGGAATACTTTCTCCTCAGGCCATTCATTCTGCACAGAGGACAAGGAACTCTCAAAAAAATATATAGGGGAATAAAGTAGTGTCTTTACATATCATTTAGATGTGTACCACATCCTCTAATATGTAACAATATAGAAAAATTTCCTTTAAAAGCAACTAATAGGCTTTTCACGGTACCACCACAGTCAATTTAAGCTGTAAAAATATCAAAAATTATTTATTTGGACCCATTAAAACTGTTAAAACAATCCATACATGTCTTCTTGCCATTACACTTTGTTCATATACAGATATCACCCATTTTGTGTACAAGTGGTTCTAACATTGATTACAGTCAAAAAGATGATGGATGAGATTTCCACATTCATTGCGTTTCACAGGTCAGAGCCTGCTTCTTCAGGAAAGACAGATATTTTCCACTTGTCTGAAATAACATCAATAAGTGCATATGTTAAAACCAAAACATACAGGAGACACCTTCATGGATAGGCAAATTCAGATGCCAAGATCCAGACCAGGAAGGAAGGGGATACTCAATGTTAGAGTGGAAATTGGGCATTTCCTCCATTTTGCTTGCTCAGTAAAAAAGCAAAGGTTCCTCCTTATAGTGTTACTAAACCCAGTAATATGAAAATAGTTCATCTGCCCCCCCTCCCCCCACAGTGCCCACAGCTTATAAATCTTCTTTTTACATTCAAATACTGCCACTATATACCTTTTTGACTGATCTGTATACCACGGGCAGTGACAAACTGCAGGGTCTGCCCAGTGCTGAAGGTTCAGGTAGGAGCAGATTTCCACTACAGTAACATGTGTACAAGAGCGCTCTCCCCAGCCCAACACGTAATCTTAATAGCTAAAGTACATATGCTAGCAATTACATAATAAAATCCACATTTTAAACATAAATATACACAAATATTCTAAAATAAATTAGTGCCAAAATAGTGATGATTCTGAATGTCAACAATGTACTACAAAGTTCCAGATTGAACAGTTCATAACGGCCAATATCAGAACACCATTCACTTATATGGTATAATCACTTCCTCCAGTTTGTGACCAGTATGTTGCTGCAATGGAAAGTTCATCACAATTTCAAGTTCATCAGATTATTATTTCTAATAACCATGTGCTCATAAAGTGCCAAGTGATCATAACACAGCTGTGGGGTTTCGTGCTCTCCGTGCTCCCCTTTTATGTTCCCGCACTCACCAGAAAGCATAGACTCTTATTACGGGAGTCATGTTCGCCTTAGTGTCTGCTGGGTTCAGTGGTTCCACGGATCTGGCCCCCTTCAGTGGGTCCCTTGTGCTGTTCACCGGCCTCCAGATGTCTCCTCAGGGTCAGTGTAATAATGGCAGAGGAAATGTATATAGTGTAATACCGTTTATTTGAATAAAAATTGTGCAAACATCTCCACTTACATTTAAAAATTCGCATAAAAGCATAAAACGCCGGACCGGAAGTGGGAAGTGGACCTGCGTTCCACCGGCCGGAAATTACGTCACCACCCGCGGTCAACTGACGCATTTCATCCCTATAGTATTAAACTATATACATTTCCTCTGCCATTATTACCCTGACCCTGAGGAGACATCTGGTATCCCCCATTGTGCTTGCTCTATACAAAAGAAAAGGTTCCTCCTTCTTCAATCCATGGTCAGCAAGTAACAATGCTTAAAATAAAATTGAAAAAAAAAGGAAAAAAAAGAAGAGGTAACATGTACTTGCTATGTGCTCCTCTTTTGGCAGTCCCCGTCAGCGCTGTAAGCTCTTCCCCTCCTTTGTGTGGCTCCTGTAGCAAGCTGTGTGCTCCTGTCAGGTTCTGTATGGAGCTGTGTGCATCCATAGACAAATACAGTGGTGGTAAGCCCCTCCCCTTCTCCATCCTCACAGGAGTTTGACTGACGGCAGGAGGAGCCTATGGCTCTTTTCCTTCAGTTTCTTCTGTGAAACCAGGAAGTGAGGTGAGTGACGCTGGAGCGGGAGACAGAGCTGGAGAGATGACATGGAAACAGGTAAGTGTTTAGGGATGTTAAGGGGTAGGACAGGTAGTGGAGGATTTTATACCCTAATGCAGCGAATGCATTAAAATTAAGTTTAATGTCACAAAAACACATTTCCTAAAACTCCCTATTCTTTCTCATCATGAATTATTAAAATCTGTACAGCATAAAATTCTCCTGTTTTTAAAAACTGACCTTTTTGCTGTCCTGATGATGTAATCACAGTTTCCCAAAACTTCCTGTGTTCTTCTGAAGCCCTGGATGTGTGAGAGGGGCTAAAACAAAGCCCACGCATAATTGCAGCCATTTTTTCCCAACAGCACAATCATTCAGTTGACATGTTCATGCTAATTAGGTTCATCCACACAAGCGCTAAAAGGTCAATAAAACAAACCTCCCCGGTAAAATAGTAAAAACAGTGCTACGCTCAAACACAATAATAAATAAAATCAGCTTAAACTATGTCACAAAATGTGAATATATTAAGTAAAGAATCCAAGTGAATAAATGGTTACTGTCCCTTTAAATGACATGGGACAATAATGTGTGAATGGTATATATGCAATTCAAAATTAAAACAAATAACATCTGTCCCTTTAAATAGCACAAAGCATTAGCCTGTAAGTAATATTATTCAGTTCATCTATATATCACGTGACCGGTCCGTGAAAACAAAAAAAAAATTGTAAATGTAACCACTTCAGCCCCGGAAGGATTTACCCTCTTCCTGACCAGAGCACTTTTTGCAATTCGGCACTGCATCGCTTTAACTGACAATTGCGCGGTCGTGCGACTTTGTACCCAAACAAAATTGTGCCCTTTTTTCCCGCAAATAGAGCTTTCTTTTGGTGGTATTTGATTACCTCTGCGGTTTTTATTTTTTATTTTTTGCTCTATGAACAAACGAAGAGCGACAATTTTGAAAAAACCCAATATTTCTTACTTTTTGCTATAATGCATATCCAAAAAAAAATAGAAAAACAAATGTATTCATCAGTTTAGGCTGATATATATTCTTCCTCATCGCAATCGGCATGTATTGATTGGTTTGTGCAAAAGTTGCCTCGTTTACAAACGATGAGAATTAATTTATGGGTTTGTTTTTTTTTATTTTTTACTAGTAATGGCGGTGATCTGCTATTTTTAGCGGGATTGCGGCAGACATGTCGGACAATTTTGACACTTTTTTTGGGACTATTGGCATTTATACAGCGATCAGTGCTATGAAAATGCACTGATTACTGTGTAAATGACAGTGGCAGGAAAGGGGTTAACACTAGGGGGCGATCAAAGGGTTAACTGTGTGGGGGCTGGGCTGACTGGGGGAGGAGAGTGATCACTGCTCCCATATACAGGGAGCATATGACCACACTCCTTCTCTCCTGTCAGAATGGGGATCCACTTGTTTACATTAGCGGTCCCCGTTCTGTCACTGTGGGACACTGTCACTGTGGGGGGAGCGATTGCGGGTAGCCAGCGGAAATCGAGTATGCCCTTCCTGCTCCCTGGCTCCCCCTCTACACAGTGAGCGCACAAGCACACCTCCGGCGGCGCTTGTGCGCTCACGATCCTTGCTCCTGCGGCTGCTGTCAGGTAATGGCGGTTCATGCAGGAGAGCCATGTTGCCACCGTCAAGCCACGGCAGGAGGTCGGCCTCCTCTCTCTCCTCTCCTCTCTCCTCTCTTTCTCATATCTCCTCCTCCCTCTTCTCCTATCTCCTCCTCTCTCTCTCTCTCTTCTCTCTCCTCTCTCTCTCTCCTCTCTCTCTTCTTCCCTCTCTCGTCTCCTCTCTCTCTTCTTCCCTCTCTCGTCTCCTCTCTCTCTTCCCCTCTCTTCTCTCTCTCTTCCCCTCTCTCTTCTCTCTTCCCCTCTCACCTCTCTCTTCTCTCTCTCTCTTCCCCTCTCTCTTCTCTCTCTCTTCTCTCTCCTCTCCTCTCTCTCTTCTCTCTCTCTTCTCTCTCCTCTCTCTCTTCTCTCTCTCTCTCCTCATCTCTCTCTCTTCTCTCTCTCCTCATCACGCTCTTCTCTCTACTCCTCTCTCTCTCTCTTCTCTCTCTCCT
>BLSH010519711.1:4045-14215 GCA_018402905.1 Glandirana rugosa | reverse complement strand
ATGAAAACGGGTTTTTTATACCCTTTTGCATAACTGGGCGCATATTCGGATCCCACACTTTACGTCGTGGGTTTTGTGTCCCTGTCCTTCGGTCTTGTGTCCCTGTCCCACGGTCTTGTGTCCCTGTCCCTCGGTCTTGTGTCCCTGTCCCACGGTCTTGTGTCCCTGTCCCTCGGTCTTGTGTCCCTGTCCCTCGGTCTTGTGTCCCTGTCCCACGGTCTTGTGTCCCTAAAATTGGTCTGGTGTCCCTAAAATTACGGTCCTGTGTCCCTAAAATTACGGAACTACCTTACTCATCCCTTATGTGTTCTGGCTACAGTGTCTGTGTCCTGGCATTAAAATCCCTGTGTCCTGGCATTAAAATCCCTGTGTCCTGGCATTAAAATCCCTGTGGTCTGGTTAAAATCCCTGTGTTCTGGCACCCTGTCCCTGTGTTCTGGCTCCCTGTCCCTGTGTTCTGGCTCCCTGTCCCTGTGTTCTGGCACCCTGTCCCTGTGTTCTGGCTCCCTGTCCCTGTGTTCTGGCACCCTGTCCCTGTGTTCTGGCTTCCTGTCCCTGTGTTTTGGGTGCTGCATTTCACACCCTAGGCTTATACGCGGGTCAATACGTTTTCCCATATTTTTTGGGCAAAAGTAGGGGGGTCGGCTTATACACGGGTCGACTTATACCCGAGTATATACGGTATTACAGCGCACACATACAAAAATGACATTTAACTCCTGCAAGGCTATTTAAAATCACATAAACATATTAAGCAACTATGCAAAAATATGGGGATTTGGTCACACTATATGGCCATAGACTGCTTAAGTCCACTACTGCGTCGAAGTACCCCATTTTGGGACCTACACTAACCATAGAATGGAAAATCCTGTCTCATAACCATGGGAGAAATACACTCCTATTTATGGGAGAACCAAAGGACTTCTCTTAAAGCTCATGTGGACACTGATTAGAGGTAATGATGGGGGGATGGGGTGCTCCAGCCCAAGGGGCCTGGTCAGGACCTATACAACAGACAAACAAATACTTGGAGGGGGCACACCCTAACAACGCATTACATTTAAGATGGTGCTGCTATAAGACCATACAATCAGAACAACATTTTACAGCGCACACATACAAAAATTACATTTAACTCCTGCAAGGCTATTTAAAAGCACATAAACATATAAAACAAATATGCAAAAATATGGGGATTTGGTCGCACTATATGTCCATAGAGTGCTCAAGCCCACTACTGAATCAAAGTACTCCATTGTCAGTGGGTCCTGCACTAATCATAGAATGGAAGATCCTGTCTCATAACCATGGGAGAAATACACTCCTCTTTATGGGAGAACCAGAGGGTTCCTCCTAAAGCTCAGGTGGATACTTATTAGTTTGTTAGTATTTGTATTTGTATTAGTATTTGTTCATCATTTTATCACAACGCACACATGTTGCACACATGGCATTTCAGACTGGGCATTAGCACAAGCACATAGGTGTGAGGTTTTTGCATAACCTCCATTTTCCCCGTCTCACAAATGAAAATATTACATTTTTTGTTATTTAATAAATCAATAAAGTTTTAGATTTAGTAGGAATTTTTGTAAGTTACGCTGTGTTTGTTTTCACTAATAATGATTTTACTATATATTTAATTAAAATATTGCTTTGATAAACATTTGCACAGCTATCGTGGGACCTACAAAATCAGTAGCACCATCTTTTAAATCGAATGGTTCTGTGCTTTCAGAAAATGTATGGCTCGAGGGTTTTTTTACAGACTCTGAAAGCTGTAAGTGAAAAATAAAAAAAGTAAAAAAATGTCAAAAATGGTCTGGCTAACTAGGGTTAAAAGTGGAGTACAGGGAATGACAACTAAAGGGTTAAAACTGGTCTTCTATCTATACTGCAGATAACTTGACCCCTTCCACTCTGAAAAACAAAGACTTTCTAGAAGATTATGTAGGACATCTGTAGGGAGGAGTTAGGTCTCCTTAAATTGGTAATCCTCCTGGTGGATGGAGTTGTAGTTACAAATATTGTAGCTGCTGACTTTTAATAAAAGGACACTCACCTGTCCAGGGGACCAGCCTCACCTGAACTGGTTCTTCGCCGGTCTTTGGGTCCCAGGCGCTAGCATGTTTACTGTGGGGATTCCTTGCGACTTCACAGTCGGCTCCCCAGTACACATGTGCGAGCCATGCTGCACTTTGTGAATGGTCCCGCAGCCTTTTGGGAACTGTAACGTGTCCCATAGGGTTGTGAGCAGGGAGGGGGGAGGAGAACGTCCAGTGTATTCCCGCAGCGATCCGAAGTGAACGTGAGTACCAGTCAAAACCAGGTACCCGCCCCCCCCCCCTCCGAAAAAAAGTGGCAAAAATAGAAGAAGAGGGCATAAAGCGGAACTTCCCCTTTAGGGTGAAGTTTCACTATAATGCACATAGCTACGTACAAGGTTTATTAGATGTAACATGTTCCCCCTCCTGCAGCTGCTCCCCGATCCCCCCCTCCCTGTGACAGCAGGCTGGGGATCTTCTCCCGGCACCCACTGTCACTATTTGAAAAGAGTGCGGCCGTACAGGGCTCCACCCACACATCCGTGTTATTCATTCACAGAGTTCTGTGAATTAATGAACTACAAGTACCGACAGCCTTTGTAGTTCTCAATGAACTACCAGGGCGCTGTTAAGTACTGTGGTAGTTCATCGATTCTTCCTTTCATTGTGTAGCTGCCTGCCTGTATGGGGTACGAGCAGACAGCTTTCACCGACAGTCTGCAGGAGTCCTGCACTGCATCCACAATCTGCTGATTGTGGGTACAATGCTTTCCAGGCTCCTACAAAAAAAAAGTAAATGCACATTTTTTTACTTGCAAAAAAATGTGCATTTATCTTTTTTTTTTTTTTTAAAATGTGAACTTATCCTCTACAGTAAGTGTTTACTCTGGGGAAGTTGAGAGAGTAAAGGCTTACAGATATTTTTCCAAATGCCTTTAGGCTTGGTACCAATTACTGTTCTGCAAAAATACTATAAAATTTGTATCCAGTTGTAGCAATTAATTCTTACAAACAAGAATCAGGAATATCAGTGATACCTAGTGAACAAACATGCCAAGTACATAATAATTTCCTTTGATAATACTACACCTGTGTGTTGCTTACTCAGCGGGTAATGCCTAACAATTTCTTTGACAGAACAATTTCCCATGAAAAGTACAGTGTGTTTGGGTGGAATCTTGGAACAGTCTCTGTCTAGTCCACTGTCAGCCAAATACAATGATTCATATTCAATCTGATTTTTGACTATTTTGTCACTCAACAGCATTTTTAGTCAGAAAGTCACTTGACAAAATGTCCTGTGTCACTTACTGATGCAGATCTGAGTTGTGAGAAAGTGTAATACAAAAGAGAATTGGATCTTGCTTACGACAATCTAGTTTTGTTGTGACAGACACCAGTTGTTCCCAACAGTCTCTTTGTTGTCTTCAGCAATTCACCTTCCTGACCTTTCACTCGCCTGGAATTGCTATATCCCATTACTGGTATGTGCCAAAACAACAATAACTTAATGTAGTTAAAGGTGTTTTCCTTGGGTGTGGCTTGGGTGACGATTTAACCGGACGCACATACAGCGACTCATGCCAGCCATCCTGACTAATTCATCCTAAATCAGTGCACCTGTCATCATGTAGTGCAACAAGGAGTAGATAGTGCAGGCTTAATGTCCAAGTTGGCACTGGAATGCTTCTTCCCTGAGTGGCAGAAACAGATGCAAAGTTGCTGCCGCTTGCTTAGAGCAACTTGCCCAAAAGCCAGCTAAAGGCCTTCCGTCTAAGAAGGCATCACTATAGGGTTGATTTACTAAAACTGGTGAGTGAAAATCCAGTGCAGCTCTGCATAGAAACCAATCAGCTTCCAGGTTCTTTTGTCAAAGCTTAATTGAACAAGGTAAATTTAGAAGATGATTGGCTACCATGCAGAGCTGCATTAGATATTGCACTCTCCAGTTTTAGGAAATAAATCCCTATGTCTCTGGACCAGACTGTGGGAACACTGATGGCCTTGCAAATACACGTACAAGCAGACAGCCATGATCCCCTGAGGAGCACAATGAGTACTGTTGATTGTTCTATGTCTGTAGTGAACTCTTAAGCAGGCCAAAGATTATGTGATTTTCTTTCCTGCAACCTGCAACAGGAAAGAAAATTGCTCAATTCCCCCATAAACACAGTCAATAGCTTCTCCTATGAAGCTATTGTGTTCTCCCAACAGGGGGGTGCGGGGAGCCTTCTCTGCTGGGACAGCACAATGATTACTGTTAGCGGCTATAACCAATGATCATATGCTAAAAGTCTGACAGGTTGGTTGTACCCAAATCAATTGATGGATCAACTAGGGTACAAGCAGCATTCCCATAGATGGATCGAATCTAGGCAGGTCCCTGCTGAACCAGTCAAGATTCAAACAATCTATGGCCGGCTTTAGTATGAAGCCACTTATAACCTAGAACCCACCCTTACGGACAGCATTCAATACATCCAACACCTCTCTGACTGCACTTACACTGTGAATTATTGGCATTAATGTTTGATTCACCAATGGTATGACAAATCATGTGCAAAATTCAGCAAACCCAAACTTCGATGTATATCCTATTGAAGTCTATGGGGAGTCTACTTTTAGGACTAATAGTAAACGACTGCCAAAAAGACGCAGTAAGCTTAAAACTAATGGGGGGGGCAATTTTCAATGAAAAATACTGCACAACAGGGGCAGGGTATTATTGGGGCATTGAGGGCAACACAAATCCTTTAACCACTTCCCTCCCGCCCTATTAACAATTGACGGCGGGCGGGGGCTGCATTATCCTGACCAGACATCTATTGACATCCTCAGGATAAGCCGCTAGCATGCGCCAGACACGGGCCGTCACCGATCACGGTAAACAGCCAGTTAAATTGGCTGCTTACCATACGATCGGCTGTGTATAAACACAGCCGATCACAGGTACTTCCGCGAAGCGGCAGCGTGCCACAGGACACTGCAGTGCGTTCCCCCAGAGGCGTGCCCATGTGATCGGGGGGGGGGGGGTGGGTATCCCTTGGACACAGCACTTCCCTGATCTGTAAACAGCCAATAAAATTGGCTGTTTACCATGTGACCGGCTGCGTCCAGTCACAGCCGGTCACAAATGTAAACAAAACACAGTCACTATGTGATGCTTCTTCTCCTCACACACCGATCGTGTGAGGAGAGAGTAGAGCAGGGATCAGTGAGTTACTCAGTGTCTTGTCAGTACTGTACTGTCCACAACACACCACCCCCCCAATAAAGAGGACCTATCACCAGTACCATCCGGATCTGTCAACAGCCCATCTGTCACACAGCCCATCTGTCACACAGGCCCACAAGTACCGCCATCGGTACCGCCACCGGTACCGCCATCGGTACCGCCACCGGTACCGCCACACAGGCCAGCCACCAGTACCACCACCGGTACCACTAAACAGATCCGCTACCACTACAGCCATCCGTATCACCACACAGGCTAGCGACTGGTACCACTCAACAAATCTGCTACCAGTACAGCCATCCATATCACCAGATCCTCTACCAGTACCGCCATCGGTACCGCCATACAGGCCAGCCACCAGTACAGCTACAGGTACCGCTAAACGCAGGTCCACCACCAATACCGCCACCCATCAGTTATGCCATCAGTATAATCACCAGGTCCACTATCATGTCTCAAAGAGTATATACCCCTGAGGAGGCGTATGAAATTCTTGCCATGTCGGATGATGAGAGCAGCGGGGAGCTCTCATCAAACGATTCTGGTTCAGAGTATGAGCCATTAGAGGGCAGTGGATCAGAGTCCAATTCAGCTGAGGAAACCGCCCCCCTCCTAAAAGAATGAGAAGATTAGGACCAAGATCCGAAGACCTGCCCACCACCAGCAGCCCCAGACCCCAGGAAGAGGAGCCCAGTACTAGCACTGAAACTATACGCCCAACTCCAAGAACCCTAATCCGTGCCTGGGCCCGGTCCTTCCTACCCGATGCATTGGCAAACCCCGTGTGGTTGCCCGCCAACTCAGGGTCTGCAATAGTCCCCAATTTCACCGCACAACCAGGTGTGCAGGTTGACACTACAAATTTTGCCCTATTGGACTACTTTTATTTGTTTTTCACCTCCCGAATTGCTACAGAGTATAGTGGACCAAACCAATCTGTACGCAGAACAATTCATTGCTGCCAATCCCACTTCATCTTATGCCCGCATGATCAATTGGCGACGTCTGACATTGGACGAATTGAAAATATTTTTGGGCCTCACACTGAATATGGGCATTACACAAAAAAATGAGCTCCATGGGTATTGGTCCACCCACCCAATCCACCACATGCCCATATACTCAGCTGTAATGTCCAGGACAAGATACGACATGATAACGCGTTTCTTCCATTTTAGAGACAATTCGCAGTGCCCTCCCCGAAATCACCCCAACTATGATAAATTAAATAAGTTACGCCCCCTAATTAATTCCTTTTTCCAGACATTCACTCAAATGTTCATCCCAGATAAAAATATCTGTGTGGATGAGTCCCTCATCCATTTCACTGGCCGGCTGAATTTCAAACAGTACATACCCAGTAAAAGATCCAGGTATGGCTTAAAACGTAGCAAGTTGTGCGATCGAGCCACTGGCTATGTGTACTCCTTTAGAATATGCGAAGGTAAAGACTCCCAACTCCAGCCCCGTGATTGCCCCACATATATTGGAATTAGGAAGATTGTCTGCGAGCTGGCATTCCCCCTCTTTGGAAAAGGATACCACCTACACGTAGATAACTATTATACCAGCCTGCCCCTATTATGCCATCTATAACAAAAGACAACCCTGGCCTGCGGCACCTTCAGGAAAAACAGGAAGGGCTTCCCACAAAATCTCCTCACCCAAAAGCTACAAAACGGGAATCTGCCTTTATGAGGAATGAAGAGGTATTGGCCATGAAGTGGAGGGACAAGAAAGATGTCCACATCCTCTCCACTATCCACAATAACACCTCAGTGGAGATCCAAAGAAGACATGGCCCTTATTAATGGGGGGCGGGGGGGTGGATTTGAATGACCAGATGGTACAGCCCTATTTATCTACCTGTAAGTCACGTTTTTGGTATAAGAAAGCCGCATGTATAATTTGTTTGTATGTTGCCAATGATCGTCCGAAAATCAATCCCTCACCTACTTCTAATACATTGAAAAAATTATTATTGCCCTTATTTATCAGCAAGGACCCGTCCCAGAAAGTATTCGCTCCGACAGTGTGAGTTGACTCCACAAGCAACATTATCCCTTCCCCATTCCCCCCCCCCACAGAATCCGGAAGAAGGCGACAGAAGAGATGCCGTGCATGCTCCCTGAGGAGGAGTCAGAAGAGACACCACGTATTATTCCCCCGACTGTCCCTCCCAACCTGGCCTGTGCATCGGACATTGTTTCAAAAATTATCATACACAAATCACATATTAGTTCCCCATATAGACTATAGACTGCCATTTCAAATACCTGTGTGGACCATTTGCTTGCTACCATGTTATCTGACCCTGGCCTGTTTACCGACAATGTCTTTGCCTGCCGTTTTAAACCATGTTCCTGACTTCCACGTTAACTGACTCTGGCCTGTTTACAAATGATGTCTTTGCCTGCCATTTTAAGCCACATTTCTGACTTCCACGTGCACAACCTCGGCCTGTTGATCGACCATGTTTTTGCCTGCCACTTGGACTGATCTTTTACCCTTATACATTAGTACACAGGGGTCTTACATATATGAGGGGCTCCAGAAAGCGTTCTGAGTAGAAAAAAACAGTGTTTGGTTTTCTGTGTTGCTAGAACAGGGTCTGGTTTCCTGGAGGCTTCAAAGCGTTCGGGTGGGAGAAGCCTCTACCCCTGTCCCCCTGGCCCTAAGCTTGATGGTCCTTCCAGCTGCCTGGACCAATACTTTAGCTGTGCTGACCATATCGCTGCCTGTAATGACCCAGGACTTTATGGACCTTTCTTCCTGCTTCCTGGACCAATACTTTGGCTGTGCTGAACATATTGCTGCCTGTAATGACCCAGGACTATCTGGACCATGTTTCTTCCTGCTGCCTGGACCAATACTTTGGCTGTGCTGACCATGTTACTGCCTGTAATGACCCAGGACTTTCTGGACCATGTTTCTTCCTGCTGCCTGGACCAATACATTGGCTGTGTTGACCATATCTCTGTCTGCTGCCTCTACTGACTATGGACAGTATTTCTGCCTTGACATCTCTGCCTGCTACCTGGACCAATGCTTTGGCTGTGCTGACAGTATTTCTGCCTGTACTAACTATGGATAATATTCCTGCCTGCTGCTTGGACGATTGCTTTTGCTGTCGCTGACCACATCCCTGCCTGCTGCCTGGACCGATGCTCTCCTCTGTGGACCACTGCACTACTAAAACCACAGGTAATCTTTTGTTATTTGGTATGTACATGCTATGTGTTAGAAATGTGAAGGGCCTTCAAAAATGTGATTGGTAGTCAGAAAATGGTGCTGACTTGTGTGTGTTGATCCCCTGTCAATCTGTGAGGGACCCCGACCAATTTGAGAGATTGGGGCCCTAATAGACAGCAGGGAGTCACGCACCAGGTTTTTTAGGCAACAGAGATCTGAGTTCTTATATTTAGGCCTCATGGTATTTGGTCATGGGATGTTTGTATATTGCTTTATTCTCTCCTTTTCTTTATTCCTTTTTTATTTCTTTTATATATATGGAGTTCATGAATAGTGATTAATGAGACCTATTGAGTGGTTAGACATCTGGACTGTGTATAGGAAAGCATATATTTGGCTAGTAATTTTGTATATGTACCCATGGGTCTTTATTTAAAAGGAATTGGTCTTGGGGGGGCGTGTCCGGACGTCAGCGCGGGTGGACGTGTGCCTGGAGAGCTCTCGTCGAGCCTGGCACAATCTGCTGCCATCCTACATCCAGGGAGCAGGGTGAGTCACAAAAACTACCCAGCCTGACTCCCCACCGTGCCAGCTACAACTTAAGCCCAAAATCGGGCAGATCGGTGGTCGGCTCCCGCACCGCAGAAAAATAGAGGCCCCGGCTTTTGCGGCCTACCCGCGAGGCAGCGGATCACATCCCATACGGCCCCCACGCTGCCCATCTGCACTCCCAGACACCACCACATACCCACCAGGGACCTGTTCAGCCTCACCAAACCCCGGAGCTGGACCAAGTAGGGACGATTCACCCCCGGCCTAGCGGCGGCGGCCTGAGGCCTAGTGACGGCCGCCAGCCGCGGACTAAATTACACCTGGCTCCCAGTACACCCACCTCCAAGGGCCCTAGGAGTCCGCTAGCCAGTACTCTCGGAGGTCACTCAGAGGCAGGGGGGCATCCAGAGGCCATTAGGGGATACAGCTTATGTGATAAGGCCCTCAAGGCCTAAACGGCGGCCATCTTGGTCCACCCAAACTCCCCATCTCTCCACACAGGCAGAAGAGCGACCATCTTGGTACACCCACAGTCTCTGCTCTAGCACCTAAACAAACCAAAAAGGCCATCTTGCTACAACACACCCTTCTACAAGCTGAGGTCTACTGCTAGTGGCCATCTTGATACACCCGACAGGTGCTCTTTCACTACTCCTGCACCAAACGGCTCCTCTGTGGATGCCCCCTTCCCCCCTGGGGATCACCAACCATTCCCACTGTAGGAGAGACTTCTAAGGAGAGCTAGCCTGATAATGCAGGCATGGTGAACCATACCAACTGAGCCCCGTGGAAACCCGGCCCAGACAGGTTGACTTTACGAAAGGCAACGACAACTCCCCCCCAAACACAAAGGGATGTAATACACAGCAGCGGAAGAATAGAAATCTACAGGCCCGTAGATCAACTCCTCACGCCTCATCTATGGCAACGTAACACGAAACAACTCCCAGTCGTCTCAGTCCTCCTATTCACTACACACGGTAATGCCATATTCGCCTTATTTCTCCTTTTCTCATGCATTCACAAACTACTGATTTCAGTTGGACAGACCCGGCCCAAAGGTGCCCCGAGTCAACCATACCAAGTGGTACGGACGTAATAGTCCGATCGAGAGGAATCTTCAGAGAGGATGTCACCCTTACC
>BLSH010519668.1:0-23654 GCA_018402905.1 Glandirana rugosa | reverse complement strand
GGTGGTTACGTTTCTTTCCTATCCAATTAACTTTAACCCTTTTTTTTTCTTTTGCTTTTATGTATGGCCATTTAGATCTTTGGGTATTTGTATTAAAGTATTTCACCTGCTTTGACATTCCACCCCCAATTTTATTTAACTTATCCTTTCTCTGCATTTGCTGGGAGACTCTATTTGTATATATGTGTGTTATATGCCATTTGCAAACATCGCTAACCAGCAACATCAGTGCATTTTTGTGCCATCCCATTATCTATTTATTTATTTTTATTTTTTATTTTTATTTTTATTTATTTTTATTTTTTTATTTTTATTTTTTTCTCTTTGTGTCTATGGATGACCACTTTGATCTTTGGGAATTTGTATTAAAGGATTTCACCTGCTTTGACATTCCACCCCCAATTTCAATTAACCTATCCTTTCTTTGCATTGGTGGGAGACTCCTCCCCATTTTTCCTTTCTTTTTGTATATATGTGTGTTATATGCCATTTGTAAACATGCTGTGAACAAGGCTACAAGCCGAAGCGCGTCTGCGTGTGCTGTATTTTTATGGGCATGGAATAAACTCATTGGATATCGTACTTCAGTGTGCTGGTTCTTTTTGCTGTATATTGCTGTGTGAAACAATGTTTGGCACATACACTAAAAAAATACTTCCTGGTGTGTTCAGACCCCATTACGGCACATCTAGTGCACTTTAAGATTTTTAAGAAATTTTTATTTTGAAGTGTGATCATGATCATGAATAATTATTCACGTGGAGAAGGCATATTGTAATAAATAGTAATAAATACTAAGAAAATGTTGATTGCTAAAGCTTGTTACTTCTTCTTTGGGCAGAGTACAAATGATATACAGATTATGAACAGTGTTATTGCATACAGATAAAATGGAAATGGGATACTAACAGATGTAAATAATTTGGATTACAAATTAATAAGAATGATATGTAAAGGGATATTAGTATCACTGCTGTATGAAGAGCCAGAAAGTCTGGCTTTAATGAGGTACAACAATGCAGTTTGTTTGCATAAGGTGTCATAAATCCAGATTCTACCTTTACACTTATTGTAGTCTATTGTGTGCTAGACCTTTCCCACTCTACTCAAAACTGAAAAAAGTATAAATACACGTTACAGTGAATACAAATTTGGAATAAATAAAAGGGAACTTTACCCATTTCAATTGGATTGGGATCTGGAGAACTTAGAGGCCAAGTCAAGACCTCAAGCATTGTTGTGTTCCTCAAGTCAAGACCTCAAACTCATTGTTGTGTTCCTCAAGTCAAGACCTCAAACTCATTGTTGTGTTCCTCAAGTCAAGACCTCAAACTCATTGTTGTGTTCCTCAAACCATTCTTGAACTATTTTTGCAGTATGTCGGGTGCATTATCCTGCTGCAAGAGGCCACTGCCATCAGGAAATTCCCTTTCCATGAAGAGATGTACTTGGTCAGCAACAATGTTTAGGCAAGTGGCACATGTCAACATAACATCCACATGGATGGCAGGGCCCAAGGTTTCCCAGCAGAACATTACCTAAAGTATCTCACTACCTTCGCCTGCTTACCTCCTTCTCATACTGCATCCTAGTACCATCTCTACCCCAGTTAAGTGACGCACACGCACCCAGCCATCCACATGCTGTAAAAGAAAATGTGACTCATCAGACCAGGCCCCCTTCTTCCATTGCTATGTGGTCCAGCTGTGATGCTCACATGCCCATTGTAGTCCCTTTTGGCTGTGGACATGGGTCAGCACTGGCACCCGGACCGGTCTATGGCTATGTAGCCCCATACACAACAAAAAGCAATGCCCATTTCTTTCTGCTTTTAACACATCAGCTTAATGGACAACATGTTTACTTGCTGCCTAATATACCCCACTGACTCAGATGCCATTGTAACCAGATAATCAATGTTATTCACTTAACCTGTTCATAAAATTATGGCTGATCGTGTATAAGATTCACTGTGCAAATGTAATTTTAAACACAATTTTTAATTATTTTTTTTACAAGTTTGCTGCTTTCAGTATGTTAATACCTGGTTATCCTGCCATGCCGTTCATTGTTCAGATGCTTCCTGCTATAGGGGACAACACTCTGTCCCTGTCTCCCAGGTTGTCACACAGTGATGGAGGCTTCTAGTGTTCATTTCAACACACATTATGCAGGCATGGTCCATTGTTGAAGCCGTCAACAAACCCTGGGTAAAAAAAGTCACGCAACCATTGCTGGAGTTCATATGGACATGAAATGGCTGCAAAGAGGATGTGGGAAATCAGCAGCAAGGAAACAAAAGATGAAAAAAAAAGTATTTTCATAGAAAATCACAGTTGTTTGTGATACACAGTTCTTTAGCATATTGCAATTTGATTAGGGAAGCCTTCCTCAACTAGGATTCCTTCAGAGGTTGCTAGAGGTTCCTTGAGCAGTAAGCATTTTCTATTTCTCAAATAAGATCCCACCGACACCAATTAGGTTTTCAGGTATCTATAAGGAGGTCATTCTTCCCACTGACCACTAATGTTCTATGGTGCTTCATTATCACCAGTGTAAGGGGGCACTTCTCCAATGACCATCAATGTAAGGGTTCACTTTTCCACTGACCACCAATGTGGAGCAATACAATTTTACTGTCTGCAGTTCTTTTCTTAGATAAGTACTGAACAGCGCCTCGTACAAAAGGTCTTTCTGAAACATTTAATGGTTAAGAGTAATGAATACAACTGTGTTTTGGGAGAAAAAAGCCTCCACCCTCTCCAGTTGAAATAATATTGTTGTTAGGAGACGATAGTCTTCATCAATGCTTCAAGTGTTACCAGACCCAGCAATATAAAAACAATTCATCTGCCCCCCCCACAGTGCACACACCTTTGAAATCTTATTTTTATATCAAAAGACTGCTGCCATATACCTTTTTTTCATCTATATATTGCATATATAAACTGCAAGGACCCAGGGCTTCCCCAGCGTTCATGTAGGAGGAGATTTCATTCTCCTATGATGAAACTTCCTTTGCATCAGTGACCCTTCACCCACAATCTGGCCAGAGCTGATTGGTGCTTTGCCAATGACTTGCTCAGTTCACAAATAAACAATCACTGCCTCTAAAAATCCATTGCTGTCTGTGTCCGTGTGCTTTTATGTTGATTCATGGGATTCTTCGATGAATCAACATGTGACATCCCACCCACTGTGCTCTTTTCTAGTTAATGGGCATGGAGGAGGGAGGGACTGGGCTGTCATTTTGATGCTGTATACATGCCCACATGTGTGATGTAAATACCATGTGACCTGAAAAACTCAAGTGAAACAGGAAATCTCCAACACAACATAGGAGATCGAACAGAGCATGTGCAAACTTACCACCCTGCCTGCGCGTAGTATGGCATCACACAGATAGACAGTGCAAGAAGGAAGTATCTGGCCATACAAGATCAGAGAAGCCTTTTTACACAATGCAGAGGATTAGCCCCTTAAGTTCCACAATGAGTATAACAAGCATGCTATTCTGCATATAAAGACTGATTTTACTGTTGTGAGTTTAGTAACACTTTAACACTGGTCCTGGTCCCCTAGTGATTTCAATCATGATTCTATTACCATTGACTGCTTTGAGTGGGTACAGTGTGGTGCTGCAGCAAAAACACAGACTCAGTCCAAGTGCAAATAGTAGAACTTGTATTGAAGTAAAGGCGCAACAGTCCACAACAAAACCGGTGGCAGAAGGCCCAAACGGAAACACTCAGGGATGCCAACTGTGTGTAGCAGAGCAGGTATCAACTGAACTGACAATGTCTGTCTAAAGGGGCGGAATGTGGCCTGGCTGTTCTGAGCCCAAATGGGAAGATGTCCAAGGAGATTGCAGAGTCCTAAGCTTTTCCTACTCTACCCACACATGAATGTGCCCCAAACCCAGGGGCCAGGGTCCTAAATAGGCACACCTAAGATGGTCGCCAGAGTCACATGGGCAAACAGCATTCAATCAGATCTTTGCCCCAGTGACTCAGAAAACCATAGAGGATCCTTGTTCCCCATGACTTCCTCTCCCTCTGCATTGATGCTGCGGTTGAGCGCCACCTGCAGTGGAGACAACAAACTGCACCTGCCTACATGCTCAAGCCTCGAAGAAGGAGTTTTTTTGTTTCTCGAATCGTATTGACTCTATTTGATGCTCTTAATCATTAAACATTTCAAAAAGACCTTTAAGTGAGATGACCTTTAGTACCAGGTGCTCCTCAGTACACATCCATGATCTTAGTGTTTGTTAAGCCCTTCCTTTGTTGCTATCAGAGAGGTAGCAGCCTAGGACCAGAACAAGGTCCACCCACACTATATTTTCATCATGGATCTGCTTCTTTGAAGGAGAACGCACCCTGCAGTAAATCTGTCAGGGCCGGTTTTCACTTCTGTCAGTCCAGCACTATCACCACACATCTTCCTTTCTGCCCATTATTGTTATTTATTTCATTTGATTTATATTACCTATGGCCTCTTTCACATAGGCGGACATGGTGATGCAAAACAGGTGGTTGAGCTAAAGTTTTACTTTCCCACCTAAAATACAGCCAGAGGAGGCTGTTCACATGCTGTGGCTGCGGCAACTTTAATGTGGCATGTTGAATTGACAGATGGCACAGCCTGTCAAACTTGCCCATAAAAGGACTGATCTGCAACCAATAGTCAAATGGTACAGTAACCAACATGCTACAACTGCTGAATATTTTCTAGAGCTTTCTGATGATAGCCCGTTCTGATTGGCCGAAACTAGTCGCAGGTTGATCGTGTCATTGCGACACTTCCGCCCACGTTTGAGGCAGGGGAACAATCCAAGCCGACATTATAGATGGCATACATCCACCAGGGCCGATTTCCCCATAAGAAATCATCTGTTTTACACGCTGGGTGCTAGGATGTTTAGGCACCGTACCATGTGAGTGGTTTTTACTTGTTTTTTATGCTTTTTACAATAAATTCATTACCTGGACGTTACTGCTCTATGAGATCTTCTGTTTTTTTACACATGCTATTATGATGATGGAGTCGCTATTCAGCAGCTGACAGTCTCCAGAGATCTACAGGGGTCACCCCACAACACACATTTGACTGCACCAGAGATGGTGGGTCACTGAAATGGGGTGAGTGTACATCTATGTGGAGCACCTAGTCCGAGCACTTATACAGCACCTTATAAGATTCTTGCACTGAGCACTTCACCTGTATTGGGACTGTATTTATGGACTTGAGTTCAACATATCCATAGTAGCATGTTTACATGTAGTAGCGCGGTGTAGCAATATTGCCCTGAGCACTTTATCTGCATTGGGACTGTATTTACAGATATGGGTTCAGTGTATTCATAGTGATATGGTCACATGCAGTAGCGCGGTGTAGCATCATTATTTCAAATATTTTCTAGTGTTTCCATGGTATGTAAGTTAATACCCTCTCACGGCTGGTTGCCAACCTGCCACACTATGCCTCACACCAGAAGGAAAAGGTTCTTTCTTCTGCCAGTGACACCTGTCCCGGCACTGACTACAAAGCTATTTTGAGGGAAATAGCATAAAACATCGAATTTCCTTCTCCAGTCCATAGGATATTTCTGCTATTCATTGGGCCCCAATTTGGCGTCCCTGCCGCTAGATGGGTATACTATATAACCAACAATCCTCCCCTACAACAGAACCTCTGTCACCGGCCACCACCACCATTTGCTTTCCCAAACTGGCTGCTTCTCCTTTTTTTTGTTCATAAAACTCTTTAGGGTAGTATCTTTAGGGTGGTACTCTGGTACACCATACCTTACCACTTGTGTAAGTTCCCATCAACTAGTGGTTTGCCAGCAATCCCGCTTCATGGTCCCGCCAAGGGGTGAGCCACTTCAGTGGACTACTACATCCCTCCATGATCATGAAATAGAAAGGGACTATTCAATCTCAGGAAGAAGAGCTCCCAGGACCCATCCCCTCCGGATGAAATGTTAAAACTATGGGGTGCACCACAGGCCAAAGCAGCAGATACACCACAGCATATTAACCCCATAAATACCAAAGAGTAACTCACAAATACAGGACATATTGATATAATTGGCACTTGCCTACAAATAGGCATTAGGATCACTGACAGTGATAACAGCTCCCTAGTCACACTCTGAAAAGTCATACACTGCAGATAGCATTCAGAGCATTGGCTAGTGTGAACCCTGCCTTACTGTTCACCCTAATATACTATGAGCTATAGAATTAATAATTATTAGCAGAGGTTCCCTGAGACTTAAAAGTTATTTTAAGGGTTTCTTCATATGAGTTTAAGAAAGGCTGAATTAGGATTTATATCCACTTTTTTTTTTTTTAAGAACACAATCTTGCACACAGATATCCACTAAATTTTAGGAATGTATAGCTGGATCAAATACATGAAAACGTCTTTCTGTGCTTAGAAACAACACAGCTTCAGGGCAAAGCATTGGCCTTTGAAATGGCAGAGTGAAAAATTATACCTTTCCCAGAGGTCACCTCCAAATACCGGAGAAGCAAGTAGGATCATGTCTTTCACAGAGATGTACAGAAAATCCATCTGTCATACTGATTACTACTGACCCACTTGTCAAACTCAACAAGAATTACCTGTGCTGCACGTTATCCATATTCCACAAATGACTGTCTGTATAATTAAAGCTGTTTGGAGCCATTATTGTATTTGTGTTCAGAACTAAATTGCTGAAGGTTATCAGTTACCAAATGACTCAATAAACAAACTGCCCTCACAATATACACACTTAAGCCGGCCGTAGACCGTGCGATTTTCCTTCCTGCAACCCTGTATGTTCAGACATTCATTCTCAGTGCTGCTGTGTCGGTGCTGGCAGGGGTTCTGCTCCTAGCATCCACATTGGGAACCTGAGTCCTTGTCTACAAAGACAGGCAGTGGGGTCATGTGAACTACAATATATGGTTGTAATAAGAGGGTGTGATGATAATTTTGGCCAGAGTTCCCCTTTACATCAGGGTCTGCAGAGTTCTCTCTTGCTCAGTAAGAGGGAATCCTGATGACTCTGATGTAAGAAAGGAGGAACTCTCAACTTTGTGGACACTTGTGTAAGGGAGGGCTGGGGGTCTCTGGTGACCCAAGACCCCCCTGTAAGCTGGTGCTTGTGGGATGTTATTGAATGTATTTCTGCTGTTGTATTCATTGCACTGTATAGTTATGCAGATAGTTCAGGCTGCCCAGGGTGGGAAGGGGTTGACTGTGTCTAGACTCTTTTCCCAGGCTTTCTGAGATATGTCCCCTGCTCCAAGCCACATACCCGGAAAGGCTCAGAGCTCTCTTTTCCACATGGGATTTACAGAGGAGGGCCTGATGCACCATGTAGGCTTACTGGACCACGTGGCCCCTTCCTGGGTCACCCTACTGAGATTCTGGACTAGGAACCTACCATTACTAGACTTTTGCTGAATGGACTTTGCTTCTCTGAAAGCTATGAACATGGACAGCCTGAATTAGTTAGATCTGGTTTCTGTTTCATGTGTACATACCTCCCAACTTTCTGAGATGGAAACGAGGGACACCTATTAGCAAAAGTATGTAGGCATAGAACACACCCCCTGCCACGCCCCCTTAAAGGAGAATTATACAAAAAATTGGTTAGTTAAACCCACACTTGCTTTTTTTTACCACTTCTATTCCTTTATATTGGCTTTTTAAATGTACAAATGCAGCAATTTAGAAAATGGATGAAAGGTTTAGCACTGGGAAATAAGGGACAGTTGGGAGCTGTGTGTACTGTGTTGTTGAATTGTGCTGCTGAAAGCTTTCGTAATGTTTAACTAACTGTTTCTGAGTGTGATCTGAAGAATTCAAAGGGGTGCATGGTGGTACATGACATATCAAAATAACAGGACCTGTAAAGCACACACAAGGTATAAGAGCAAGAGTTGACTCGACAGAGCAGGAGAACAGTTGCCATGGGTAAGCAAAAACTGATGGGAATGTACAGCAGCTGGTCAATAAGAGCAGTACCTGATGTAGGCGTCAGGTCCTTCGATAGCAAGGGGGTCTGTGTTGTGGCTCCCTCCCTAGTGGTTGGTTCCACCAAAGTATCTGGGGCTGAATTTGCAGTAGGTAGGTGCCATATACCTAGCTGCATGGTATGGTAGAGTCGAGGAGTTAAGTAAGTGCGCGCATGAGGTCCACGCTAGGTGCATGGCAGGACCCCATTCTGTCACTGGGAGTGAGGTGGTAAAGTTACATTGGACTGGTGCAGAGGGCATGAGTGTCCCTCCTAAATGCAACATTCAACAAGCAAGGTTTGTAGTAACATAGAACAACACATTTAACTACTGCACACAGTGTATGGCTTATTTGTAAGCCAGGGTACTGCCATAATTTCACATGAACATGGCCCTGCCTTGTGTGCGCATTAGTGAAAGGTACCCCCACATGTTAGGGAACAATGAAGGGGGAACTATGCAACCACATGGGTGGGACTTTGAGTGAGGTCTAGATTCAATAAGGAATAGTACCTCCATCCCTAGACTTTGATCATCACAAAAGGGGGTATGGGACTTTGAATGAGGCTTATTAGCTTACAGTATGTATGGTAAAAAAGAAGCACATTTTTATTGTATCAACAGTACAACAGTAAAAACAATGCATCAATATTTCACACATATTGAATTAATACAAAATAGAAAGGTAGGAGCCAATGGAACGTGCATCAAGGTACAGGTATATGTGTAAAATCATACAATATTGTTTAACCATGAAAGTTAATGTTATACCATAGGACAGGGGATAAATATGAAACAATAGAGGCACCTACCATAGCACCCATGGTAACTGGAACGGTCACCTGCGCAGCCCGAAGGAGTGGCGAGGGCCCCGGGCTCGGCACCATGCCATCCTGGGAGCTGAGGAAGTAAGATCCCCTGGCCTGCAAACCAGCACAAAGGGATAGGTGTCAGGTGGCATAGGAACCAAAGGTGCAGAGAATTAGAGCGGAAGTGCTGGCTGAGTGAGAAAGAAAAAAGGTGATGTAGGGTTATTGGAAAAGTAATTAGGATGAGTGGTGCAGACCAGGAAATTGGAGTGACAATGCTGAATGTGTGCAAAGTGAGCAGGGAGGACCTGGCAATGCAGGAGACCGATAGAGAAGTAAGCAGCAGCGTGGTAGCCAATTTCCTTGATGAAGACACCAGATGAAAAACACACGTGTCAGATCGCGGCATCTAGTCAGACACCGCATATCCGGCCGTGGGGCGTGACATCGATGTGCAGTCAGATGCACCGCCCCCATCCCAGGTGTCCGTATGGGCGGGGGAGGAGGGGAGGGCCCCGAGCACACATCACAGGTCCTGGAAATGGCAGGGAAACCAGAGCACCGGAGCCCCCAACATCCACCAGAATGGGGAGGCACCGCACCTGAGCCAGTGCTAAGTAAGCCTTGCCCACAACTTGGCGTACACCCACCTCTCACCCACACCCTTACTTTAGAGTTCCCCTTTACATCAGGGTCCACAGTGTTCCCCTTTATGTCAGGGTCTGCAGAGTGGAGGGGAGGGGCTCTGGTCACCAGAGACTCCCTTATATCAGAGTTTCCCTTCTTTACATCAGAGTCCACAGCATTCCCCATTACATCAGAATCCTCTCAGTTCTCCTTTACATCAGAGTCCACAGTATTCCCTTGCACTGTAAAGGGGAACCCTGAAGACTCTGGTGTAAGAGGGAACTCTGTGCTGCGTTATATTAACCTGACCTTCATGTAAAAGGAGGAATACAATACTTCATCGCTGCTACATATCCTTCATAGCCTTAAAAATTGTGCCATGGAGATACCTCTAATGCTATGTCCCAGATGGCTAGAATCTGCTTGCTGGATGCTATTGACAGACAGAATAGTGATTATATGAGCTCTAGGCCCGTAAGCGACACATCCAGAAAGCAGATTGAATGAGTGCTCATCTGGCCAGTACATTTTAAATTTATCATTCAAATAAGCCAAAACAACCCAATTGTTCAGAGCCATTGAACAGAAGATCATCTATTTAGCAAAAAAATAAATGTTATGTATAGACGGAAGGGGTTATTATGTCCAAACATGTGGACCCTTACCCACCAACCCATATATAGGTTGGTGAGAGAGAGGGAGAAAACCTGCCACCCATGGCTGCCCTGCACCTCTGGAAATAGTAAGGTCTATTACTCAGCTAATTTCATACAGTTGAATAGAGAGGTGTCTCCCCATATTACTGTCATGTGCCTGGGATTGAACGTGGGTTTTTCTGACCCTAGGCTGTGGCCACCACCTCTTCAGGCACTGCCAACCCACCTGGCTTCAGCTGCCCCTTTTCATCAGCCCTCCTGGCTGCCTCTTTGCACCAGTCCACCCGGCTGACTCTTCACCAGCCCACCCGTCTGATCTCTAGGGAAAGACTGAAGACTTAAGTACTGTCTTCAAGGGAGACTGGCTACATGTGGCAGCCTCGCCCTTTGTTAGTCCCCACAGAGCTGCTCTACTCACGCTGTCCTCTCTTGCTCCCGTGCCTCCAGGAAGGACATCCTCCCGTTTTTTATGGCAGGATCCTTTCAGCACCCTAGCCCCGGCCCAAGGCAGGACACCCCCCTCCCCCCAGACTAGGGGGCATTCTTGAGGGCCTGTATCTCCATATTCCACCTGATTTCTCCTGCTGGCATGGCCCATAACTATTTTTGAGGTGGTCCCAACCTCCTGCCAGCCCACCAACGGGGATTGGCTGAGGCCTCATACATATGCATGGCAGCTCCTCCTAGCTCCCACCCTCTAGTTACAGAAGATTCTTCAACCTTCTAGACCAGGGGGAGGCACCAGAGAGCTGCCAGGATGAGTCACCCAGCCCTGAACTTTAGTAGCCCCTGACTCAGATTCCATGGCTCAGGCTTAGTCCTGAGCCAAGCTATATTTTTCCTACCCTAACTTCTAGCACACACTAGAGGGTGCTACAAATGTTTCACAAACAATTTTTTATGAAGGTTTACGTAGAAATAATGCGCGGGTGGTGGAGCTTCCGGAGGGTGCGGAGGGCACAAATCCAACTAGCTTTGCGGAAAATGTATTTAAAAACATTCTTAAGCTGCAGCAAGTATCTTCAGCGTACATTGTGGAACGTGCCCACAGAGTTACGGCAGGCACTAGACCACAGGGTGCACCATCTAGGTTTTTTCTAGTACGTCTTTTAAACTTTCGGGACAGAGATCTTATCCTCGCGTATGCTAGGAAATGAACCCATCTTAAGTTTGAAAATGTCAGCTTGCATTTTTTTCCTGATTTTTCCCCGGAGGTGCAAAAACTAAGACACACTTTTATGGATGTGCGAAAAAGGCTGCGAGAAAAATAGTTTACTTATGTCATGATGTACCCCGGTAAGCTCAGGGTGGAGTTTAAGGGTACAGCGAAGTTTTTTGAAATGCCCGCTAACGCAATGGAATGGTTGGATACCTTGGATTAACGGAAGGTTAAATAGAAAAGGCAAGAGAAGAGGAAGGAAGGGGAAGTTGTCTCCCCTTAAGGGAAGAAGGAAGGGGAAAGAGAGTGGAAATGTTTTTCCTTTTGTGCAGAAATTTTTGTGTGACTTTGTTTGAATTTCAGTGGTACATTTCTTGTAGGATGTCCACATCTTACCTCCCCCCCCCCCCTTTTCCTATCCCCTTCTGTCATTATCTCCTGAGATATATTGGTTACTGGATAAATTCTGAGAAACTGGACAATTTTTGTGCGGTCGGTATCCAGCCAGCAGAGATTGGAATCGGAGCTCTCCTTTGTGAGTCGTGGATAATAAGATAATAAGAACTGAAGAGTGGTGCCAGACTCATGTGTTAATCTCCCCCATATCATTCCATACATATTTAGTATATGTGTGGGGTTTTTGCTGTTTTGTGTTTTTTGTGGGTCTTTTTTTTTTCTTTTTTGGTCTCCTAATGGAGGAACTGGAGTGATTACCTTTAAAAGTCACTACAGTATACATTTTTGATTTTTTGCTGCCTGGGAAATAAGTCTGCCAGTGGAGTTTTCTTTTTGTCTGATGCTGGTGCTGGCGAGACAGGGGCAACTTAGATGGGTAAGGGGTGTGTTTGAATGTATGGTTCTTTGTTTGTGCTATGTAAGTGTATGGTTGTCTTGTCTCTCTTCCTCCTCCTCCTCACTTGTCTCTGAGCAAAGGATCCTATGGTGCTACCATATTTCCCCTGTATGGGGTGGGTATAGTTGCCTCCGGAAGCAACCGTTAGAAATTGGTGGCAGGTACATAGGATTCAGGGGTAAGAGTATTTTGTGGTATAATACTTGGATATGTGTGTTCGTGGACTTAACACAATAATATAATTACCCATGTATTGTGATCTTGTGGAATCATAATGATGCCAGAAAAACTTAGAATTATTTCTTGGAATGTAAGGGGATTGAACTTCAAATTCAAGAGGGCTTTGGTAATAAAGTTCTTACAGACACGTCACCCTCATATTGTGGTCCTGTAGGAAACCCACTTGCTAGGATATAAGACCCTTGTTATGAATCGTCCTTGGATACATAGAGCCATACATGCCACTTGTTCTTCCTATGCTCGGGGAGTGTCAATGCTCGTCCTCTTGTGTAGTGGAGGAGATTATCTCTGATCCTGGAGGATGCTACTTAATTGGGGTAATTATTGTGTTTTCAAACCTCTTAGCTTTGGTAAATATATACACCCCCCCCCCTCCATTCTCTGGTAGAATCCTGTATGAAGTTTTGGAGAAATTGGCATCATATATACCTTTTAAATGGTTAATAGCAGAGAATTTCAATAATATAATGGATTATGCTTTGGGTACGTCAAATACACTTAGAACCCGTAATCTTGATGTAGTACATTGGGCAGAGGCAGCTGGTCTTACTGAGATATGGAGGTGTAAGCACCCTGGTGAGAGACGTTATGCGTATTTTTCCTCAGTATTTGCTTCCTCCTCCAGGATTGATATGGCTTTTGCAAATGACGCTTTTATTCCTTTGGTATCAAATATACTATACCTATCTGGGAGTATGTCAGACCATAATCCATTGCAAATCGACCTCCAGTTTGGGTCTCAGGAGCCTACAAGGATGTGGCGGCTGGCCCCCAAGTGGGTAGGGGAACCTTATGTGAAGGAGATAGTACAGGCTCATATAAAAGAATACTGGCAGAATAATGATGAATCAGCCACGAAGCAAATAGAGTGGGATGCCTTCAAAGCTGCCACCAGGAGGATGTATATATCAGCCATTAAAGCCCGCAGGAAGGAATACAACAACACAGTGGAAAATCTTCAAGCTAGTGAGCGGGAATGTGCACAGGAATATGCAGATTCACCCCCACATTATGCCATGGGTCAGTTGCAGGCTGCTAGGAAAGTATGTCTCCACTTTCAGGAGATGGCCTCCGGTGATCTGCGGCAGGAAGCAGTGCGAAACTTTGAGAAAGGGGATAAAAATGGTAAGCTGTTGGCCTTGTTGTCAGCAACTGAAAAAGATACAACAGCAGTACCATGCATAATGTCCCCTTCGGGAATAATATAAAATGATGGGAGAGATATATTGCAGGCATTCGTGTCTTTTTATAAGAATCTACATGCACCGAGGGAAACATACAAGAGGGAGGAACTAAGGACCATATTAAACACTCTGCATTTACCTGTGTTAACAGTAGAAGCCAGAGATTGGTTAGAAGCCCTATTAAAAAAGGGGGAGGTAGCTGCTGCTGTTGGGTCATTTCTCACGGGTAAAGCTCCGGGCCCAGATGGAATCCCCATAATGTGGTACTGTCTCTATGGGGAGACTTTGGTGCCTAGGCTTTTACAGCTATATGTGCATTGTTTTAAGACAGGTTTTCTGCCACCAGGCACATTTAGTATTATTGGCTAAACCTGATAAAGACCCATTACAATGCTCTTCATACAGACCTATATCATTGTTGAATCTATATTTAAAAATATTAACTAAATTACTGGCCAATAGACTTGAGGTGGTTGTCATGGAGTACACACACCCATGGCGACTAGCTAACCGCGACGTGCGTTCGTGACTGGGGTTATATGAGGGAATTAGGGGGAACTTATACTAAGCAATAAGACTTTGTTGTACTTTCACAGCCCGCACTACCTTTGGTATGATTATTCTGATTGGGAACTCTTATTAGCGTCTTGATGGCAACGCCATCCTTAGAGCTAGCTTTGTCCTATTCAAATGTTAATGAAAGAACATATGTGTGCATGGCTAACATTGAATACTATATTTTTAATTCACAATACAATGCAAAATACACTAAACAGAGCAGCTGCACTAAGAGAGTGTAAATACATAGGAAATAGCAGCTATGCACAAAATTTTTGAGAAAAACAGATTAAAAAAGAAGTGGTGCAGCGCTCAGACAGTTCTTAAAAATTACCCATAGTCCATATAATTGAGCTGTTTGAAGTTATCACACACCACCAGGAAGTCTTCTAAACCAAGAGGGGGAAAGGGGGGTGCGGGATGTAGATCAGGTACAAGAGTTCCAATAAAGTGCTCATATGACCGCCACCATCACCCTCACACACTGGTCCTTACCAGAAATACAGGACCTCTATTATGGAGGTCAAAACCGCCCAGCACAAGTTCCACAATGGAAATGATATCACCAGATAGTATAGCCCGACCGTCATCATATCCCTTGTTCGCCCGGCTGGTCACTCGATTCTACCACCGATGATGCTCCATATAGGACAAAATGCCAAACATAATGTAGTATGTATAGCAAAAGCTTAATAGATAAAAGTATCACACTTACATATCATAGAAGGTTTCAGAGCAGTGAAACATTTCTGGGTACGTTTCCAACCACAACGATGGCCGCCACGTACTGCTGCGCACTGACGTCACGCGTCCTAACTCCTCCCAAAGCGTTTAGTCATCAATGACTTTATCAATATTATTATTAATAACCCAGAATTAAACTAAATCTACAATTACACTGCTTCTATAGATCACATCACATCTCGCAGAACTATCTTACACTTACATTTATGTTACAGTGGTCTTACAACATATTATCTCTCCAGATCAAACAGGCTTTATGCCAAAAAAGGCGACGGGCATAAATTTGCGCAGAATATTCACCCATACTCCATCGATTGGAATTATATGATCATGTTGTTGGAAGTGTTCGGCTTTGGTCCACATTTCAGGAAATGGATTGCCCACTGTCATCGGGTCTATTTACTATTCTAATAGAATCATTGGCTGCAGCTATGAGGGCCTCAGACAAGGTGAGGGGGATAAAGGTGGGCAGTTTAAATAAAAAAATTGCTTTGTACACCGATGACATGGTCTTATTCCTGAGTGACTCTTTTTTAAGTTTGCTAAATTCTCGGGATTAAAAGTGAACTGGGGTAAATCCCAGATTATCCCCCTAAAGACGCCATCTCCTTGCTGTAAGGTCCCAGTTGGTTGCGCCTTACAGCAAGTAGACAGTATTAAATACCTTGGCATATATATATATCCAACACAGTGTAGGATTTCATCTCACTTAACGTTAAACCATTGTTTAGAATTTGCCGCTGTCACTTATTGGAAAGGTGAACTTGGTGAAGATTAATTTTTTACCATTGTTTCTATATGTATTTCGGAATGCACCTGTTTGGATACCAAAGTACATATTTAAGAAAATAGACCAGCTGGTCACGCATTTTATATGGCAGGGGCGTCGACCGAGGATCAAACTTGGAGTGCTGAAGCTGCAATGGAAATGAAGGGCTGGTGGTCCCTGATTTCTATCGCTATTTTTTGGCGGGTCAAATGGTTTTTGCGCATAGGTGGATTAGGCCTATGGAGGATGATGTTGGAACAATATTGGAAGCAGCTATCATTGGCTCCTATGAGGCATTGGCACATTTAATATTGCACGGAAATAGGGCCCCATATAAACTCACAGCATCCATGTGTGCAGTAGGTAGAGCTTGGGCAGTGACATATAAGGCAAATGCCGGTAATATATTTTCACTTCATACACCATTATGGAGGAATCCCAATTTATCACATTTTTTAGATTACCCAGATCCTAGTCTATGGACCAGATATGGTATAAAGATTCTTGATGATATAGTAAATAATGTTTATGTTTGATGAGCTGAAATCAAAATTTGAACTCCCTAATAGTCATTTGTTTCGGTACCTGCAACTCAAGCTTGCTTACAATGCTCAATTTGGTAGCAAACTGCTTGCGTTGCAGATGGGCAATTTGGAAACCCCTTTGAAAGAGGAAACTATAGAAAAGGTCCTGTCTACTATTTATAAAATATTGTTAACAGAGGGGGATCAGTATCTCATGTTGTAGATCGGCATGGGAGGCAGTATGCCCGCAGTTGGATAGAGACAATTGGGAAGATGAAAAGTGACTTAAGACCGCTCTACCACATAAAGGATATAAAGTGCATTAACATACATCAAACAAAATATAGGCTAATAAGGTGCTTGTAGTGTCTCAGGCGCCAACAATATAGTATAGATTCCCAAAATGATGCGCAGTAGTGTACATCCATATAAAGGCAACAAATAATGCATACAGGCATTTAGTCCATGAAAAAAATTCAAAAACCAAAAAAGTCCCAAAAAAGAAATAAATAAAATAAAGTTCAGTCCATTTGAAATCACTTAAAACAGCAGTTCTCAACACGTGGGTCACGACCCCCTGTGGGGTCCATTGCCGATTTCCAGGGGGTCACGATGCCGCTGCCAAGAAGAAAAAGAAAAAAGTATTTTTTTTTTCGGCTCCTTGGCTGTCACCTGACAGCCAAGTAGTGAGCCTATTGGTCAGCCATTAAAGACTATGGATGTGCACTGAACAGACGCACATTCATAGTCTGATTGGCTGCCCTGAGCCTATGGCTCAGTGTGAATGGATGGCATAGATGCGGTGGGTGGGGGGCGGGTCACTGTGGCGGCGGACGTGACTCCCGCTCCCAAGTAGACCCTGACCAGTGACTGCATGAAGCTTGGCAAGTGACGAACTACAGTGTCATTGGAGGCCGGCCAGGGAATTGTTGAAACAGCTGCTATGGAGCGATGCGACCAGGCAGTCACCCTCGGACCGACCGTCCTGTGCTGTGCTGTGACTGTCTGTGTCAGTGAGCAGAGTAGAATGAGCACTGCAGGCACCAGCCAAGGTAAGGGATCTCATGTGTTTGCTCGCAATACACATCACCAGGAAGATGAAATTTTCGAAAAATCACTGCCCTAGTCAGGGACTGCTACAAAAGATGCACACCACTTTATAATCTGCATGCTGCTGGCCTTAAAAACTGTGATTGACTTTATAAAGAGGTTCTTATGACAAATTATTCCACGTTTTTTGTTTTAATATTTACTATTACAACTAGAGTTGGGTACCATGAATAAGTTCTGAAGGCCAACTTTGTTTTTTGACAGCCTCCCATTCTCAGTCACTTATCCTTAGTTGCTTCCCCTCAGTCACTTTCCCCCAATCCTCCCCTGGAGGTTCCCCACTCTGTATGTATGTACAGTAATGAAGGAGCAACGATAATAATTTTACTGTTCGGGGTCCCCACAACTTGGGAAATTTTATCAAGGGGTCACGGCACTAGAAAGGTTGAGAACCACTGACTTAAAATGTTCACAGTGTTAATATCTGGTAGCCTTCAAAAGAGGAAATAGGGTCCAATATACGTTCAGAGTTCGGTGCAGTAATCAAATAAGGGAAGAAAAGTGCATATTTTGTCAATTGATATGAGATCACACAGAAAGCGATTACCAAAGAGGCACCCGGTGGTACACCCTACTTACCAAAATTAGTTGATCCCTATTACAGGAATCAGCAGCGTGTCTCGATAATCCTGTCTGCAGAAAGGGTAATAAATACAGCTGGACTGCGGACCTCAGGAGGGATCCCCTGATGACGTCAGTACGCTAGACTGACGAAACGCAGCGTCGGGAGGAGGAGGAAGAGTACACCTGTCTTTAGACAGGTGTCCTTTTCCACACATCCGGGAGCTCTGGCCGGTGGACGCGGCCTCTGACGTCAGCAGCTCCCTCCTCTCTGCTCGCTCTGCTTCTGGCCGCCTGGCCAATAGCAGAGCGCGGCAGAGCCTCGCGCATGCGCAGTAAGGTGCCCGGCGTGAAGCTGTACTGCTATACGTCCGGGTTCCCTTACCCGCGATGGAGGCAGCTGCACCCGTCCCCCAATCCGAAGATCGGCGGCGGGTACCGACATCGCTGTACTCCAGGACAGGTAAGTGTCCTATTATTAAAAGTCAGCAGCTACTGTATGTGTAGCTGCTGAGTTTTAATTTTTTTTTTTTTTACCTCGGACCTCCGCTTTAAACACAATTTTACTATATTATGTGAGAAAGTCAATGGTGCTATCATGGAAAAAATCTACTCCTATAACTGTGACACACTGGAAAGCGTTGGTGAATGGGGCACTTCAACTATACAAGGCAATGTACATTAGTAGGTGAACACCAAACAAATTTGACAAAGTATGGGGATGCTGGGTGAACAGTATATGTGTGCTCTATATGGATACATAGGGGGAAGAGTAGAGAAGAGAAAGAGAAAGAGAAAAGAAAGAGAAAATGGAAAGGAAATGAAAAAGGGCAAACCATAATATGACGTGGGTATGGCGTTTAGAAAGGAAGAGAGAAGTAACCATTGAAGGAATGTTTGTATGTTTGTATGGATGATCGTATGGAAGTTTGTAAGGATGTATGACTATAGGCTTTTGTTTTTTTCTTTTTTTTCTTTTTTTTTTGTCTCTGAATGTTTTTAATCAATTTGTATATAAATGGAAATAAAAGTAAAAAAAAAAAAAGGTTTGAACAAAAATCCAACCTTGTATGGACACCTTAAGGCTACTTTCACACTGAGCGGCAGCCGCGGTAAAACGCCGCTAGTTTTAGCGGCGTTTTACCAGCGATATGGCTCCGCTATGCGGGCGGGAGCGCCGTGCTTTTAACCCCCCACAAGGGCCGGTAGAGGAGCGGTATATTACCGCTCCCCTCACCGCCCCAAAGATGCTGCTTGCAGGACTTTTTGTAACGTCCTGCTAGCGCACCGCCTCAGTGTGAAAGCACTCAGGGCTTTCACATTGGGGTGTATTGGGGGGGATTTTTGAGGCGCTTTACAGACGCTATTTTTAGCTAAATAGCGTCTGTAAAATGCCTCAGTGTGAAAGTAGCCTGAGTGCAATGATAAAATTGTTAAAGCACATTTGCATTGAGGGATTGCATGAGCAGGAGGATGCATTCGTGCACAGAACCATAAACCATTATGTTTAGTGCATGTTCCCTGAATGCAGTGGTCATCCATACAATGTTTTTATGTATACTAAGGACATGCTAACATCTCAACATTTGCACATTAAAAAACATACACCACAATCGCTCACCATGAGATGAAATGCATGTGTACCAAAGAAAACAGCAAGATATAACGATTCGTACACCATGCTGTTGGAGCAAAAAATGCACATGGCATTTGTCAATAGCACCGTTGTAAGCAGCAGCATATGGAATTGTGTGGGTACACTTGCCATGCCTGCAGCATGCTTATGTGCACTGTGAAACCCCACATCTGAAAATGCATGATGACTTTTCTTACTTTTCACTTTTTTTACAGGCCACCGCTAAAGATATCAGTGCTCCCTTCAAGCAGTTTAGGAAGACCTGTTGAAATTTGGAAGTTATTACCTGAATGACTGGGTTGGAAGGGGAGACAGACGGGAAATTATGTTAACCAGTTCAGATCTGCGCTATAGCCGAAAGATGGCTACAGCGCGGCTCTGGAACATTCAAAGGAAAAGCAGCTCCAGGTGAGAAATCAGTATATGGAAGGCTGTGTGCACGTCCGGTCCGTGAGCCAACAGCATACAATACATCAATGAAGGTTTTGACAGCACCACAGGAACTTCCAAACGAATTGTGTTTATTCAGTAAAACATCATACAGGTACTAATTCAACAGTCCATAAGAAGTACATCAAGGCAAGATAGATTGACGCGTTTCACGGAAGTTATACCCGCTTAGGCTCTGAAATGCCTGGCGAACGTCCATAGACGTCTTGCCCTTGTGCATGCGCCCCGCATGCACTCGCAAGCCTGCGCAGCGTGCTCTCGCGGCCACCGCACGCTGCATGGGCGTGCCCGCGGGTCGGGCGGACTTGATGTCCGCCCGAGACCCACCGATCACCCGGAACAGCTGCAGAATGGGGAAACGCCAATGTAAACACGGCGGTTCTCCGTTCTGTTAAGGGGGACATAACAGATCTACTGATCCCTGTCACTGGGATCAGTTAGATCTGTTATGTCCAGACTAGCCCCGCCCCCATACAGTTATAACACATGCAGGGAACTCAGTTAACCCCTTCACTGCCCCCTTAGTGTTAACCCCTTCACTGCTAATAACATTTATACAGTAATCAGTGGATATTTACATTTCTGATCGCTGTATAAATGTCATTGGTCCCAAAAATGTGTCAAAAATGTCTGACATGTCCGCTGCAAGATCGCAGTCCCGATAAAAATCACAGATCGCTGCCATTACTAGTAAAAAAAAAGAAAGATAGTAAAAGCACCATAAATCAATTCCCACAGTTTGTAGAAACAATAACTTTTGCGCAAACCAATCAATATACGCTGGTTGCGATTTTTTTTTACCAAAAATATGTAGAAGAATATATATTCGCCAAAACTGATGAATAATTTTCTTTTTTATATATTTTTTGGAATATTTATTATAGCAAAAAAGTAAAAAATATTGTTCTTTTTTCAAAATCGTCGCTCTTTGTTTGTTTATAGCGCAAAAAATAAACACCGCAGAGGTGATTGATCAAATATCACCAAAAGAAAGCTCTACTTGTGGGAAAAAAAGGACGCCAATTTTGTTTGGGTACAACGTCGCACGACCGCACAATTGTCATTCAAAACGTGACAGCGCTGAAAGCCTAAAATTGGTCTGGGCATCTTAGTCAGCATCTTTGCAACTACCTGCCCTATTATCATATACTTACAAGTTAAGGTGCAAACTTGCTTAAAGAGGAAGTAAACCCAGACCGGGTTTTCTTCCCCTATGTTCCCCTGCAAAGTAGAAGCATAAAGGGCTACTATGCATCACATGGTAGCCCATTATGTGCCACTCACCTGCAAACGAAGCCTGCGATGTCCAGCGCTGTCCCCTGTGCTGGCGGCGTCCATCTTCAGCCCCTCTTCCTTCCGGGGCCGCGACTCCGGCTCTGTGACTGGCCGGAGTCACGGGAGCCGCCAGTCATTTCACAATCACTGCGCATGTGCCGAAATGATGTTGGCGCAGCTAGTACACTGCAAATCTCCTAAACCATGCAGGTTTGGGAGATATGCAGGGCACCTACAGGTAAGCCTTATTATAGGCTTACCTGTAGGTTAAAGTGGTTGTAAGGAGTTGACAACCACTTTAATATGTAACCCAGCCTTTCTCAACCATAGTTCTGTGGAACCCTAAGATTCCTCGAGAGCATGTTAGGGATTCTTTGAGCAATGAGTCTCTGCCTCTCAGATAAGTCACCACTGACACCAATGATCTTTTTAGGTATCTGTAAGAAGGAAATTTTACCCAATGACCATAAATGTAATGAGTATTGTTCCCCGTGACCATGATAATAGTATTATGAGCTGTAAATAAAGTAATTATTAGGCCTCATACACATGGCGTATGAAAAAAAATTACCAAAATGTCGGGCCCGACGTCAGGGAAAACTCTGTTTTTTTTCGGCGTTTTTGCATCGGCGTTAATGAGCGTTAGTGAGCGTCGGCGTCAATAGGCGTTTTTTTTTAAAAAAAACATTCCTCTGCTATTTTTTAACCTGAAAACGCCAGTTAGCGTTCGTACGGCGTTAGTGGGCGTTAGTGTGCAATAGTGAGCGTTTTGCCGCATCGGCGTCAAAAACGCCAAAAGGTTACAGCCTCGGAATGAGCAGGGAAGATCGCTGAACTAACCTCGCATGAATAGTACAGCGGCTCCGACCGGAGCGGTCAGTTTTTCTGTTAGTGTGTGCCAGGCTTTAGTCAGTGCAGTTAAGTTGCAATGGTCCCACATTGGTGATTTTTATTGTATCTAAGGGTGATTGGTTAGTTGCCCCTTTGGTGGTTTGGTGCAGCTGGGGGCTCTTATACTGTTATATCCTGTGGACACTATTAAGAATATACAAAGTGCCCTCAAAACTATATATAGTTTATATATTATAATAATATAATATATTTCGGGTCAATTATTAAAACTGGAGCAATTTGAATCTGGAGAAGCTGTGCTTGTTAACCAATCATCTTCTATCTTCAGCGTATTCAGTTAAGCTTTGAAAATGAAAGATAGAAGCTGATTGGTTGCCATGCACAGCTGCTCCAGATTCGGTCTGCTCCATTTGTTCAGTAAAGCCTCATACACACGGTGCAACGGTTGTACAACTTTGACTGTTGTGTCTGTGCACTAAGCGATCGTATAACCAAGCCAAATGTGGTGACATGTTACGAGCGTATAAAGAGGAAGTTCAGGTGCATGTGATTTGTGAATTAGGAACGTAGGTTTCCCAAAATGGACACTTCTGGGCGTTCCTGACTTCTGAGCATGCGTGTTTTGCACGTACAATTTTGTTGGCCCAACTTCTCTGTACACACGGTACAACAGTTGTACAACCGCTTGTTGTACAACCAAAGTTTTCTAGTCTGCTCATCCAACTTCTGTTGTACAACCGTTTTACCGTGTGTATGGGGCTTAAGTCTTGTTTTGACAATTAAACCCTAAGGCTGGGTTCACACTATCCGACACAAAAACGGTCAGACTTTTGATGCTACTTTGCCCTGCAACATTGGTCCTACTTCCATCCGACTTGAATGAACAAGATAAGATTTTGCTCCGACTTTGAGATAGTGACTTGTCCTTTGACCAATCAAAACAATCCCAGTGTGAGATAAACTCCTTTTGCTGCTGCTGTAATCACCAAGTCGGATATCACAAGTCAGATGGTTAGAACAAGGATCCGACTTTCATCCTACTTCAATGATATTCAATGGCTGAAGTAGGACCAAAGTAGTTGGAACCTTTTTCAAAGTCGGACCGACTTGTGTCGGACCAGTTAAGACGGCTCTCATAGGGAAACATTGATTTAGTGATGTAATGTGACGTAGTGCTCATAATGACGGCCCGTTTGATGGATAAGTGTGAACCCAGCCTCAAGCAGGAATGTGTGGCCTATTCTTTGTGAAAGATGGTGGGATAAAACTCTTCTCAGTAAATGTTACCATTTGTACGCTCTACCCTGTGTGCACCTAGTTGCCTACATTATGGAAGTGTAGTACACCCCATGTAGGGGCTGCAGATAAACAGGGATACCCCACTCCTGCCCAGCCAGGCACACCAAATCTTCACAGGCACGCAGATTTAGAAAACAGTCCGCAGCTTTAATTTTGTTGTTTCTTAGGGGTTAACAACTTGGCTAGGGATAGGAAATTATGGCATGCTCACTTGATTTCAGCAATGCATAACAACAAATAATACTGCGCTCACATGTCACTCTAACCAGAACATGTTGGAATAGCTCTCATACCACTCTGGCATGTAGAAGGTAAACATGGGCAGAGGGAAAG
>BLSH010519490.1:10618-33202 GCA_018402905.1 Glandirana rugosa | reverse complement strand
CTGTGCTTTGTAAGTGTGATTAAAACACATTGGAATGCAAAGAATGCTGAGAATGCAGAGAGAGCTCAGCTTGTCCCGCCCACCTGCCGACATCAAGCTGAGAATCTGACACCTCTCTCAGCATTCTTTGCATTCCAATGTGATTAGTCACAGTTACAAAGCACAGAACGGCTCTTAGAAGCAGCACAGCTCTGTTTAACGTGAAACTACTGATCACCCACAGACACTGACTCGGGTATAAGTCGAGGGGGGTCTTTTTGAGCATAAAAAATGTGCTGAAAAACTCGACTTATACTCGAGTATATACGGTATATTAGTTATCGTTAACTTGTGATCTGCCCAACTCCTTCTGTTCTTCAGCTATCCTAATGGTTGGTGTATTTTATGTGCGGCCCAAGCCCCAAGACAATTCCTCTTCTTCCAATGTGGCCCAAGAAGGTCATAAAGTTGGACAGCCCATTGCTGTAATTCATTTTGCGATAACGGCGAAATTTTGACAAAATGTCACGAATCTCACAAACTTGTTGGGGGAAACGAAAACACTCACTTTTACTACCCTTAGGCGTGTTCTTGTCATTTGTGTTTACTATTATTATTGCTTCTTGTAAAAATAACAATGATGATATTAACCACTTGACCACTGGGCACTTAAACCCCCTTAACAACCAGACCAATTTTCAGCTTCCAGCGCTCTCACATTTTGAATGGCAATTACTCAGTCATGCAACACTGCACCCATATGACATTTTTGTCCCTTTTTTCACGGAAATAGAACTTTCTTTTGGCGTTTTTTTCACAAAATTATCATATTAACAGGTTATATTTCTCACACACAGCATATGCATACCACAAATTACACCCCAAAATATATTCTGCTACTCCTCCTGAGTATGGCGATACCATGTGTGAGACTTTTACACAGCTTGGCCACATACAGATGCCCAACATGCAGGAAGCACCGTCAGGCATTCTAGGGACATAAAATACACAATGACGTGGCACTGTAGAGGACTGATGGGGCACAGATGTGGCACTGATATGGCACTGCTGGGCACTGATATTGCAAGGATGGAGCACCGCTGGGCACTGATATGGCACTGCTGGGCACTGATATGGCACCGCTATGTACTGATATGATACTGCTGGGCACTGATATGGCAAGGATGGGGCACCGCTGGGCACTGATATGGCACTGCTGGGTACTGATATGGCACCGCTATGTACTGATATGGCACTGCTGGGCACTGATAGGGGCACTGCTGGGCACAGATTGGAGTACTCCTGGGCACTGATTTGGGCACTTATGGGCACATATCGGAGCAGTTTATGGACACTGATTGGGGCAGTTTATGGGCACAGATTGGGGCACTTTATGGGCACTGATTGGTGCACTTATGGTCACAGATCGGGGCACTGATTGGAGCACTTATGGGCACAGATCAGGGCACTGATTGGGGGCACTTATGGGCACAGATACCTTTTGCAACCTCCGCTGCATCTTCTCCCTCCGCTGCTCACACGATCTGTGTGAGCAGTGGATAGAAACGGACATGATGCCGGTTTGTTTACACTGATCGCTCCGTCATTGGACGGAGCAATCATGTGGTAAAGGACCACTGTCATTGGTCCCGTGAACCTGGCGGGCAGGGACAGCCCCGCGTGCGCACCCCAGGGGGAGCGATTCTTGGAGGACGTCATTGTACGCCCTCCCAGAATTAAGCGACCGCGCTGTAGCCATCATTTGGCTATGGCCCGGTCATTAAGTGGTTAATAACAATGAAAATATTATTAATAATTATTATTATTATTTTTACTACTACCACTATTATTTTTACAGTTCATACTTGGTCTATATCAAGAACTGGAGATTTTCTAAATTTTAAAGTGGTTCTAAAGGCTGAAGGTTACATGAAGGTAAAAAACCTGTGTGTAGCGACCAGTGATGTTCACAATAGCCTTGGCTGTCCCGGGACTCTCCCTCCCTGTCAATCACAGCCAGTGGCCAATGAGGAGAGAGCATAGAGCAGTGGCTCGGGAGCGAGCACTCAGTGGTGCCCCTAGGAAAAGTGGCTTTCTCTGGGGGCACTGCTCGAGGGGGAGTAGCCAGGAGCATTGGCAGGGGACACGAAAAGAAGAGGGTTGGAGCAGCTCTGTGCAAACCCACTGCACAGAGCAGGTAAGTGTAACATGTTTGTTTTTTTTTAAAAAAAATGAAGCTTTAATACCACATTAAGTTTGCTTTAGAGCAGTGGTCTCCAAACTGTGGCCCGGGGGCCAAAAGCAATCCTTTGCTTGCCTTTATAAGGCCCTTGAGGCACTCTTTCTCCCACTGACACCAAAAACATGGCAATATTTCTTTCACTGACACCAATCAGGGCTATTTTTAATACAGGGCAAGAGGGGCAGCTGCCCCAGGCCCAATTGTTGTTGTGGGACCCAAAGCAGCTGCCCCTTGAGCCCACCCTGTCCACAAATAGCATACATGCCCCTTTTTTCTTTTATTGTCCCATGATGGCTTTGTCCCAGGATCACAGCATCGGGATCATTAGTGCAACTGTACACCATAATCTGATGGCCAGCTGCAGTTCCTGGACCCTCTCTCTGCAGCTTCGGCCGGCAGCTCTGTGGCTTCTCTGGTGGCAGCAGGAGTACACTCTGTATCAGGGGGCCACTAGTGTTGATGATATTGATGGACAGCTGTGCTGCCCTGAACCTCGCTCTTCCCCACCAGAGAAGCCACAGTAGCCTAACACATGGTACATGGCCACAGGGCATTAAACATGGGGGGGGGGGTTACATAAGATGCTGGAAGGTACAGAAGTGTGTGCATGTAGGGGGGTTGTGGGTACGGATATGTACTGGGGGGGAGGGGGTGTGCAGAGGCATACTGGGGGTACAGAGACTTGCAGAGGGTACAGAGGTGTTCTACAGGTACAGAGATGTGCAGAGAGTATGGAGGGGTACAGGGGGGTGCAGAGATGTGCTGGGGGAGTACATAGATGTACTGAGGGGTGCAGAGGCATACGGGGGGTACAGAGGCTTGTTGGGGGTGCAGGAGGGGGTGAAGAGATGTGCTGGGGGAGTACATAGATGTACTTGGTGTAAGGGCAATTATAATACCTTGTGTGCATTATATTTTGCCTGCGTGTTAAAGCAAATAAGACAGACCCCATAGCTGTTCTCACATTGCAAGCAGTCCTGACTATCAATGCTTGCTGGTTTAATTTATAGGGTTGAATCAGGGATAACAATAGGACTTGATGGCTTCACAATCAGCCAATCAGCCTCCAAGGCACAGTCACATGACATGAGCTCAATACAAAACAACAACCAATGACACACTTGTTTATATTCAAAGGATACAATAGAAGAGGCACGCATGCATGTGGATTGGCCGGCCTGGATGAGCCACAGCCATTGGGTGGGTGGAGATGAACACTCCAGATAACAATGGAAGCCATGTGAAAACATGGCTTCCATTGAAACCAATGCGTTATCTCACAGAGGCCCTCCAAGCAAAACGCCATGCATGCAAAGCCCGAACTGCCATTACAACGAATCACTATCAAATACAGCTCTATGAACTATACTCCATAGCGATTATACTACTGTTCCATTAAAGGGTAAATTATGCACAAAGGAATATAGCTGCAGATTTCTGTCACATTGATCAGATGCGATCATTATCCTTACAGAAAAGACAATACTGATTCCATACCACAAGTACTTCGCCACCAAGCAGATCAATCTGTACATAATACAGGGGCCCCCCGATTGACGGTAATACACCCGCGCCACAGAACGTGCATTGCACCTCAAAGATCCGGACCGGCGTTTGCTCCAGCGTTAACCACTCAGGGCGCCTGCTGGCTGGGATGATCGGGCGGGTAGCGTGTGGTTACCAAATAATGGAAGGTTTGCATTGTAAATGGCCTGTCCTCAATATCGGTTAAAGTCATATTCGCTGTACACAGCGAATATCGGTAAACCGACACTGGGAGACACTGTGACAATACATAATTAACATATCCTAAATTTCTACAACATTGGGGGGAGGCATACTGGGGGTACAGAGGCTTGTTGGGGTTGCAGGAGGGGGTGAAGAGATGTGTTGGGGGAGTACATAGATGTACTTGGGGGGGAGGCATACTGGGGGTACAGAGGCTTGTTGGGGGTGCAGGAGGGGGTGAAGGGATATGCTGGGGAAGTACATAGATGTATTTGTGGGGGGGGGGGCATACTAGGGGTATCGAGACTTGCAGGGGGCACAGAGCTGTTCTAGATGTACTGAGTTGTGCAGAGGTTATGCGGGGGCACAGAGATGTGCTGGGGGAGTACATAGATGTACTGGGGGTACAACGGTTTATGGGGGTGCACAGATGTGCTGGGTGTGAACATGTACCGGCCCAGGGACCAGGTCCAATCAATATTAAAGATGGCCCTGACACCACTGATGGGGCACTATTCCTCCCCCTAATACCAATGATGGGGCACTATTCCTCCCCCTAATACCAATGATGGGGCACTATTCCTCCCCTTAATACCAATGATGGGGCATTATTCCTCCCCTTAATACCAATGATGGGTAATGTTTTCTCACATTGATGTCAGGACATTTTCCACTAAGGCTGGTCACACTCTGCCCTCCCCCCCCCCCTAAAGTCTCAAGGACAGTAAGCTTGGCCCTTTGTTTGGAGACCCCTGCTTTAGAGAATGCATTGGTTATTCATGTAGTAATAATAATACATTCTTGTTGTAATAATAAATAATAATAATTGTTTGTATTATTTCTATACATTGCTATCATTGTTATTATGATGACAAATAAGCACTGCATCTTATAAGCCACCAACGCTGGGAATAGCTTTTGACCTTCAGTCTTCATTTTGTATAATAGAGCGTAGGAGTACACGAGGGGTCGCTGATAGAGAATCATACATATGTGCAAACATTGGTTTTACATTTACTTTGCAGAAGAATGAGAAATTTCCATTAGCACAAAACCTTGAAATATATCAGTCGGAATATGAATACATTCAAAGTAAGATAATGAGGCTAAAAAAGACCATAGTGACATGCGTCCCGACATTAGGGAGCCATTAGCATCTTGGATTGTCCAAGCTGAGGTTCAACCTGATTCTTATTTGCTACAAGATGTTATCTTGTTCTATTACTTGCAACACTTTTGCTTCATTTGAGTAATTCACCCCATACACAGAGGCCAGAGACTGAAAGTGGGGTGCACAAGTCAGAACATATGTATGCGTGCTTACCACCGGTGATGGGTATCAACTGCAGACATATCTCCACCCTTTGCTGTATTACATAGTCCAAGATGGACCTTAGTACTGAGGACCCAGCGGTATCCCTCAGGCTCAGGGAGCCCAAGCTTTATTAGGATAACCTTAGCTATTCATGATCAGGAGATACACTACCAGGGGCGGCCTGACCATAGGGCACTTCGGCACTGCCCGAGGGCCCTTGGCCAGTAGGGGGCCCCATGACAGCTTCCACTTTGATCTACCCATCAATCACAGCTAGCTGACAGGTAGATCAGGTCCAGAGTCCCTGCTCCCCGCTAAGAGACTGCAGTGCAAATAGATCTCTTGTGATGCTCTCCTCTCCACCGGCCCCTATTCCCCTCCCGCCCACTCCAGGTGTTTGTATTTGTCATCACCTTGGACGGACGAGAAGAGAGGAGGGGCCGGTGGGGAGTAGCGCATCAGTAGAGTTCTAATCACAGCCACTTCCCGCGCTACTCTGCATCTAGGTAGGAAAGTGCAACTGATTGTATGCTGCTGTGTGCCCTGCTGCCTACCCCATACTCTCATGTGAACCCCCATGCTCTGCTCTGTGCCCCCATGCTCTGATGTCTGCCCCATGCCCTGCTCTGTGCCCATGCCCTGCTGTCTACCTCATGCCCTGCTCTGTGCCCCCATGCCCTGAAGTCTGCCCCATGCCCTGCTGTGTGCCCCCATGCCCTGATGTGTGTCCCCATGCCCTGCTCTGTGCCCCCATGCCCTGCTGCCTGCCCCCATGCCCTTGTGTGCCCCCATGCCCTCATGTGTGCCCCCATGCCCTGCTGTGTGCCCCATGTGCCTTGTGTACCCTGTGATGTGCCTCAAAGTGTGCCCTGCTGTATGCCCTGTGATGTGTTCCATGACCTACGGTGTACCGTGTGTTATGACCTACCGTGTGCCCCATGATGTGCCCTACTGTGTGCCCCATGATGTGTCCTACTGTGTGCCCCATGCCCTACTATGTGCCCCACTGTGCACCCAGTTCCCTCCTGTGTGCCTTGTGATGTGTCCTGAGCCCTACTGTATGCCCCATGATTTGTCATGTACCCTGCTGTGTACCCTGCTGTGTACCATATGATGTGCCCTACTGTGTGATATTTGCCCTGCAGTGTGCCCTATGCCCCGTAATGTGCCCTGCTGTGTGTCCCATGATGCACCAGTCTGTGCCCTGCTGTGTGCACCATACTGTGCCCTATAATGTGCCCTCTTGCCCCATGTAATATCCCCTGCTGTGCCTCATAATGTGACCTGCTGTGCCCCATAATATGACATGTTGCCTCTCCTAATGTGCTCTGCTGTGCCCCATAATATGCTCCATGCCCCCATGTAATATGCCCCATAATGTGCTCTGCTGTGCCCCATAATGTACCCTCGGGCCCCCATGTAATATACTCTGCTGTACCCCATAATATGCCCTGCTGCTCCATGTAATGTTCTCTGCTGTGCCCCATAATGTACGCTGATAGCCCCTTTAATGTGCCCTGCCAAGCCCCACAATGTGCCCCTCTGCCTCCCCCCATGTAATGTGCCCTATAATGTTCCCTGCTACCACCCCCCATGTAATGTGTCCTACTGTGCCCCCCCAACCTGTAATGTGCCCCATAATGTGCCCTGCTATTCCCCATGTAGTGTGCCCTCCACACACACATATTGTGCCCTCCTGACCCCCTGTGCTCTGACCTGCTGACTCCTATACTTTGCCATGACCACCACATGCTCTGCCCTGCTGCCCCCTGTGCACTGCTTATCTCAGGTTTGACTCAGAATTGAGGTATCCATGCAGTGCAAGCTGAAGGGGTGGGGCTTTGTATGGGTGTGGCTTGAGTGTGGGCGGGATACACAGGGGGCCCCATGATCTCCTGTTGCCCAGGGGCCCCATGAGTAGAGTTGAGCGAACCCGAACTGTAAAGTTCTGGTCCGTACCGAACTTTGGGATGTCCGTGACCCGGACCCGAACCCGGACATTTGAAAAAAAATTTGGTATTTGATCCCGCCTGTTGAATAGCTGCAGGGCAGCCAATCAACAAGCGTTTCACTGCTTTGCCCTTAGAAGCCAACACAGCCATGCCTACTAATGGCATGGCTGTGATTGGCCAGTGTATCATGTGACCCAGCCTCTTTATAAGGTGGAGTCACGTAGTGCTGCATGTCACATGCTCTCTGGATAGTTTAGGGAGAGGACGCTGCCGGCGCTGTGAGGGACAGATTGCAGATATAATAACATCTCATCCTGCATTACAGAACGATCTGATTGTGGACTAGGTAGAGTCTACTGCTTAGAGGGACAGATTATTGTTCTAAAATCATCTCCTAGTTCTATAGGGTCAGGTTCCTGCTGTTGCTGTAAGGGACAGATTATTGTTCTAAAATCATCTCCTAGTTCTATAGGGTCAGGTTCCTGCTGTTGCTGTAAGGGACAGATTATTGACCGGCCTCGCACAGCCATTGGTAAACTTGTTTTTTTTTAATATGCCTCAATATTTTGGGGGCTACCCCAATTAGAAAAAAAAAAAACAAACAACAAAAAGTGTTGGCTACCTCCTCCTCCTCCTCCACCACCGCCACGGTCACGGCCTAATCAACCTCTAGGCTCCTACTCCACATCCACCCCCCCTTCCCATTTTTATTTTTTTTATTTGAAGTTATTTTCCCTATCCCCATTTTTTTGTAGGGCACTTGTCCTACTCTTACCCCCATTTTACTTCCTTTTGCAGCCTTCTAGCACTTGCCAGGACTTTTTTACAGCCATTTTTGTGCCCAAAAGTTCGGGTCCCCATTAACTTCAATGGGGTTCGGGGTCCGGGGTCAAGTTCGGGTCAAGTTCGGTACCGAACCCGAACTTGTTTGCGAAGTTCGGCCGGACCCGCCGAACCCAAGCATCCAGGTGTCCGCTCAACTCTACCCATGAGTTGTCAGTCCGCCCCTGTACATTACTCTTCCAAAGCTCAGTTCTTAGAGGGAGAAGTGGCTCCATCTTCCCAGGTTGGTACCACAGAGAGGGGCTAATCATCCCTCATCATACCCAGCAGACCCCACAAGCTGTACCCTCTCAGGTCTAGATAGTGCCAGAGGTAAAGTCTCAGCCACAGTCCTTGTCTTTTGGGACATGTCCCGAAGGCAGGGACAAGAAGGGGGGGGAGACAAGGGGGCTCAATGTTGATATGTGCATTGGGAACTTGGGCCACTCCATACTCTGTCCTCTTCCCAATAACAACCTACTGTGGGCTGGAGAGAGTGGGTGCTTGCTGAGAACACACCTCCATCACAGTGTGGCAATGCTGAGAAGTGAGGCCATACTGCCCTTCTTCCCGACTCCCCTTGTCATGTGACATTTCACATGAGCAGAGAATGGGCACCACTCTGAGAAGGAAGTCTGAACTGTCACTACACAGAGGGTGGAGGGAAAACTCTGCTCTAGACCTCTCCTCTCTTCCCCCAAGAGTCCCTTAGCTTCTCCTCTCTCTTAGGGCCCTTCAGCCCCCTTTCTACCTCAAAGCCCCCCTATATCCCTTTGGGTCCATGCACCCCTAAGAGCCCCGCTTCCTATTTCTCCTCCCCTCCTTCATCCCACTGACAGATACTAAAGCAACCCTCCTCAGACTGACACCACAGATGCATTTACATTATTTCCTTCCAATGGCGGGATCATTCAGGGACATTTTTTTCCTTCCATTGACACCACTGACATAGGGACATTTTTTTCCTTCCATTGACACCGCTGACACAAGGACATTTTCTTCCTTCCATTGACACCACTGACACAGGGAGATTTTCTTCCTTCCATTGACACCGCTGACACAGGGAGATTTTCTTCCTTCCATTGACACCGCTGACACAAGGACATTTTTTTCCTTCCATTGACACCACTGACATAGGGACATTTTTTTCCTTCCATTGACACCGCTGACACAAGGACATTTTCTTCCTTCCATTGACACCACTGACACAGGGAGATTTTCTTCCTTCCATTGACACCGCTGACACAAGGACATTTTTTTCCTTCCATTGACACCACTGACATAGGGACATTTTTTTCCTTCCATTGACACCGCTGACACAAGGACATTTTCTTCCTTCCATTGACACCGCTGACACAGGGACATTTTTTTCCTTCCATTGACACCACTGACACAGGGAGATTTTCTTCCTTCCATTGACACCGCTGACACAAGGACATTTTCTTCCTTCCATTGACACCGCTGACACAGGGACATTTTCTTCCTTCCATTGACACCGCTGACACAAGGACATGTTTTTCCTTTCATTGACACCATTGACACAGGGACATTTTTTTCCTTTCATTGACACCATTGACAGAGTGAGATGTTTTCCTTCCAGTGAGACCGCTGAAACAAGGACATTTTTTCCTTCCAGTGACACCACCAATGCAGGGACCTTTTTACTTCCAGTGACACCCCTGATAGAAGGACATTTTTTCCTTACAGTGACACTATTGATGCGGGGCCTTTTTTTCCTTCTGATGACAACAGTGCAAGTATATTTTTTACTTCCAGTGATGTGATGGAGACAGGAACATTTTTTTCCTTCCAGTGACACCACCAATGTAGGAGATTTTTTTTTTCTTTTTTTTATGTTCAAGATTTTTATTGATTTTTTCAGTAATAAAACACAGACATTGGGAAATCATTGCAACAGAGATATTTTCAATTATCCATTCAGTCAATTGATGGCTAACAAGATTTTGGGTGACAAGAACATACACAGGCCCAGGCTTCACTCGAGCTAGCTATAAACGAATTGCTTTAGACTTGTGTGGGGGGAAAGGTCTCCCATCTCGGACACCCCTTTTGGGAGCACAGTGTCTCTGGGTGGGGGACAGGGTCATGGGTGTCCGCAGAACTTTTTTCAGGGGGAGGCATCATTTTAAGGTCACCCATGCTCTGCCCCTTTTCGACAATGCCATTATCACATTATCATGGTCAGAGACTGCGGATATAGTACAAGAGATGGTCAGAGACTGCGGACATAGTACAGGAGATGGTCAGAGACTGCAGACATAGTACAAGAGATGGTCAGAGACTGCGGACATAGTACAGGAGATGGTCAGAACTGCGGACATAGTACAGGAGATGGTCAGAGACTGCGGACATAGTACAGGAGATGGTCAGAGACTGCAAACATACTACAGGAGATGGCCAGAGACTGCGGACATAGTACAGTAGATGGTCAGAAACTGCATACATGGCTCAAGAGGATAAGGACCTTGTGGGGAACCCCTGATCCAATCCCTGATTCCAGGGGGGCAATTGCCCCCCTCCTTGCCCCTACCTGCGGACGCCCATGGACAGGGTTGCTTCCTCACATGGGATTGTCTATCAAGATAGAAAGAGAATCAGAGATTCATGATTCAAGTGAGGTGTCAGAGCGACCCGTAGAGAATATATTTGTGGATTCCTAGGGGCATTTGGCCAGTTTGCAACCTGAGGAATCTGGCTGACAGAAGAGCAAAATACAGGGAAGAGAGTGGGGCATTAGCCTTGCTTGGTAAGGATAACAATGAGGGGGGCTCCTCTTCGACACTTCGCAGGAGTCTGCAGAAGACGTGGGTGGTGGCCCAAGAGGGTGTTGGGGGAGTCCTGGTGCTTCAGCCAAATATATTTAAAACACATTTAAGAGTATGAGACAATGGTAATGTTTAGTTAAAAGTGAACGATTCCGAAGTCTCGTACCCCTGAGATTCTCCTATCCAAGTAGCCTAGATGTGCTAGGTCTATCCAGAAAGGATCCAAGGGTCTAATAAAAGAAAGTATATGACATTTATTATAAACATAATCATAAATTTAGACGTAAAACTGTCACAACGTTTCCAGCATATTTACCAAAGTATCATGTCTGCAAACAAGTAAAACCAGAAGATGGAGGGACTGGGACGAGCCAGTCCCAGCAGGAAGTAGAAATTGAGTGCAATTAGAAAAGAATAGCGAGAGGAGAAGGAAAGGGAGAGAGGAGTTAGGAGGGAGTCTAAGCGGTGAGTGGATGCTCTGGACAAATAGGCTGGATAAGTTAAAGAGGGGAGGGAGATCCGTTTGAACTGTACAGGGGTGTTGAGAATGATGGTTGTAATCTTTTCTTGGAACATGATCCATGATATTTCATTCTTGGCTATGGAAATGGGAACTGAGGGGGTTTTCCAAGCCCTAGCAATCGTTTGCTTGGCTCCCAAAGAGTGTGAACTCTTTGGGATATCAGGTATTTGTTGGTTGAGGGGGGCTACTAGAGGGTCCTGTTTTAGGGGGACCCCTGTGATTTTGCGTATAAGATAGTGAATTTGGTTCCAGAACCCTCTAATCCTTGGGCACTGCCAAAGAGTGTGAAGGACTGTGCCCGAATGGCCGCAACCTCTGAAACAGAGAGGGGAGGCAGTTGGAAATGTTTTAGCTAGGGGGGAGGGTACTAAGTACCAACGAGATAAGACTTTAAGGTTGGTTTCAATCAATGAGGCATTATGAATCCCTCTCAAAGAGTGAAGAACCTATGCCATGAGTCCATATCCCACTCAAACCCTAGATTGTGTTCCCAACTGAGCATGTATTGGGCTTTCTCCGAAGGGTCAGCAAGGGCCGAGTATATCAGGGAGATTCCCCCTTCATTAGTAAATTAGAAATTAGTAAGGTATGAACCGAGCAGGAAAACCTTATGACTTATGAACATTATCTTAAAGGACAGAGTCAGCAGTTGTCAATGTAAGGCTGATTGTCGAAACTCTCAACTCAAAGGTGTCAGCATAAAATAAAGATAAGCGTGTCCCTTGCTAATGTGCCTTCAAGTTATTATCACAAAATGGGTTTTTATGGGAAACCAGGTAAGACAATGATTGTCTGGGGAGACTAGGAGTCCAATTGTGAAGAGGGGTACGAGTAAGGGAGGGCATCCTAATGAACAGTTATTAGCCAAAGGTCACATATAATGGTGTATTCTGTTGTGGAGGGGTTCCACTGCACAGTAGAGATTTGGCCAGAATCCTCTTGGGATCTAACTGTAATGAGGCTCATTTCGGGGTAACCTGGTCATGATGCCGTTTTGCCTGTTGCTTGTTCCAGATTGGTGTGAGGGGGCTCCCTGGGGGGGCCTCTTGGAGGACCCTTGACAAGTTGAAGTTGAAGTAGAAGCCAGCTCTTGCATGATGAATCCCAGTTGGAGTAGTAAGTGTTCACCATCTTGGAAGTTGGAAAATCCTTGAGATTTGTTCCGTTACTGGAACTGTAGGTGGAAATGGAAGTCCATTGTATTTTATTGATTTTTGGGAAAGAATCTCCATGAGGCGTTTGAGGGATCTCAGTGGGTGATAAGTCTGCGTACACTTGTATAGAGTGTCCTTGGAAAAGGAGATTGCCTGATTCACAAGATTTTCTCAGTATTTTCTCCTTGACTGAGTAGTAGTGTGGTTTCACTATGATGCCTGGGCAATCCATCTTGGTGGGGGGGGTTGTAGGGCTCTGTGGGCCCTATCCAATTCTAGTTTGTGGTCCGGAATACCCGGTAGCAGGTCTTTGATGAAAGATTTGACAGAGCCTTGGGTATCAACATTCGATTTGGGTAGTCCTCCAATCCGAAAATTGTACCTTCTTTTCCTGTTCACCAAGTCCTCGATTTTGGAGAGCGCAATATGCAGTTGATCTTGGAGCATTTGGATACACGCTGTGTTCTGATTAGACCAAGCAGCGGTGTGATCCACTGCTTCTGATTGCCGGGAGGCCGCTATATCGCCAGAGCAGGTTGGAGCTCCCAGCTAGTGTGTCTTCCCGGAAGTCCCGCGCATGCGCTTCTCAGAGCAACTTTTTCTTTAGCACTGTTAGCCCCATATTTGTGCACCCATATTAAACTTTTCAGTTTGCTGCAGTGTATTGCAACCACTGACACCATTTCAGCATATGCCACAAACATTACATGCATTTCAGCGTGGTACACCACCAGCGACACTAATAGCCCCCCACGTCTGATTTTCTGTATCTTCTAATGCACATTGTGAGATGCTCACCGAGTGCTGTGAAATCAGATAAAGCTACTTCTGGACAAGATGGGAGCCTGCGTAGGCAAGTGCTTACATAGTGGGTTGTTTTTAGTTCGGGAGTATGGGCTGCCCAGGTGGGGAAGGGGTTAACGTTGGGTTTGCCAGTTTCCTGGGCTTTTTGGGTTTTGCCCTCCACCTAAAAATTAGGGGGAAGGCCGGGCTTGGGGAGCGAGTGGAACTGCATGGGGAAAGGAAGAAGGTCCAATGAAGAAGAAGATGTAACCCAGATTAACCCTCAGTCACCATCATCCTAAGGGAACCTACCTACTAAGGGCTTCGCCACTAATAGGCTTCTACCTACAAAGGTATACCTGGGCAGCCATGTAATAATTAGTTAAGGACTTGTAAATTTATGTACTGTACTGTTGCAGCCTTCAAGTAAAGCTTTGTTACTGGTGCTTCAGCCTAGTCTGAAGCTATTCAAAGGGATGCATGGTAGAACATAGCGTATCAGAAGACAAGGGTCGGTAATGCACTCACACGGTGTACAAGAAGAAGACCACCACAAAGGGTTAACTCGGCAGGAACGTCTGAGTAGGAGAATAGTTGCTATGGGTAACCATGAACTGGTGAGAATGCTTAGCAGCCAGACAGCGAGGAGCGGTACCAGGCTTGGGTGACAGATCCACCAGCCTAGGGCGTATCTTCCAAGATGCAAACAAGGCGTTTTCCTTGGGTGGCATTTTTCAGGGGGTGAAGCTGCCCCCAGGCAGAGGCAGGTCTTTACCCACTTCCTGTACTTTTGGTGGTTATACAGGGATGATATGCAGCTGTAGGCATCACCCCGCTATTGTTTTTTAGAGCCGGCAGGCGGCCGGCTTACTAGCCGCTCGAGTGCTATTACAGGTAGCACGAGAGGATGTCCCCCACTTCCATGGCTCTCTTGGGCTCTCCCGTCCCACCAGCAGACCCAGGCGACTAGCCGGTGCTTCCCCTGGCTGGCTGGACAGCCAAGCAAAGCCAGGATTGGCTTTGATTGGCTGTTCTTACTGATAACCCGGACGCAATGACATCACTTCTGGTTTGCCATTGGCACCAGTGTTTACAAATCTAAAGCATTCAAAAACTCAGATCTTGGTGTCTTGAATGCGTTTAAGTGCAGAGGAGGGATTTGGGGTCTTATTGTTAGGGAAATTGCTTTTTTATATTCCTTATTAAGGTTGGCCTCACAAATATCACATAAAGCTTCTAATATCTTGGTTAATCTAGTAACTTTTAGCTGACTCATGCCATTGGAATGTTATTGTTAACCGTCAAGTCCTTCAGGGGTCATATTGCAAAGGGAGTTGGCTTGGGGGTGGTCTATTCCTTCTACACAAGTCTAAAAATCACAGCCAAATCCTATAAGGTCTGTGGTCATCTGTGCCATGTCGCGTAACAGCATATGGGACTCATGGCGGTAAACAAGCATCTTTAGTTAAGTATACTTGTTATATTTTCTAATATTATCAGCATCTGTCATTACTTTTAATAAATGTTATACTTTTAAGTATTTGTGTGACGTCTCTTTGCACATATCAAATAAAAACCTTGAAAGATCTTAAAATATCACGTGACCATGATAAAAACGTATAGACCCCAGATCTCGCCATAAAGAGGACCTGTCACATGCCTATTGCTGTCACAAGGATGTTTACATTCCTTGTGACAGCAAAAAAAGTGTTAAAAAAATTAAAGCAGCAGTGTAAAATGAAAATAAATAAATAAATGAATTAATAATTGACCAAAAAAAAAATTAAAGTGCCCCTGTCCTCCAGTGCTAGCGCACAAAGGCGAACTCGCGTGTCGGTCCCGCACGCATACAAACAGCGATCGTCTCACATATGTGAGGTATCACCACAAACGTCACATCATGGGCAATTATTTTATATGTGGCAGTTGGATGAATTATGTCTCAGGGTCTGATGAGGACTGCAGCTTCCCCATCACACCCTGAGACAAGAATGGTATACCATGGCTGGGGTGGGACAAATTTAGTTGGGGGGGGGGCGCCCGATTTTAGTCTTGCCTAGGGCAGCACAAAACCAAAATACACCACTGCCTCCAGTAGCGAGGGGGGGTCAATATTCTGGTTCCTTCCCTAGCTGTCCTTTCCCCCAAAAGTAATTGTGACCAAACCCATGGTATGGAGACCCCATGTATCCATCTGCATGGTACAGGAGAGTGAAGGAGCTGACTTTCACATGAACACATCTCCGCCTGGTTCCAGTCATTGATGGGCATGTGGATGAAAGGCAAGGTACCCCCCACCTGCAGGGCAAGTAGGCCCCGCCCACACCTGTACAACTGTGCAAGACCGAGGGGAAACACAGAGTTCAGCTTTAAAGAAAACCTGTATGCAGGTTGCAAGTGAAAATGTTACCTGCTTGTCATGCTGAGACTTTGGCTACCTAAGACATGCAAGCAGACCAAGTTCTTGTTCTGGGTCATAGGACTCCTGAGTAGGGATGGACGCCCGATCCCCGAATTTAGAACATTATGGGGTGTTCAGCTCGACTTCGGCAATCGGCACCACGGAACACCCCATAATGCATAGTGCGCAGATGGCGCGCACAGCTCCTGCTCCGTGGGAGGGCTGCCGCTGTCTGCGCTTGCTTTGTTTTGACAGTTTATTTATAGTGAAGGGCAGTGCCACCCAGTGACGTATGGTGACCCCGCCCCCTTCTGACATCATGTGACTTCAGAGGGGCGGTTCACTCAATTACATCACCGGATGGCCCCGCCCTTCACTATAAAGGGGGCTGTCAGATTCCGATAAGCACCTCGCCTGCAGACCCCCACAACCACAGCCCAGGGTTGTGGGAAAAGGCAGAGCCCCCCCCCCGCCCAAAAGCACCCATACTCCCCATGTTGAGGGCATGTAGCCTGGTATGGTTCAGGAGGGAGGGGCTTGCTCGCGCCCCTCCATCCTGGCCAGCCAGGCTGCATGCTCGGATAAGGGTCTGGTTTGGATTTTAGGGGAGGCCCCATGTCAAATTTTTGGCGCGGAGTTCCCCTTTAAATCCAAACCAGACCCAGGGGAGAGGGGGGATCCAACGCAAATGTTTTCAGTGATTTTTTTGTATATTGTCGGGAGTCAGCAATACATTACAGCCGTGATAATAAATGACCATTTTTCCTTAACAAATGTCATTTTGCTCTGGCACTGTTATAAACATCACAGAGATGCGCCCTTTTACAGGTAGACTAAGGGGACCCCCCAGGCACAATTTTTTTGTTTCACTTTAAGCATTATTAAAATCAATGCTCCCGAAAAAACAATCAATGATTTAAAAACATTTTTTTGCATTGATACATGTCCCCTAGGGCAGGACCCTGGTCCCCACACACTTTTTAGGGCAATAACATTGCATATAAGCTTTTAAAATGAGCAATTTTGATTTTTCATGTACGGGTCCCATAGACTTTAACGGTGTTCAAATGATTGGACAAACTTTTTGTCTGTTCGCATGTTCTGGTGCGAACCGAACGGGGGGGGGGGCTGTTCGGCCCATCCCTACTGCTGAGCAATGGGGTCTCAGGATCCACTTCCTGTTCAGCCTGGAGGAGAAGCCCCGCCTCTTCCCTCGGCAAGCTGGAGCAGCAGCCCTACCCCGGATCCTAGTCATCTGCCACGTCTCCCACGCAGGGGGGGGAGTCGTTGGCGGCAGCAGGTGGCGGTGCAAGTGAGGGGGGAAGGTTTGTTTGCCCCCCTCTCCCAAAATATTGAGCTCCGGCCACCACTGCCAGGGATAGTCAGGAAACCAGCAATTTTTAAGGCGAAGTCAGTGATGGCCACCTCCATATTTTCCTCAGCACGATATTCTTTGCATCTTCTGTGTGTTTGCACCCTTCACAAATAAATCGTAATTTTTTTCGTTCTGCGTTACAAATGATGTTTTAATCGGAGCGTTCGATGTTTGGTTTTTTTTGCGGTTTCCGATATTGTGAACTTCTTCAGCAACATCGATAAAAACTTTCTCTTCTGCAAAGGGAAACATTGTGAGGCTGATTAAATAGACATTGCTTATGCTATATGCTAATATACACCAGAAGATTGGGTTGGCGGTGACAGCGCCTGACAAAACAGTCAGGAATTATACAACCTTTCAGCTTTGATTGACATCTGTCAGCGCTGCAGAAAATTGTCTCCAAGTTAATATTTGTCGCTTTTTATGAGTCGTGTCCCCGGTGATTCCACGAGCTGAGCAGCCGTGATGACTATTAGTGTCTATTACACCTGGAGGTGACGCGGCCCACCCAGGCAAAACTCTACAATCTACTTTTTCATACAGTTTTAAAAGTTTGAAAATAGAAAAATAACTTTTTTAGGCCAACTCCTTGCAAAGTTGAAACAGAGACAACTTCTGCCCATGTAGGCCTGTGCCTAGGGCAGCAGAGAGGGAGGCACCAAACCTCAAAGTATAACTAAAGGCAAAACTTTTTTTTTTTCTTTTAGTTTTGGATAGAGTTGATAGGGATTAGAATGCTTGTCAGTTTTTATTGCCATCTGTGCCCCCATTCGGGAGATTCACCCTTGCTATTCGTCCTGTTTACCGTTAGGCCTCATACACACGGGCGTTTTGGACGCCGGCGTTTGTAGGCGTTTTTTGCAGCTCTCCATGTTATTCAACGGCCCTGTAAAAACGCTGGCGTTTGTGAGCAGTAGAGGGCGTCGGTGTTAGTGAGCTGTCTCTAGAACACAGGACCAGTGCGTTCTGAGGCTGTAGCGTTTTGGCGTTTTTTGACGCCGACGCCGCAAAACACTCACTAACGCAGTACCGGCGTTAACTGGCGTTTTTTGACGCCGACGCTTTTAGGTTGAAAAATAGCAGAGGACTGATTTTTTTCTAAAAAAACGCCTATTGACGCCGACGCTCACTAACGCTTGCTAACGCCGATGCAAAACGCCGCAAAAAATGCAGATTTTTTTCAAAAACGTCGGACCCGACGCCCGTGTGTATGAGGCCTTATAATTGAAAGTGAAAGTAAAAGAAAATCACAAATATTGGGCTGTCCCCAGAAAAGTAATAGAGGGGAAATCCCCTGCTGATTTTGTACGTTTGCCCACTGACAAAGAAACGATCGGTCTATAATTTTAATGGTCGGTTTATTTAAACAGCGAGAGACAGAATAACAACAAAAATATCCAGGAAAACGCATTTCAAAAAAGTTATAAATTGATTTGGGTTTTAATGAGTGAAATAAATATTTGATCCCCTATCCATCAGCAAGATTTCTGGCTCCCAGGTGTCTTCTATACAGGTAACGAGCTGAGATTAGGAGTTCTCTCTTAAAGGGAGTGCTCCTAATCTCAGCTTGTTGCCTGTATAAAAGACACCGGTCCACAGAAGCAATCAATCAATCAGATTCCAATCTCTCCACAATGGCAAAGAGCTGTCCAAGGGTGTCAGGGACAAGATTGTAGACCTACACAAGGCTGTAATGGGCTACAAGACCATCGCCAAGCAGCTTGGTGAGAGGTGACAACAGTTGGTGCACATGGAAGAAACACAAAATAACTGTCAATCTCCCTCAGTCTGGGGCTCCATGCAAGGTCTCACCTTGTGGAGTTTCAATGATCATGAGAACGGTGAGGAATCAGCCCAGAACTACACGGGAGAATCTTGTCAATGATCTCAAGGCAGCTGGGACCAAAGTCACCAAGAATACAATTGGTAACACTGCACCATGAAGGACTGAAATCCTGCAGCAACCGCAAGGTCCCCCTGCTCAGGAAAGCACATGTACAGCCCCTCTGAAGTTTTCTAATGAACATCTGAATGATTCAGAGGAGAACTGGGTGAAAGTGCTGTGGTCAGAGGAGACCAAAATCCAGCTCTCAACTCGCCGTGTTTGGAGGAGGAGGAATGCTGCCTATGACCCCAAGAACTCCATCCCCACCATCATACATGGAGGTGGAAACATTATGCTTTGGGGGTGTTTTCCTGCTAAGGGGACAGGACAACCTCACCGCAACAAAGGGACGATGGACGGGGCCATGTACTGTCAAATCTTGGGTGAGAACCTCCTTCCCTCAGCCAGGGCATTGAAAATGGGTCGCAGATAGAGTTGATCGAACCTCTGGAAGTTCGGGTTCTGCTGGTTCGGCCGAACTTCGGGACAAAGTCTGGGTTCGGGTCCGAACAGGACCCGAACTTTGACCCGGACCCCGAACCCCATTGAAAGAACAGTGATATGGCTTCTCCCAGCTAATTAAGACTTTTCACACACAGTTTGAAGATGATTTTAGAACACTGCTATGGCTTCTCCCACTAATTTATACTTTTCTCACACAGTTTGAAGATGGTCCACATCAACCTCCATTTTTGATTTTTTTATGTGATTTTTATTTTTTTAATGATTTTAAGTTATTTTTCTATCCCCATTTCTTTGTAGGCCACTTGTCCGACCCTTACCCCCATTTTCCTTCCTTTTGCAGACCTCTAGGACTTTCCAGGACTTTTTTACAGCAATTTTCAAAACTTTTATTAAATTACCAGAACCCCGGACCTGAACCCAGACTTTTTTTGAAAAGTCCGGGTTCGGGTCCGGGTCCCGGACACCCAAAAGTTCGGTACGGACCCGAACTTTACAGTTCGGGTTCGCTCAACTCTAGTTGCGGATGGGTATTGCAGCATGACAATGGCCCAAAGCACACGGCCATGGCAACAAAGGAGTGGCTCAAGAAAAAGCACATTAAGGTCTTGAAGTGGCCTAGCCAGTCTCCAGACCTTAATCCCATAGAAAATATGTGGAGGGAGCTGAAGGTTCGAGTTACCAAACGCCAGCCTCGAAACCTTATTGACTTGGAGAGGAGTGGGACAAAATCCCTCCTGAGATGTCTGCAAACCTGGTGGCCAACTACAAGAAACGTCTGACCTCTGCGATTGCCAACAAGGGTTTTGCCAGCAACTACTAAGTCATGTTTTACGAAGGGGTCAAATATTTATTTCACTCATTAAAATGTAAATCAATTTATAACTTTTTTTGAAATGTGTTTTTTTGGGATTCTTTTTGTTTTTCTGTCTCTCACTGTTAAAATAAAACTACTATTAGGTGATAAGGCCTATGGTGGGGTATGGTCCCAGTCCCCCCCAGTACATACTGGTATAGAAGGTAGAAGGTGCAGTAGCTCGGGGTAGATGGAAGGTCATCATTCTTCTGCTCCCCAGGCAGTCGGTGCAGCCTAAGCTTAGTGTCCATCCGGTTGCTGGGGGACGGGGACGTTGCTGGGCTCGGTTCCCCGAAGGAAGGGACGGGTGGCAAAGTATTTGGGGTGTCTGTATCAGGCTGATCCCGGGGTCCCCAGCTCTGGAGGATTCCTCCTGCAGGAGAAGCACGGGGTGCCCAGATAGAAGAAGCCGGCTTGGGCCAGGTGATGGGAGACAACGAGCTCGACCAGCCACCGGAGCAGAGGAGTGGAGGACATTCTGGACAATCACTTCTCCATCCGGCCAATCAGGTCTTAATACCCGCTTCCTGATTGGCCGGGAGGAGAAGCAGGAAGACAATAGCGAATATTAATTCGCTAATGTCACACAAGTGGGTGGGCTCAGGGCGACCCATTCTGAAGCCAATTAGAGCCTCAGGCTCTAGTCATGTGCTTTCTAAAAAAAAAAAAATACCCCATTGAAATCCATACGCCGGGCACCCTAATGGAGTGGCAGTCAAAAGTGTCAGTTAGTGTCCAATTTGACGCAATAACCCGCTGTACGTCATTGATCTCCACCATTACTAGTAAAACAAATAAATAAAAATTCCATAAATCCATCCCATAGTTTTGTAGACACCATAACTTTTCCCCAAACCAATCAATCTACGCTTATTGGGATTTTTTTTTATCCAAAAATATGTAACACAGCTCTGAGGAAGGGGGTGCGCTCCCGAAATATGTCGGTGTCAGACTAGTGCAATTAGTTTTGTCCTGAATTTGTTTTTCAACGAAATTTGACAAATTTGTTCATTCGGAAAGATTTGAATTAAAGAAAACCCGGAAATTTGAAAACTTGGAAATTCAGAAATATGAAAATCCGAAAATAAGAACGAAAATCAGGAAATTCAAAAGAACAAAAATCCGAAAATAAGAACAGAAATCTGAAAACCGGAAAAATCGAAAATCCGAAATAATAACAAACTAATAATAATAACTATTACTAACTATTAAATTATAGGTATTGGAATTTCCTTTCAAATGTGGCTGTTAGTGATAACATAATGAATATGAATTTATCCGCAGTTAAAATTATCCGAAGTAACGAATGCCGCATCTAAGCGAATGGAACGTAACAAATTAATAATAATAAATAACAATAATGAAAATGTTTTGTTCGTTTAGATACGACATTCGTTATTTCGGATAATTCGCAACTTCGAATAAATTCGTATACGTTATGTTCAACAGCCAAATATGAAAGGAAATTCCAGTACCTATAATTTAATAGTTACTGTAATTATTATTAGTTTGTTGTTATTTCGGATTTTCAAATTTTCGGATTTTTGTTCCACAGCTCCGAAGAAGGGGGTGTGCCCCCCCGTAATATGTCAGTGTTAGACATGTGCAATTCGTTCTGCTCCAAATTTGTTTTTCAACTAAATTTGACAAATTCATTAATTTGGAAAGATTCGAATTAACGAAAACCCGTTCAACAAATTTTGTCTAAAAATTTGAAAATTCGGAAATTTGAAAATCCGAAAATAACAATGAAAATCTGGAAAATTCAAAAGAACAAAAATCCGAAGAATAAGAACACAAATCCGAAGATTCGAAAACCTACAAATTCTTAAATCCAAAATAATAACTAACTAATAACAATAACTATTACTAACTATTAAATTATAGGTATTGGAATTTCCTTTTTAACCACTTGCCGACCGCCGATCGGCATCTGACGGCGACAAAGTGGCACGTTCCCGCAAATCGCCGTCATACGACGGCGGCTGCGGGAACGTGTATAGTGAGCGCGAACTTAAAAGGTCTAAAAGTAACAATAAAAGCCTAAAAGTTTAAAGGCTTAAAAGTTTAAAAATCTGTTTTAAACAACTTGCCCAAAAGCAATTAAGCTTAGAAAGGTTTAATTACTTAAACAGTTTAAATCAACTTTTTGTTTAAACCTCGTCTTGCTTAACGTGTACAGATTGTGACTGTATAATGCCCCCCCGTGTGGGGGAAGAAGCCTCGACACCTTGTTTTTAGGCTTTTAAACTTTTAGGCTTTATTGTTGTTTGATTATTATTAATGTCATTGATAATTTAATATCCATGACCTTAAAG
>BLSH010519473.1:7955-35403 GCA_018402905.1 Glandirana rugosa | reverse complement strand
ACCCGAACGATTTTTGAAATGTCCGGGTCCGGGTCCGTGCCACGGACACCCTAAAGTTCGGTACGGACCCGAACGTTACAGTCCGGGTTCGCTCAACACTACTCATTAATATTACACAACACTTTATACGCCTGCATTATTTGTTTACGCTTTATTATTAATCATTAATATTCACTATCACACAAGCACTCAAGCACTTTATACGGTTTAGAAATGTGTATATAGTATGCCCTGGATTTCAAGTTTATTATGAATGTACCTAGCAAATTTCACCTACATTAAGCACTTTATATTAGATTGACAAAAAAAGGGGATTATTGATCCAGCCCCAAACATACAGTCCTTATACTCCCTTTTAGGGAGGCACCACTGGAGGCAGCAAACCCAGGTATCGGTCCCAAGGAATCCTAAGCGCGGTTTACCTATATTATAGCTACACTTTCTTCCTAAAAGGAAGAGCCATACCTGCAGCTATGGATTTATTTGGGTACCTGCATAATAGAAATATAAATACAGAAGAAATATTCAATCAAGAAAAAGTAACCAATACAAACGATATTAGTGATTTATTCAAACAGCTCAAACACACCTTAGAGAAACAACTGAGGGTGTGGTGGGACATCACCACACTAGAGCAGTACCTTAAAGAAAAAATTACCCCTAGGAGGCTCAGGTGGGATTTACATCCCAATGATGGGCTGGAAGATGGTGAACTAATGGAAGATTGGTATACATTCTTCCACAAATGTGAATCAGAATTACAACAGATCATAAAGAGGAGACAATACAAATTACGAGGAATAGGAAGCAAAATTGGGGAAATTAAAGGAGCGCTACAACCTTTCACAGGACAAAAGGAGTATCAGGACAAAGAAAAGGAACTGCAGGAGCATATCAAGAAATATGATACGAAAATTCAACTAAAAAAACAGAAAAATTCAAACGAGACGTCCTGGACTATACTAACAGGAATGTGTACAAATGGCAGCAAGACCTAGAGGAATACCAGGAAGAATGGGAAGATAGCTCCATAGAAGGAGATATGGAAGAAGAAGAAGAACGAAGGGGAGTAAAAACACCAAGAACACCTAGGAATCCCAATATTAGGGGACCACAGATCAACAGGGGAGGTGAAGTAGACCGACCACCCAAGGGACCTACCTATGGGAACCATCCACCTTATACACCTACATATGGAAGCAATCTCCACTATACTCCCAGATATCAAGTCCCCACTTTCAACAGATATTCCCCATTAAGGAACCAGGAATATACACCCCGGTGGGAACGAAGAAATGAGGGACCCAGGGGGGGTTTTCGGGCCAACTGGGAGAACAGACCACCTGGGAACTGGAACTATTGAGGGCCACCCAGGAGGAATGGATGGAGACCGTACCACCCCTACTGGCAACAATGGAGAGGAGAAGGAACATGGGATCGCAGAGGACCCACAAATTACTATACAAGACCGGATATGGGGAGAGAGGATTATGGAGAGAGGAAGACGGGAGGATACCCGTCAACCACCTACCCCACCTCGTACAACAGAACACAAGAAAGGCAGGAACAACACAGCAGTACACAGACCCATACCGCCAACCACCCACCAGGAGAAAACGTAAGAGAGGTACACGGGGAGGAAAGAAAAGGGAAAAGAATGAGAGCAAATTAGGAACAGGCATATACAATCTGAGTAGCACCCAACTTACGAAAGAGGAATTCAGGTTGTTGGATCTAGGTCTAAAGTATGCACCAGCTAAGCCAATAGACGAGTTCTAGGTCTATATAGACCTTCAAAAAGTCATGAGAAAACTGAATATTAAGAGGTTTTATGCTACACAAAATGTACAGCACAAAGAGGAAGAACCACAGAAATTTGTTCATACGAAACTCAGGAATAAATCTACTTTCAATCCTAGGCCCCCTGGTGGAGACTGCATGGGAGCTTTTAGGAGAATGGTGGAGGACAATTTGAAGAAACTCGAAAACAACTGGGGGAATACCAAGAAAAATCATATTTGGCACAAAATAAAAGTGCTAGGAAAGAGAAAAAACATAGTGATCAGACCAGCAGATAAAGGAGGGGGTCTGGTAGTACTGGATAAAAAAGATTATTTGGAAGAGATGAAGAATCTATTAAGTGTTTCAGACACGTACGAGAAATTACAAACGAACCTTAAAAGGAAACTTATGAAGAAACTGAAAGAATTAGTGAAAAAAGGAAGAACAAGGGGGATACTGAATAAAAAAGAGGCAAAATATTGGTACCAGAAGCAACAAAAACACCAGTGATCTATTATGTCCCCAAAATACATAAAAGATTGGAAAAACCACCAGGACGACCCATTATTAATGGAATCGACTCAGTCTTCGCGAGATTAGGAGAATACATAGATCAATTCCTCAAACCATTAGTAAAGATGGGACGTTCATACTTAAGGGACAGTTCACAACTGATCAATGAACTACGCAACATGGAGGGAGTGGAGAATTGTTTTTTAGCCACAGTGGATGTCAACTCATTATACACGAATATCAAACAAGGAGATGGTTTAAAAGGAACGGAGAAAGCCTTACATGAAAGAACAGTAATGAAACAAGCACAAATTGACTTTATATTAGAGGGACTTAAAGCATGCATGGAATCTAACTATTTTTGGCATGAGAAAGACTACTACACACAAACTAAGGGTGTAGCCATGGGAGCGCGGTATGCACCTAGCGTAGCTAATCTATTCATGGACATGTGGGAGGAGGAATACGTATACAAAAACATACCCTCAGCTTTGAAGTATTATAAAAGATACATAGATGATATTTTCATCATATGGAAAGGGGATGAGGAATCACTCAAACTGTTCCTGGACCACATGAACAGAAACAAGTATGACCTGAGCTTTACAGGAAAAATTGACCAACATCAAGTGGAGTTTCTAGACCTTAAAATAGAAATCACTAGTGATTCAATTTCCACCAAAACACACTTTAAGCCCATGGACAAAAATGGATACATACCCACCTCAAGTTTTCACCACCCAAGATGGCTGGGTAACATCCCTAAAGGGCAGCTGATGCGACTGAGACGCAACTGCGATACATTTGAGGACTTTCAGAGTCAAGCTGACCAGGTGATTAAAAAATTCGTAGAAAAGGGCTACCAGGAAGACACATTAAAGAAAATCAAAGCAGAGGTCTCTCTTATGGATAGAGGGGATCTACTGAAGAAACTGGAACCTAGACCCACTAATCAAGTCCCAACTTTTATTACTGGTTTTAATAAAGATTATAAAAAGGTGGAGAAAATTATTAAGAAGTATTGGCCGATTTTAAAAACAGACAAACTCCTGAACAAGATACTCCCAAAGAAATCAAGGTTCATTTACAGAAAAGCTCCAACATTAAGGAATGTCTTGGCACATAATGTTATAAACCCCCCAGAGAAGTAAAATTGTTTCAGGATATGAGAGGATTTTACAGTTGCCGCAAATGTCTACCATGCAGGACTGTTAAGAATAAAATCAGAAAAAAAAAGGTTTTCAAATCATGGACAAATGGAAAACAATATAAGATCCAGCAATTAATTACTTGTAATAGCACACATGCCACGTACATTATTGAGTGTCCATGTAGGTTACTGTATGCGGGGAGAACTACCAGACCCCTACACAAGAGGATTAGTGAACATATTAATAATATCAAAACGGGATTTCCCAAACACAGTCTGTCCAGACATTTTAAAGAGGTACACAAGAAAGAACCCTCAGTGCTTACCTTCTATGGGATTGATATGATCAGAGACCATTGGAGAGGAGGAAACAAAAAGATAAAGATATCGCAGAATGAAACCATGTGGATTCACCGCTTGGGGAGCCTGGCCCCTGGGGGGCTGAGCCTAGATATAGATCTCAATTGTTTCATATCTAATTTCTAAAAATAGCAATTGTAGCATAACAGCCCCACGTCACATCCTGCATATAATAGGACCTCCAACATGACCTACTCACTAAATATACTACCCAGGCCTGACACTTGCAGTATTTTTGACAATACCAACATGTTAGTCAATCTATATAAAGAACCTATATATATTTATCCGGGCATCAGTCATACTCCTGAACTGAGCACATATATATTTTTCACACTCTTCCTATATTTTACCATCATTCGACATTAATAGAACAAACTGTATAAACATAATTTTTTATTTTTATTTTTATATATTTTATTCCCTTATAGACATCAATACATTATATATTTATTAGATACATATATATGTTTATGTTTATATAATTTACCCCAGTTTATCCCTCCAATGTTGTACTATAATATTACGTAGCCTTACTATTAACAATATTATACATTTTGGGTCCACCACTTTTATCCCTATAATGTTTTACTATGAAGTCTTTATCAATATCATTATTATACATTTTTTGGCGTATTAGTATATATTCTTAGGTAGTGTATCATAACATTAATCTATTATAGGGGGATATAGGGGCAGTCCCATTACCTAGGTATGGTGTAATATTTCAGGGGTACCATAACCCCCCTTTCTTTTGCTAATAGTATATATGTTTTTAAAGAACGTGAGTTTTACTAGGTAATAGCTGGTCTTGGTCTGTCAGGCCGCAGTAAAGGATTTACATGTAATTACAACTCTTCACCACTGGGGACTGTCTAATTTCAGTTTCCAAAAACAATAAGGCAAGGCAATTTACGGTTGTCAAAATGTATTAATGCAGTAAACAAAAGGGTTAAAATACTAACAATAACCCTCATACATGATAATACTACTTGCCGATACGTTTATGTGCAAATCATAGGCGCGTTATCACACTAGTTGCAAACCCAAAACAATACAATTTCTGGGCCCGCCCGCAAGTCAGATATTTAAAGAAATTAGCAGTGAGGGTCTGGTAGCACCTCAGAAGACGTCTATTGGACGAAACGCGTCAGTTGACACCAGACTGTACACGTCGTCACTTCCGGTCACTTCCGGTTCCGCCGCTTGTTTGTTTGGAACGCAAGCACACACGGAGGAAGTGCGTGCCTGCCTTTATCAAAAGGACACTAGTAAACCATTACAGGCGAGGAAGTGTACTGGACCCTAAGTGATTGGCTTTTGGATTTTAACGTATTGAAATTGGATGAACGCTTGCATGTTTTATACCGTTTTTCTACAATAAACCACAAGTTTTTATTGAAATACACTATGGAGCTATTCCCTTTCTTTCCCTAAATTGGATATACCACACCAAACGGAGGTGTGGAATCATCTACCCAGAAGATTGGGCCATACACCTGGAGAGACAAGAAAGACCATTGTAAGTATTCCATCCATAGTATCCCAGATCCACCTGCCTAAGACAGGCGCCTCTGCGCTTTACCCCTGTGCGGGGTGGCGCTGTCCGGTAAGCAGGGTGGCAATTGGGGAGCACGCGTGTTACACAAAGATGAGCTTTTTTGGACTTCACTATATGGACACTCGTTATAATTGATCTTACCATCATTAGGAATGCTATAAGCTTTTAATATTTGGGTTGTAGCAGTGATTTCTATTCATGTGGATGTAATATAGTGCCTAGCACTAAAGCAAACCAAACTTGTACTGTCGGTAATATAAGAAGCATTTTTACATGATTGTACATACAGCAGGATTTTAGATATATGCTTTTACTTATGAGCAACTATTAGACACTGAAAGGATATATATTTCTCTTTATTATCACTCATTAATATTACACAACACTTTATACGCCTGCATTATTTGTTTACACTTTATTATTAATCATTAATATTCACTATCACACAAGCACTCAAGCACTTTATACGGTTTCGAAATGTGTATATAGTATGCCCTGGATTTCAAGTTTATTATGAATGTACCTAGCAAATTTCACCTACATTAAGCACTTTATATTAGATTGACAAAAAAAGGGGATTATTGATTTAATTAGTCTAATTAGGGTAGCTCCAATCCAGCCCCAAACATACAAAGGATAGTCAGCAGCCTAGCAAGGGGTCAGGGCCACCAGCAGACAGGAGAAACAGAGAACAAGCTGAAGATTGGGGTATCAGGCAGGCAGGGAAAGTCAGAACAAGCCAAAGATTAGTAACCGGAAATAGACACAGAGCATATGACAGGAACAACCACCCACAAAGCCAAACACACACAACATTGATCAGCATAGGAGGCTTGCACTGTCAGGTGTTATATAATGTTCCTAATTAGGGCCTGGGGTGGAACCCAGCTGAGGAGGGCTACTAAAGCACACAGGTAAGGGAGGCATGGCCTCTAACTGGACACATGCAGTAAGGTAGTGAAAAGACAAGACAGGAATGTTTACTGTGGTTTCATGACAGGGCCCAATTAGCCATTTTCCCTCCCCGGTGTCATGTGACTCATTCGTGTTACAAGGTGTCAGGTGTGAAGGGGGAGCAGGTGTGTTAAATTTGGTGTTTTCGCTCTCACTCTCTCATACTGGTCACTGGAAGTTAAACATGGCACCTCATGGCAAAGAACTCTCTAAGGATTTGAAAAAAAGAATTGTTGCTCTATATAAAGATGGCCTAGGCTATAAGAAAATTGCCAAGACCCTGAAACTGAGCTGCTGCACGGTGGCCAAGACCATACAGCGGTTTAGCAGGACAGGTTGCACTCAGAACAGGCCTCGCCATGGTCGACCAAAGAGGTTGAGTGCACGTGCTCAGCATTATATCCAGAAGTTGTCTTTGGGAAATAGATGTTTTAGTGCTGCCAGCATTGCTGCAGATGTTGAAGGGGTGGAGAGGTCAGCCTGTCAGTGCTCAGACCATACGCTGCACACTGCATCAAATTGGTCTGCATGGCTGTCATCCCAGAAGGAAGACTCTTCTAAAGATGAAGCACGAAAAGGCCTGCCAACAGTTTGCTGAAGACAAGTAGACTAAGGACATGGATTACAGGAAACATGTCCTGTGGTCTGATGAGACCAAGATAAACTTATTTGGTTCAGATGGTGTCAAGTGTGTGTGGCAGCAACCCGGTGAGGAGTACAAAGACAAGTGTGTCTTGCCTACAGTAAAGCATGGTGGTGGGAGTGTTATGGTCTGGGGCTGCATGAATGCTGCCGGCACTGTGGAGCTACAGTTCATTGAGGGAACCGTGAATGCCAACATGTACTGTGACATACTGAATCAGAGCATGATCCCCCCCGCACGCGGCTGGGCCGCAGGGCAGTATTCCAACATGATAACGACCCCAAACACACATTTTTGTTGCCAGTGGTTTAGACATTAATGGCTTTGTGTTGAGTTATTTTGAGGCGATAGCAAATTTACACTGTTATACAAGCTGTGCATTCACTACTTTACATTATAGCAAAGTGTCATTTCTTCAGTGTTGTCACATGAAAAGTTATAATAAAATATTTATAAAAATGTGAGAGGGGTACTCACTTTTGTAAGATACTGTATGTAACTGGTTAATATTCAACAGTTTGCACAACTCAGGATTAGGCATGAGCTCCTTGTTCATTCCAAACACAGGTTTGGAATGAAGTTTGTTTGATTGGGCGCTCTTCCGAACACCAGACTTTTACCCCTCTGAGCAAGAGCTGCACATCATATATACACTGTAGTAGCATTTTTTTTACTACTGCTTTATATGACAGCTTCCTTCTTCTGCTGTTAACGGTTGCTAAAGAAGGAGCAAGTGCCAGCTCCTGCCGTGTCCTTATCAACCTTTGGCATCACCCTGCGCCATTTATTTGCTGGCCATGAATTTATAGCCATGTAAACAGAAGGGCCATGGCCATATTTGGTCAACGACAGCACCGGGAATATGACGCAACCTTTTTTTACATTTCAGATGATAGCCTGGGGGGGGTTGTCATTTGCAATGAGTGAACAGCGAAATCAGACATGTCAGATGTCTGGCTGGCTTTTTTCTTTTGCCGAGTTGGCCAGTGTCATTAATTGATTGATGAGGATCTGTATTGCTGGATGACATGATTGTCAATGGATTTACATCAAGGGATATTTTTGTGTTGTTTTCTTTTTAATAAAGGACTTTTCAAAAGGTGTGGTGTCATTCTCGTGGGGGGTGGTACAGTGAAGGGGGCCTTATTTTAAAAGAGGGCTTCCAGATACCTTGCAAGGTATCCTCCCCCATGCTGAGGAAATGTGGTAATATTAACAATGCTTGGATAAGCGTCTGGTATAGATTTTTGGGGTGAACCCATTGTTTTTTCATATTCTTGTTTTTTTTTTTCACTGGGTTTCCTCTTAAGAATGCATATCAGATGTTGGGGTCTGGTATGGAATTTGGGGGAACCCTATGCGGTTTATTTTGTTTGTTTGTTTTAGAGTCCCACCTGACATCTATATCAAACCCTTATGAAAGATAACTGTGTGGTAAAGATTAAGAGAATCCTTGGGTGCTTTGCTTTTTTCAAACATTCAAGAAGGCAGGAGCTGAAATTTACTGGCAGTTAAAGCAGCTTTTTTTTTCTTTGTGAATATCAGTTTTGCTGTCGTAAGTTGTATACATTGTACAGATGTGCCATCCCCCAGGCATGTTATTTAAATTAATTTTTGATTTTTATTGTTGACCTTGAGGAACTTCAGTCTTTTTTTGTTAAAATTAAAAGTCAGCAGCTACAAATACTGTAGCTGCTGACTTTTAAAAATAAGATACTTGCCAGTTCTTGCCTGCAGCCAATTCTTCTTACTGCTGTTGGTCCCCAGCACTACCATTTTGTATATGGGAGCTGACTGTGATTTCCTGAGGAATCACAGCCAGCTCTCCCCTGTCACTGTGCATGCATGAGATTGCACAGCACTGTGGGACTAGTCCTACAGTCTTTATGAACATGTGACGTTAATTATTGCTTCAAAGATAAACAGGGGTCTGTGTGAGCACAAACCAGTGTACAACAAAACATTCAACCTCATGGACAGTTATAAAACATTTTTAGTCAGCTTAGACCTGCAAACTGATCTAACACAGCCTGCATTCAGACTCCCTTTTTAACACACCATACCACTGCTCATCTCAAAGATAATTTCATTATCCTGTTTTTGCAGATGTCAATAATTTATTCTATTTTTTGTGACATTCAGTTATAGAAACACTCTTCCCAGCCATGCTGAATATTAATAACAGTTGTTAAAAAAGAGCACAAAATAATTACTCACTAATGTTTTATGGAGGCTTACAGTACAGTATACCACTTATCCAACAGACCTGTTGTAAATGAATAGCTGAGTGGCAGTACACTGAAATTGTACAAGCATAACACAAATTGACGTAAGAATGTTACACAAATGCCAGGAATCAATATCATGTTTTGTCTTTACATAAAAATGTCAAAGTCATACAACAGTGCTAAAGGAAGATATTAAGATTCATTTAGAATTATAACCAGTTTAAAATAGGATGAGGTTAAATTGAACATTACACTATATGAACATTAAAAATATTTTTTTAAAAGTTTATTTTTATGATGGCTTATAGCCTCATGCTGACCCGCCTTCTGCTATCTGATTTACGGATCACTAATTATGGCATTTTCTCTCAGAAATTATGTTCTAAATTAGGACTCTGCCTCTTGGCAGATTAGCGTCAGCTTAAATTTAAAGGAATGCTTTAATGTGAGAGTAAAAAAAAATGTTTTAATATATTTTTCTTACACAGTTACATAGTTATACATTCTTCTGGAAAAAAAATATATTTTTATTATAATTGTTTGGTACTTCTTAAATATATTATTTTTCAGAGAAGTAACTCATGAAGGTCTTAAATGAATAAAAGCAATACACCTCCTATCTATATATCTATGTATTTTCAGGTCTTGATTTACTGAAAAAAAAATTAGAATTGTTTCATAGCAAAACACGTGTATTTGTATCTAATTCGAAGACAGTTTTTTGCGCACCCATATAATGCAAAGTTGTGCATGTTCCTCCATCTATATTATTTGTGAGTGAAAATTTTCACTTAGCATGCTCAAATACCAGAAAGTGTGAAAGCATAAGATTACAGGAAGGACAGTGTTCTTATAAAAAAGAAAAAATATGGACACCTAATGAACAGAAAACAAAAGTTTTACATTTTGCTAACCAAAACCTCTAAGCATACATTTCTCTAATATGACAATGGGTGTATTGCGCTTAGGATTGGGGTTGCTCAACTGCTGCCCTCCTGAATTCCCTCCCGTGGGTGGGATTAATGCAATGTTAGTAATGTTTGGATATGGCGCTGTCTGAGCTTTGGGTATAGGGGAAAAATGTGTATATCAGTGCAAAATATACTAGTAAAGTGCAGTAGTTTCAGTATAGATTTCCGTGTTTGTCCATAAAGTGCAAGCGTGCTTCATAAATAATGTATATGTTGTGCTTGTAGTGCTTTAGATTGACACATATATATTGCAAAAACCCTTACTGATAACAAAATAAATATAGATAAACCATAAACCTTAAATGGTAAAAAACATTTCAAAACATATCTTTACAAAGTCCAAATCATGTGCTGGTATGTGTGTGCTGCTTTCCTCAGAAAAACCAACAACAGATGTGTCCATAAACCATATAGAGATCCCGGGGGGGATACACACTTTTTGGTGGGCCAAGGCATCCTTTATTTCCTGTGAACTATTCCCCTCACTGGGGACGTACACCTGAGGGGTACTCCTACTTACCTCCAGGGGACCCCACTTTGTTACTCAGGTGGAATCAGGAATACTCTGCATGAATAGATACTACATAAACAAGACGCATGGATGGAGCTGTTACTACCAGGAGCAACCGAGGATTAAAGACAAAGATAGGCACTTAACCCCTGCAGGGGTAGTGCCCTCTGGTAAGGAAGGGAACATTGAGGGAGCACGTGTGAATCACATCTACTTTATCCATATCAAAAGTTCTGAATATGGAAAACTATTGAACTGTCACTTCTGAGCACATTGCACCTTAGCTATAAATAGAACTGGTTACCTACCAAAGATCTAGATAAGGACTGGAAAAAACGGATTAACCTTTTCTATCACATACAACAAAAGGATTTTCTAATTGATCTCTATATGGTTTATGGACACATCTGTTGTTGGTTTTTCTGAGGAAAGCAGCACACACATACCAGCACATGATTTGGACTTTGTAAAGATATGTTTTGAAATGTTTTTTACCATTTAAGGTTTATGGTTTATCTATATTTATTTTGTTATCAGTAAGGGTTTTTGCAATATATATGTGTCAATCTAAAGCACTACAAACACAACATATACATTATTTATGAAGCATGCTTGCACTTTATGGACAAACACGGAAATCTATACTGAAACTACTGCACTTTACTAGTATATTTTGCACTGATATACACATTTTTCCCCTATACCCAAAGCTCAGACAGCGCCATATCCAAACATTACATACATTTCTCTAACTCCAATTAAACAGACAAACAGTGGAATGTAGGATAGGAGGGAGATGTAGCACTTGCAGGTGTCTCTGATGGTACTATGGAGTACTATGGAGCCAGGCACAGGAGTGGGGGGTTGCGTGCGTCCAAAGGTTGAGCACCGGGGGGGGGGGGGGAAGAGGAGGCAGGGAGAGAGGTCCAGGTATGCGGAGATGTCTGTGGGGCAGCCAGCTGACGGAGCAGAAGTGACTCTGTTGGCATTAAACAGAAAAAACAAGCGGCGCCCCACCAAGTGCAGTAGAGGGTTAAAAACTACCAATTTATTAAAATTGCACTTACAAGAGAGAAGTGTTTTGCAAGCATGTGCAGAGTCCAGGTGTCCCAGTCTGGGTGGTCCATGTGCTTGGGGTCCCGCCTTCACATGTGTCTGGTCGCTCCAGTGGGTTCTGAGGCTCCAGGCAGGTGGGCGAGAAGATGAACCAGGCGTCACGAGCCAGTGGGAGGCTGGAGGGAGGGTAAAGATGGCTGTTCCAGGCGCGCGTTCGGAGCAATTCATGCTCCTTCGTCAGGACCCCCAGCACACGGACCACCCAGACTGGGACACCTGGACTCTGTACATGCTTGCAAAACACTTCTCTCTTGTAAGTGCAATTTTAATAAATTGGTTGTTTTTAACCCTCTACTGCACTTAGTGGGGCGCCGCTTGTTTTTTTCTGTTTACAAACAGTGGAATGTATCTCATCTTCAAATAAATATATTTCTTTCTCTGGGAGCACTGTCCCATAAACTCGAAGTGCTAGAACGAAACCTACTTAGATTAAATAGTAAATAGTATTTAGTATCCCACCGTATATACTGTATATATATATATATATATATATATATATATATATATATAAATATAACTGTGAATTCAAGGGTTGGGAGGAATAGGTGTGTGTATAGCCAGGTTGGTCCAATCCGCAAATTGTGAAAGAAAACAAGAAGCCCGGGGCCTCAAGGGTGCCGAGTACCCCTCTTGGATTGATGTGGACAAACCTGGTTGTAAAAAAGTATACATTTTATGTAGCACTGCCCCCTTGAGGGTTGCTGAAAGAATCAATTCCCCCTTGGATCTCCTCAACCAGAGGGTCCTCCACCACCCCTGACACTCTGGGTTCGCTCATATTGCAAGTTTTATAATCAATAACTTAATTTTTGTAATGGAGACCACAACACTGGTATAGTTAGAAAGGCTTACTCCTATTTCTGGGAAAATAATAACAACTGTGAACAGTGAATACCACAATTCGTCACTTAAGTAGTCAACTTGAAAGTTCTGGTGAACAAAAGGAGTAAATGATTAGTATACTTTCACCGCTCCCTGTATTCTCCAATAATATCAATAATTGAAAACCATGCAATTCCTCCAATTGAGCTTAAAAAATACCTAATGAGTCTTTGCAAAAGAGGTAATTTGATAATGTCTACTGTAATTTGATGAATGAAATAGTACAGTGAATCCCTATCTCAAACCGATGATCCAAAGGGTAAATTGGTACCACTCAATGGATTCTGCCTCAACTTGTTAGCAATATTCTACAATGCAATTATACACTTTATCATTTAGCAATGGAACTATGGTTAAACAAACACACTAAATAACCCTGGCCTATATATTATTCCTCATGTTCTAGCATCAAGAGTTCTTAGGAGGTAAACCAATGCCAAGCAATAGCCCTGAGTATATGAGTGAGGTAAAGATGAGTAGATGTAGTTGCAGTTTTCCTGTCTTGAAATGTCTAAGCAATACAAATTATGTACCTATGAATACTGTGTCCTTCTAATCAGTAAGATGAGGCACAAAGAGGTTAAATTCCCCTGACTTCTTGAATAAGATTAGTCACAACTGCTAAACTGTATTCCAAAAGGCAATAAAGATATGCTGCAAAGACAGTATGTGTACTCTTATGTGTGGGCGCTGAGCCCTCTCACCAGTTCCAAGGGACTGTATGAAGGTAAAGGATCCTGTGCTCAATTGATGATGCTGGGAATGCTGGAACCATTAGTTCATGTAGACTGCTTGCTCCTGGGAGGTGTCAAGCATCCGCTGCACTTCTTGCAGCTCTCCTGGATCGATAGGTACGGCTGCTGCGGTAGCTGCCGTTGCTTCAATCCAGACAGAGATGATAATTGGAAGGCTCCGCTGGTCACTCACTGTGTTGCTGGAGCAAGCTGGGTCACCTGCAGAGAATTCAGTTGCCTGGAGCGCTGTACATAGGCTTTGCGCCCAGCTCTGCTTGTAGCAGCACGCAGGGTTCCTCACTGATCGATCACGCTGTTCCAAGAGGCTGTTGTTAGCTCCTCCTTCCCCTTAAATAATCCTCCTACAATGCATTTCACCTCCCAGAAGTCTTCAGTGCAGCACAGTCTGATGGGAAATGGAGTCCTTCTCATTAAGAGTTTGCTGACTATTTGCTCGTTCCGCACTAAAACTCCCACAAAGCATCATACTGGCTGCAATTACAGTCTTTTCCAAAAGCAAGCAATAGAGGGAGTTCCCATGTTAAACAATAAACACCATTGTCTGTATGCCAGAGGAATATTTCAGAACTCCTGGCTACATTTATTACAATATTTAAAATATAAATGACAATGAAAGCAATCAGCACAAATATAAAAATGTCCCTAAATAAATGCCGCTGGCACACCAAGATATTCACAAGGTCTCATAAATATATATGCATCATAAAGTGCAGCGTAATAAACCTATATATAATTTCGAAGTGTGATATATCCAAAGTACAACACATCAAACTCATTAGATAATTAAAAGGGTATAAAAGTTCATGATTGCTCAAAACTAGAGTTGATCGAACCCCCGGATGTTCGGGGTCGGTGGGTTCGGCCGAACTTCGGGAAAAAGTCCGGGTTCGGGACCGAACTCGACCCAAACTTTATCCCGGACCCCAAACCCCCATTGAAGTCAATGGGGACTCGAACTTTTCATCACAAAAATGGCTGTAACAAAGTCCTGGCAAGTGCTAGAGGACTGCAAAAGAAAGTAAAATGGGGGTAAGAGTAGGACAGGTGCCCTACAAAAAAATGGGGATAGGGAAAATAAAGTAAAATCAAATAAAAAAAAAGGGAAGGGGGGAAGGTGGATGTGGAGTAGGAGCCTAGAGGTTGACTAGGCCGTGACCGTGGCAGTGTAGGTGGAAGTGGTGGTGGTGGAGGAGTAGGAGGAGGTAGCCAACACTGTTTTTTTTTTGTTTATAAATAAGGTAGCCCTCAAAATATTGAGGCATATTAAAAAAAACAAGTATACGAATGGCTGTGTGAGTCCGGTCTAAATGTCTATTCTGCACAAGGTACAGACAAGTCTTGTGGAATCCATGCCTGGTTCATTTTAATAAATGTTAGCTTGTCCACGTTGGCTGTGGACAGGCGGCTGCGCTTGTCTGTGATAACGCCCCCTGCTGTGCTAAACACACGTTCCGACAATACACTGGCTGCTGGGCAGGCCAGCACCTACAAGGCATAAACGGCAAGCTCAGGCCATGTGGCCAATTTGGAGACCCAGAAGTTGAATGGGGCAGACCCATCAGTCAGTACGTGTAGGCGTGTGCACACATACTCTTCCACCATGTTGCTGAAATGCTACCTCCTGCTAAGACGTTGTCTATCGGCTGGTGGTGCTGTTTGTTGTGGCGGGCTGCTGAAAAAGCTTTGCCACATTTCGGCCATGCTAACCCTGCCTTCTGAGGTTCTGGCGGTGCCACAGCTGCGTTGGCGGCCTCTTCCTCCTCCTCCTCTGCCTTCGCCTTGTGCTTCCACTGAGCCCCCGGTATCATTTGGGAATGCCCTCAGCAGCGCCTCTATCAGTGTGCGCTTGTAGTCGCGCATCTTCCTCTCATGCTCCAGTGAGGGAATTAAGGACGGCACGTCGTCCTTGTAACGGAGAACCAGCAGGGTGGCCACCCACTAATAGGAAGAAGTTACAATGTAGGCAACTCTGCTGTCGTTGCGCAGGCACTGCAGCATGTAGTTGGCCATGTGTGCCAGGCTGCCCACAGGTAAAGACAAGCTGTCCTCTGTGGGAGGTATATCATCTGTGTCCTCTGTATCCCCCAAGCCACACTCCAGTGATGCCCACGAGCTGCATTGGGTGCCACCCTGCTGCGATTCCTCCTCCTCCTCCTCACCTTCCTCATCCTCCTCGTCCTCCAGAACTGTGCCCTGGCTTGAATATTTTTGACCTGGCCTATGCTGGTGCAAGAACCCACCCTCCGAGCCACTTGCGAATGACTGGCCTGATAACCGTGGAAATTACCCCTCTTCCTCCTCCTCCTCCTCATCCTCCTGTGCCACATCCTCTTCCATCATGGCCTTAAGTGTTTTTTCAAGGAGACATAGAAGTGGGATAGTAACACTGAGAACAGCGTCATCGGCACTGCCCATGTTGGTGGAGTACACAAAACACTGCAATATGCTACACAGGTCTCGCATGGAGGCCCACTCCTTGGTGGTGAAGTGGTTCTGTTCCGCAGAGCGACTGACCCGTGCGTGCTGCAGCTGAAACTCCACTATTGCCTGATGCTGCTCGCACAGTTTCTCCAGCATGTGCAAGGTGGAGTTCCACCTTGTGGGCACGTCGCATATGAGGCGGTGAGCGGGAAGGCCGAAGTTCCGCTGCAGCGCAGACAGGCGAGCTGCAGCAGGGTGAGAACGCCGAAAGTGCGCACAGACGGCCCGCACTTTCTGCAGCAGCTCTGACATATCTGGGTAGTTTTTTAGAAAATTCTGTACCACCAAATTCAGCACATGCACCAGGCAAGGGATGTGCGTAGAACGGGTTAGGCCCAGAGCCGCTACGAGATTTCGCCCATTGTCGCACACCACCAGGCCGGGCTTGAGGCTCAGTGGCAACAACCACTCATTGGTTTGTTGTTCAATGCCCGTCCACAGCTCCTGCGCAGTGTGGGGTTTATCCCCCAAACATATCCGTTTTAAAACAGCCTGCTGTCGTTTCCCCGGATGTTCTGATGTTTGTGGTGAAGGTGTTACGCTGAGCGGATGAGTAGGTGGTCGAGGAGGAGGAAGCGCAGTAGGAGGAGGAGGCAACAGGAGGCAAAGAGAAATGCCCTGCAATCCTCGGTGGTGGAAGAACATGCGCCAAAAGGCCCAGCCGCCACTACATTTGCCCAGTGTGCATTTAGCGAGATATAGCGTCCATGACCATGCTTACTGGTCCAGGTATCAGTGGTTATGTGGACCTTGACACAGATGGCGTTGCTCAGTGCACACTTTATCTTGTCCCTGACTTGTTTGTGCAGGGAAGGGATGGCTCGCCTGGAAAAAGTAGTGGCGGCTGGGAACCACATACTGTGGGACAGCCACCGCCATCAGGTTTTTGAAACTGTCCGTGATCACCAAATGGAATGACATCATTTCAAAGGACAGGAATTTTGAAATGCTGGCATTCAGGGCCAGGGATCGTGGGTGGGTAGGGGGGTACTTCCTCTTTCTCTCTAGTGTTTGGGAGATGGAGAGCTGGAAGCTTCCATGGGACCATGGTGTGGAAATGCTTGGGAACAGTGGCGGACATGGTGGCGTTGCTGTCATATCGTCTGTTTGCTGGGTGGCAGGTGACACTGTCATGGTAGAGGTGGAGGAAGAGGCCGAGGCAGCAGCAGAAGAGGAAGCAGGAGGAGGCCGAGTCCTTTCTTGGATTTTGAGGTAATTATTTCAATGCAGCTTGTGCCTTGAATTTAGATGCCTGATCATGTAGGTTGTGGTCAGGTTTAGAACATTTATGCCCCGGCTCAGGCTATCATTGCACAGCTTGCAAACAACTTGTGTCTTGTCGTCAGCACATTGTCTGAAGAACTGCCAGTGGGGGAATGCCTTTGAGCTGCCTTTGGTGTGCTAGGTCCCTGGGTGCGGTGGGTAGTAGCAGGCATACTGTCTAGTGGATGCTCGCTCCGCTTTTGCAACCTGCTTCCTCTTTTGCTGTGCTGGTGCCTTTGTGCGACCACCACCTCTTCCTCCAAACTGCACATGTCACTCGCATGACCCTCAGTCCATGTGAGGTCTAGGACCTCATCATCCTCCTCCCCATCATCTTCCACCCAGACTTCACCACTGCCCTCCTTGTCAGTCTGCACACTGAGGAAAGCTGCAGCAGTTGGCACCTGTGTTTCGTCATCATCTAAGATGTGCTGCGCTGGTGTTTCCATGTCCTCATCCTGCAACAGAAGTGGTTGGGCATCGGTGCACTCAATGTCTTCCACTTCTGGGGCAGCGCTATGTGGATGGCCCACGGAAAGCACACCAGGAGAGTCATCAAAAAGCATAAGAGTCTCATAACAATAATCTGTCCCTTACAGCAACAGCTGGAACCTGGTCCTATAGGAGTAGACAATGATGTTTGAAAAATAATCTGTCACTTACAGCAACAGCTGGAACCTCTCCCTTTAGAACTAGGAGATGGTTTTTGAACAATAATCTGTCCCTTACAGCAACAGCTGGAACCTGGCCCTATAGCAGTAGGCAATGATTTTTGAACAATAATATGTCCCTTACAGCAACAGCTGGAACCTGGCCCTATAGGAGTAGGCAATGATTTTTGAACAATAATCTGTCCCTTACAGCAACAGCTGGAACCTGACCCTATAGAACTAGGAGATGATTTTAGAACAATATAATCTGTCCCTCTAAGCAGAAGCCTCTACCTAGTGCAGTCAGATCGTTCTGTAATGCAGGGTGAGATCTGCAATCTGTCACTCAAAGGAGCAGTATGAAAAATCTCTAATTAGGTCAGAATCAGATCGTTGTGTAATGCAGGGTGAGAACTGCAATCTGTCCCTCAGAGCAGCAGCAGTAGTAATCTCTAATTAGTCCAGAATCAGATCGTCCTATAATGCAGGATGAGATGTTAAAATATCTGCAATCCGTCCCTCACAAAAACTCCGGCAGCTTCCTCTCCCTACACTAGTCAAAGTCTCAGAGAGCATGTGACATGCAGCACTGTGACTACAGCTTATAAAGAGGCTGGGTCACATGATGCACTGACCATTCACAGCCATGCCATTAGTAGGCATGGCTGTTATGGCTTCTAAGGGCAAACCAGTGATACACTTGTTGATTGGCTGCACTGCAGCTATTCAAAATGCGTGATTCAACTACCAGAACCCAGAACCCGAACCCAAACGTTTTTTGAAATGTCCGGATTTGTGTCCAGGTCCTGGACACCCCAAAGTTCGGTACAGACCTGATCTTTACAGTTCGGTTTCGCTCAATACTACTCAAAACGTCTTGGTGAGAAAAACAGGAGGAGATCCATGAGTAAGTGGAGAAATAAACACCTGAAGTGTCCCCTTCACCAGCAGATTAATAACTTTTCTCACTTCCTAGATTCAGGACGCTTGCGTACTCTCTTTCTGTAAATAGGAACAGATTCCTACAATAGAATGATAAAACAAAGTGCTCACTGAGTACTTAATCAATAAAATACATTTATTAAAAGAATATTGCACTCACATTTAAAAGGATAAAACCATGCTTTAGCAGATAAACATGCATCTCATTGCAGGACTCAGCACGGCACACCAGTGACGTCAAACGTGAGAAAGCAGCGTTCTGTTACACCAACTTCCTCAGCGGGGCGTGACTACTACGTCATCACGTCAGCTATTTATATTATTTTGGTTGCCATAGTGACGATCGTCTGTTAAGACAGAAGTCACAAGTCCACTTTTGGCTGGAGTCACATATGGGAGCATTAGCTGCCTCATTATGACAATCCAACTGCCAAAAATATAAAAAAATGATGAATAACCAAAAAAATCTCCCTTACATAGGAATGAATCTTTTGTCATCAAAGCCAAACAGTGCCCACTTAATCAATATAGGCTGCATATAAAAAGCGGTGGATCCCTCCGTCGCCATCTAGTGGAAAGAAAAAAGTAGACTAATCTTCCATATAAAACAAGCTGTTATCTTATTCACCCATGACCGTGCTGAGAAAATAAACAATAACCAAAACAACTATATTATTCCTTAATACAATAAAGTGCAAAAGCGTGCTCAAAAATACCCTAAAATATACATAAAAAACAAATAAAAATTACCATAATAATAGGTATATAAAAAACACAAAAATGATCATAACATAAATCATCTGTCAATTAGGATCAACATCAATATTAAGCCCTCCTGGAACTAAAGTTCCCTTCTCATATATCCAAAAGGATTCCCTTTTACTAAGGGCCCTAATATAGTTGCTCCCTCTCCAATGTTTACCCATTTTTCAATCCCCCAAAATCTTAAATGACGTGGGTCTCTATCATGATGGATCATAAAGTGCTTAGAGACACTATGGGTGTGGACTCCCTTATGAATATTATTGACATACTCTCTTATCTGCACTTTGAGGGCCCTGGAAGTGCGGCCCACGTACTGGAGGCCACAACTGCACTCCAGCACGTAGACCACCCCCTCTGTATTGCACATTATAAGATTTTTAGTCTGGAAATGTTTCCCTGTTGCATAGGATATAAAATCTTTTCTTTTTTTAACATTATGCCTGCACTGTCTACAAGCTTTACAAGAACCACAGGTGTAGAAACCAAAGAAGGCAAATAATTGACTTTCCCCTACCTCAAGTGGATATACCACACTAGGTGCAAAATAGTCCCTCAAAGAGGGGGTCTTCCCATACACAAATTTTGGTTTAGAGGGCAGAACGGGGCCAAGAATGTTGTCATTTCGGAGGATGCTCCAATGTTCGGAAATAATTCTTTCAAAACATTTATATTGGACATTATAGTCCAATATAAGACTGTATTCCATACCAGAATCTTCCTTAGGGGAGGAGTTGGATAAAAGCTGTGTACAGTCCATAGTCCCTACTCCTTCATTTCACACTGTATCTGGGCCCTTTTAATTATCTACTGAGTTTAATGTGTTGTATTTTGGATATATCACACTCCATTATTATATATAGGTTTATTGCGCTGCACTTTATGATGCATTAATAGTTAAAATATAATACAAGCGAAAACAGCAAAGAGAGTAAACATGATAATTACAAAAACCATACGGGCCGTAGCACAGTGAAAATACCCAACATGCACATGGGGGGTCTGTGCTCGTCCTCAGTGTCAAGGCAGTGGGACTGGTCACAGAATGATCCAACTGTGCAGCCCTGACCTGTTTTGGACCCCTTTGGGTCCTTCTTCAGAGGTACCAAACTTCAGTTGTGTGTTAAGCTCTACAATGAAAAGGTCTACAATTATTATAAATAGTGTACAGTCATTCAATTGACATCATAGGTGATACAAATTCCATGCTCTAGGACACATTCAAACAAGGGGATTATGCATATTATACTTACAGATTAAAAACATCAAGCAAATCAAATGCAGAAGTAGAGCATCATTCCTATCAGTAGCGTATACTTGGAAGGCCAGACCAAGAGTGGTGTGTAGCTATGGAGAGGCAGTAGATGGAAGGTGCACATGAACAAAATGACCAGCGGGGTACAGGGGGGAACCAGTCAATACCACCGCAGACGAGGATTCCCCAGCCTGGAGAAAATCCTCCTGCTGTTTGACTCCAGCCAGCACAGATCATTTGCAAAATGGCATGTAAGGCAACCAGGCAGTAAGAGTGAAGCTGTAAATAGGGTGAGTAAATACACTTTAAATACTGTGTGTATAGTAACAGAAAAAGAGTAATGAAAAAGTGGTAGGATTTTTATAAGCTGTGTGGTACCAACAGGGGGATATAAATATAACTGTAACTTCTATTTGGTGTTTTAAATGTATTATTATACTATTATTGTGATATTATCTTCCCTTAGATGGATTAATAGTTCAAGAATTAACATGCTTTGTTTCTGCCCAATCTTGAAGAAGTGAAACAATGAAACACATTGAGAAAAATGTATTCTGCAATATATGAGTAATCAAGTTATATAGGAGAAAATATTTATTCTTAATAATGAGTGTACAAGTTTTATGCATTTGACCACGGTATTGATTAAGTGAATTTTATGGTCAATATGTAAATAAAAACAGTTTTATGTCTATTTTTGGGTATCTATTTTAGTGTTTATATTTCCCTGTAGGTACATTTAAGGTCCTCTATAAGTTAGTAGGTATCATTCTAGTTCTTTCTTTCTCACCACTCAATTATCTCTATATACAGAATGCTGGAATGGGTCCAGGATGGCAGGTATATTTCCCCACTATTTGGTTTGTGGTCCCTTTATGGGAGATAGTTTGAAGACATTGGGGTTTATTTACTAAAGTTGGCGAGTACAATATCAGGCTCACTTCTGCATAGAAACCAATGAGCTTCCAGCTTTCCAAAGCTTAAAGGAGTTGTAAACCCTTTGGGCTTTTCACCTTAATGCATTCTATGCATTAAGGTGAAAAACCTCCTTTAGTGTAGCAGCCCCCCAGAGCCCCCCTTTTACTTACCTTAACCGTGTCTTTCCAGAGCCAGGGATGAGCCCACCCACTCCAGCCGGTGACTTAGGTCCTGATTGGATAGATTGATAGCAGTACAGCCATTGGCTCCCGCTGCTGTAAATCAAATCCAATGACGCTGGAGCCGGGGGCTGGGCCGAGTCCTGCTGTTGTGTCAATTGACGCAGCAGCAGGACTCGGGAGAATGCTCATACGAGTGTCCCCAGGGAAGTGCTTCCCTGTGGGAGCACTCGATGTGGGGAGGAGCCAGGAGCGCCGAGGGGGGACTCCAGAAGAGAAGGATCGGGGGCCACTCTGTGCAAAACAGAGGAGGTAAGTATAAAATGTTTGTTATGTTTTAAAAAAACAAAAAAACAAAGCTTTACAATCACTTTAATTGAACAAGCAGAGGTTAGAAGCTGATTGGTTTCTATGCAGAAGTGAGCCTGATTTTGCACTCTTCAGTTTTAGTAAATAAACCCCATTGTTGAGCACTCAGGGCAAAACTGCAAAGACAGACACCACATCATGATCATCCTCAGGGATCCCAAAACTGAACTTTGCTGCAACATTCATCTGGGGGTATTTCTATTATTAACTGTATATATCTGGGTATAGGTGCACAATTCCACCAGGACTCCTATTGAGCCCCTTACTGATAAAACCTGTTTGTATATTGTATGTATATACTATTATTAATCTTTTTGTATATAAAGTGTGTATTATTTCCATATTGATGTGTATTTATATACTTTTGGTTTATGGCATATGCTGGTTGCAGTGGTTCATCTGCTTCCAATTACTTTGTTGAGATTACTGGCCAAATTCCCAGAAAGGAAATGCCCTGTTCACAGAAGCTCTCTCCTGGGTGGAGGGACTGCCAGCTTTATTATCAAACCTACTCTTCCACTTAGCTGGTTCTCTAATTTACATATAGGTTTAGCACACCATCCTGTTTGGGGGGGTTCTTTGTCATAACCCCCCCCCCCCCAAAAAAGAGGGCTACAAAAAAAATTGCCGTATGTTTGGTGATCTTTATTTCTAAGTAACATCCTTTTTTTTATTTTGCGAATAAGTAGTCATTCATGTGAGGGGGACATTATCTGAGGCCCCCTATTATTATTAGAGTGCTTTCAGGTTCTGATAAGCCTTCTGCCTGCAGACCTTCACAAGCTCCTTTCTCCTTTGTAAGTCAGTGCTTTAAAAAAAGCATTGTTCCTGGCCACACGGAATTAAAATAGAAAATGTTGGGGCGCATGCGCGGCTTCTGATCAAGATGGATATGTGATCCCGCTGCCCTTGTCCCCGTTGCCTTCCTACGGCTCCCGCGCAGCACTCAACAGCTTCATCTGCCACGGGAGGTCTCCTCTACAACCACTGACACCCCTGGGCAACCCATGGCCCAAGAAGACAGCTCCTTCACCCGCCTCAGAGCCGTGGCCTACACAGACACTGGGACAGGTAACTACTCAGGCCTGAATCCCCGGCCTCAATTATGCAGGATGACCCCTTTGGGGTGGACGGGGGGCTTCCTAATAGCTCCCTCCCACTCCATTAGTTGAGATGGCAGCCCCCATTACTGTAGAAGACTTGGACTTAAAATTACAAGCTCTTTTACAAAGCCTGACACGCAATATCACCCGGTGGGTAAACTTGCCCAGGAGCTGAGGGGTGAAATAACACACCTGGAGGAACGCACTGACAAATTGGAAAACAAGTTTGATGATCTTATACAGTATGTTCATGTCCTAGAAGAGGACAATGTAACCCATAAGCACTCACAACTCCAACCCCAGCAGGAAAATTTAGAGAACAGAGAACGCCGTCAAAATTTGCAGATTAGGGGATTCCCTGAAAAGGTAGGAGACTATGAGATCCGTCCCTACCTACTGGGCCTCTTTAACACTCTAGCTCCCCCCATCTCTGACATAGGCTGGTGTTTGGATCAGGCCCATAGACCATTAGCCCCCAAACCCCGCACAGGGGCAAACCCAAGAGGCATCATCATGCGGTTTCATTATAGTAAGGAAGCTCTTACTTTGGTTACCCGCAACAAGTCCAAGCTGGAGTTCAAAGGGACAAAGATTCAAATTACTCTTGCTAAACGCCGAAGCTTTCGCCCAGTCACCACCCATGTACAGAACCACCAGATTACGTATCGATGGGGCTTCCCCTTTTGCCTATCTGCATCCCAAGATGGTATCCAATTTTCAATGTGAGACCTCCAGGAGACTGAATCATTCATTAGAAACCTGGGCCTTTCACCACTTTCAGAAGAAGATCCTACACCTCTCCCCTCCACACCAAGACCTGTGCCCGCTCCTGGGAGAATTTAGACTCAGGGGTGTCAAAAATCGCAAAAGGCTGTGCCTACACCTCAGCGTCCTCTCTCAGCCAGATACCCAACCTGAGGTCCCTCTTTGAGTTCAATTGCAAGGCATTACCTTCTAGGCCGGGCTACACTCAGCCTCACTATTAAGGGACCCCTTCCCACATCCGTGGGCTGATTATATAGTTGGTTAATACTTTAATCTATGTTGCTGTTATTATGCTGGAGGATGGAGGGGACATGTTCAGTCATTTTGGAGGTCTCCGTGCTCCCCCCTTGGTGTCATGGCTTTGGCCGTGACCTTCTGAGTGGTCTTGACTAGAGCTGAGCGAACCTCTGGAAGTTCGGGTTCTGCTGGTCCGGCCGAACTTCGGGACAAAGTCCGGGTCCGGACAGAACCCGAACGATCGCACGGACACCGAACCCCATTTAAATCAATGGGGACCCGAACTTTTAGGCACAAAAATGGCTGTAACAAAGTCCTGGAAAGCCCTAGAGGGCTGCAAAAGGAAGTATAATGGGGGTAAGGGTAGGACAAGCGCCCTACAAAAAAATGGGGATAGGGAAAATAAATTAAAATCAAAATCAAATAAAAAAATGGGAAGGGGGTGGATGTGGAGTAGGAGCCTAGAGGTTGACTAGGCCGTGACCGTGGCAGTGTAGGTGGAAGTGGCGGTGGTAGAGGACTAGGAGGAGGTAGCCAACATGGTATTTTTTTTTGTATTGAGGCCTATTCAAAAAAAGAAGTATATGAATGGCTGTGTGAGTCCGGTCTAAATGTTTATTCTGCACAAGGTACAGACAAGTCTTGTGGGATCCATGCCTGATTCATTTTAATAAAGGTAAGCTTGTCCACGTGGGTGTGGACAAACGGCTCCGCTTGTCTGTGATAACGCCCCCTGCCATGCTAAACACACATTCTGACAATACACTGGCTGCAGGGCAGGCCAGCACCTCCAAGGCATAAAGGGCAAGCTCAGGCCATGTGACCAATTTGGAGACCCAGAAGTTGAATGGGGCAGACCCATCAGTCAGTACGTGTAGGCGTGTGCACACATACTCTTGCACCATGTTGCTGAAATGCTGCCTCCTGCTAAGATGTTGTCTATCGGCTGGTTGTGCTGTTTGTTGTGGGGGGCTGCTGACAAAGCCACATTTCAGCCATGCTAACCCTGCCTTCTGAGGTGCTGGCGGTGGCACAGCTGCGTTGGTAGCCTCTACCTCCTCCTCCTCCTCTACCTTCACCTTGTGCTTCCGCTGAGCCCCCGGTATCATTTGGGAATGCCCTCAGCAGCGCCTCTACCAGTGTGCGCTTGTAGTCGCGCATCTTCCTCTCACGCTCCAGTGAGGGGATTAAGGATGGCACGTTGTCCTTGTAACGGGGATCCAGCAGGGTGGCCACCCAGTAATCAGAGGAAGTTACAATGTGGGCAACTCGGCTGTCGTTGCGCAGGCACTGCAGCATGTAGTCGGCCATGTGTGCCAGGCTGCCCACAGGCAAAGACAAGCTGTCCTCTGTGGGAGGTATATCATCTGTGTCCTCTGTATTCCCCCAGCCACGCTCCAGTGATGCCCACGAGCTGCCTTGGGTGCCACCTTGCTGCAATTCCTCCTCCTCCTCCTCCTCCTCCTCATCTTCCTCCTCCTCCTCCTCCTCAAGAACTGTGCCCTGGCTTGAATATTTTGGACCTGGCCTATGCTGGTGCAGGAACCCACCCTCCGAGCCACTTGCGAATGACTGGCCTGATAACCGTGGAAATGACCCATCTTCCTCCTCCTCCTGTGCCACATCCTCTTCCATCATGGCCCGAAGTGTTTTTTCAAGGACACATAGAATTGGTATAGTAACGCTGAGAACAGCATCATCGGCACTGGCCATGTTGGTGGAGTACTCAAAACACCGCAATACGCTACACAGGTCTTGCATGGAGGCCCACTCGTTGGTGGTGAAGTGTTGCTGTTCCGCAGAGCGACTGACCCGTGCGTGCTGCAGCTGAAACTCCACTATTGCCTGCTGCTGCTCGCACAGTCTCTCCAGCATGTGCAAGGTGGAGTTCCACCTTGTGGGCACGTCGCATATGAGGCAGTGAGCGGGAAGGCCGAAGTTCGGCTCCAGCGCAGACAGGCGAGTAGCAACAGGATGAGAACGCCGAAAGTGTGCACAGACGGCCCGCACTTTATGCAGCAGCTGTGACATATCCAGGTAGTTTTTTAGAAAATTCTGTACCACCAAATTCAGCACATGCGCCAGGCAATGGATGTGCGTCAAACGGGCTCGGCCCAGAGCCGCTACGAGATTTCGGCCATTTTCGCACACCACCAGGCCGGGCTTGAGGCTCAGTGGCAACAACCACTCATTGGTCTGTTGTTCAATGCCCGTCCACAGCTCATGGGGGGTTTATCCCCCAAACATATCAGTTTTAAAACAGCCTTCTGTCGTTTCCCCCTGGATGTGCTGATGTTGGTGGTGAAGGTGTTACGCTGACCGGATGAGGAGATGGTAGAGGAGGAGGAAGCGGAGTAGGAGGAGGAGGCAACAGGAGGCAAAGAGAAATGCCCTGCAATCCTCGGTGGTGGAAGGACATGCGCCAAATGGCTACCCGGCTCAGGCCCACCCGCCACCACATTTGCCCAGTGTGCAGTTAGCGAGATATAGCGTCCCTGCCCGTGCTTACTGGTCCATGTGTCAGTGGGTATGTGGACCTTGCCACTGATGGCATTGCGCAGTGCACACCTGATCTTGTCCCTGACTTGTTTGTGCAGGGAAGGGATGGCAAAAATAGTGGCGGCTGGGTACCACGTACTGTGGGACAGCCACCGCCATCAGGTTTTTGAAACTGTCCATGTCCACCAGACGGAATGACAGCATTTCAAAGGCCAGGAATTTTGAAGTGCTGGCATTCAGGCGGTGGTAGGGGTTCGTAAAGGTGTACCAGGGTACCTTCGAATGTCGACAGGTAGAGGGTTTGGGACCTCTCTTTCTCCTTCATGGGGGGATGGGTGGGCGCTAGGGACCGGGACTTACGGTCGTAAAGTTTTAAGGACCGGAAACTTTACGACAGTAAGGCAGACCACCTGTACCTGTCAAAGTTTTTGGACTACCGCCACCGACAGGGTGTCATGCACCATGGGTCGGCGGTGATAAAAACGGTAGGGAAGGGACGTGTTTGTTCAGTCCCTGTTCTAGTCCACACGTGACGCGTTACGGTAGTCACCGTTCCAGGTGTATGGGTGACTGTGTACCTGGTCATTCTAGCCCTTCTC